>CM060858.1:2545170-2595170 GCA_030737845.1 Acorus calamus | reverse complement strand
TTATGTCTCCCAATCATGAGGGTGTATGATAATGGATTCATGGCATTTCTCGATTCACGATATGGTCTTGATTCAATGGGACAAGTATGTCTCGGATTCAAGTGACCGGTATGGTCTCGAACTTCATGGGGGAGTTATGTCTCAGATTTATTGGTGGCTATGTCTCCCATTAATGAGTGAGTATGATGTGGGACTCATGACATTTCTCGGATTCAAGGATGGTGTGGGATTCATTAGGGAGTATGTCGGTTGGTAAGTGTCGGATTCATGGTATGTCTCGGATTCATGAAAGGGCATGTCTCCGATTCTTGGTAGGATGTCCTGTATTCATGAGGGGGTATGTCACGGATTCATGGGGGATATGTCACGGATGCATGTGGGGAGTATGGTTTTCGATTAATATTGGATATGTCTCGGATTCATGGGTATACGAGGGGTATGTCTCGATTTAATGGGGGTATGCCTCGGATTCATGGGGCAATATGTCTCAGATTTATAGGCGGATATGCCTTGGATTCATGGGGGGAGCATTTCTTTGAATCATGGGAGAGTATGTATTGGATTCATGTTTGTATTCATAATATTGTCCGTCTCCCATTCATTGAGGAATATGATATGAGATTCATAGTGTGGTCTTGGATTCGTAGTGGAGTAAGTCTCAGATTCGGGGGGGTATGGTCTCCAATTCATTAGGGTTATGTCATGAATTCATTGGGATTATGTTTCTGATTCAGGGGTTGAATATTGTACGTCTCCCATTAATTGAGGGATATGATCTCATATTCATAGTGGAGTATGTCTCGGATTCAGTAGGGTGTGGTCTCCGATTCATTAGGGTTATGTCTCAGATTCATTGGAGTTAAGTCTCGAATTCATGAGGGAGAAGGATCAGAGATACAAGGTCTGTATCGGAATCATGGAGGAGCATGTCTCGGATTCATGTGGGGGTATGTCTCCGATTCATGGGGGTATGTCTTGGATAAAAAGGAGATATGTGTCGCATTCATTGATCTGTATTTCTCCGGATTCACGAGGGAGAGTTCTTGGTTTCATGGGGGGAGGGGGGGGGATACGGTGTCAGACTTATGGGGTAGTATGTCTTGAATTCATAGGGGAGTATGTCTCGAATTCATCATATGGTACCTCGCAGATTAATGATAGAATATGTTTCGGATTCATGAGGGGAGTATGGATTCAAATCATATGAGTACCATATCTTAGATTCATGGGGGATATTTATAGAATTCGTGGGATGAGCATGTCTCCGGTTAATGAGGGAGTGTCTCAGATTTTTGGGCGGGATATGTATCAGATTCATCGTCTCGGATTAATGGAGGAATACGTGTCCGATTCAAGGGGGTTATGTCTCGGATTCGTTAGGGTAGTATTTCTCAGATTCATTGGCGAGTATGTCATCATGGGTATGTCACGTGATAGATTCATCTCAGGTATGTCTCCCATGGATTCACGATTATGTCACACATTCCTTGACGGGTATGTCTTAGATTGATGGGGGATCATTTCTAGGATTCTTTCAGGAGTATATCACGGATTCATGGCATTTCCCAAGGGGATTATGTCTCCCAATCATGAGGGTGTATGATCATGGATTCACGGCATTTCTCGGGTCCACGATATGGTCTTGATTCATTGGGAAGTATGCCTCGGATTCAAGGGACCGGCATGGTCTCGAATTCATGAGGGAGTTATGTCTCATATTTATTGGTGGCTATTTCTCCCATTAATGAGGGAGTATGATTCATGGTGTGGGATTCATTAGGGAGTATGTCGGTTGGTATGTGTCGGATTCATGGCATGTCTCGGATTCTTTTAGGGTATGTCTCCGATTCATGGTAGGGTGTCCAGTATTTGAGTGGGGTATGTCTCCAATTCATGAGGAGTATGTCTCGGACTCATGTGAGAGTATGTCTTCGATTCCTTGGGGGGGGGGGTGTCTCGTGTTTATACCCATGCATCGAGACATATCCCATGTGAATCCAAGACCATACTCCCCACATGAATCCGTGACATATCCCCCATGAATCCGTGACATACCCCTCATGAATCCGGATTCATGAGGGGTATGTCTCGATTTCATGGGAGTATGTCTCGGATTCATGGGGCAGTATGTCTCGGATTGATAGGCGGATATGCCATGGATACAAGGGGGAACATTTATATGAATCATGGGAGAGTTTGTATTGGATTCATGTTTGTATTCATGGGTTGAATATTGTACGTCTCCCATTAATTGAGGGATATGATCTCAGATTCATAGTGTGGTTTTGGATTCGTAGTGGAGTATGTCTCGGATTCAGTGGGGTATGGTCTCCGATTCATTAGGGTTATGTCTCGGATTCATTGGGGTTACGTCTCGGATTCATGAGGGAGTAGGATCAGAGATTCAAGGTCTGTATCGGAATCATGGAGGAGCATGTCTCGGATTCATGTGGGGGTATGTCTCCGATTCATGCGGGTATGTCTTGGATTCAAGGGAGATATGTGTCGGATTCATTGAACTGTATGTCTCGGATTCACGGGGGAGAGTTCTTGGTTTCATGGGGGGCGGGGGGGGGGGGGGGGGGATGGGGTATGGTGTCAGACTTCATGGGGTAGTATGAATTGAACTCATAGGGGAGTATGTCTCGAGTTCATCATAAGGTACCTCACAGATTAATGATAGAATATGTTTCGGATTCATGAGGGGAGTATGGATTCAAATCAAATGAGTACCATGTCTTAGATTCATGGGGGATATTTATTGAATTCGTGGGCTGAGCATGTCTTCGGTTAATGAGGGACTGTGTTTCAGATTTCTGGGCGGGATATGTATCAGATTCATCGTCTTGGATTAATGGAGTACGTGTCCGATTCAAGGGGGTTATGTCTCGGATTCGTTAGGGTAGTATTTCTCAGATTCATTGGCAAGTATGTCATCATGGGTATGTCACGTGATAGAATCATCTGAGGTATGTCTTAGATTGATGGGGGGATCATTTCTAGGATTCTTTTAGGAGTACATCTCGGATTCATGGCATTTCCCACATTCATTGGGGATTATGTCTCCCAATCATGAGGGTGTATGATCATGGATTCATGGCATTTCTCGGATCCACGATATGGTCTTGATTCATTGGGAAGTATGTCTCGGATTCAAGGGACCGGCATGGTCTCGAATTCATGGGAAGCTATGTCTCAGATTTATTGGTGGCTATGTCTCCCATTAATGAGGGTGTATGATGTGGGATTCCTGACATTTCTCGGATTCAAGGATGGTGTGGGATTCATTAGGAAGTATGTCGGTTGGTATGTGTCGGATTCATGGTATGTCTCGGATTCTTTTAGGGTATGACTCCGATTCATGGTAGGATGTCCAGTATTTAAGTGGGGTATGTCTCCTATTCATGAGGAGTATGTCTCGAACTCATGTTAGAGTATGTGTTCGATTCCTTTGGGGGGTCTCGTGTTTATACCCATGCATCGAGACATATCCCATATAAATCCAAGACCATATTCCCCACACGAATCCGTTACATATCCCCCATGAATCCGTGACATACCCCTAATGAATCCGGATTCATGAGGGGTATGTGTCGATTTCATGGGGGTGTCTCGAATTCATGGGGCAGTATGTCTCGGATTCATGGGGCAGTATGCCTGGGATTCAAGGGGGGAACATTGCTATGAATCATGGGAGAGTTTGTATTGGATTCATGTTTGTATTCATGGGTTGAATATTGTACATCTCCCATTAATTGAGGGATATGATCTCATATTCATAGTGTGGTCTTGGATTCGTAGTGGAGTATGTCTCGGATTCAGTGGGGTATGGTCTCCGATTCATTAGGGTTATGTCTCGGATTCATTGGGGTTATGTCTCGGATTCATAATGGAGTAGAATCAGATATTCAAGGTCTGTATCGGAATCATGGAGGAGCATGTCTCGGATTCATGTGGGGGTATGTCTCCGATTCATGCGGGTATGTCTTGGATTCAAGGGAGATATGTGTCGGATTCATTGATCTATATGTCTCGGATTCACGGGGGAGAGTTCTAGGTTTCATGGGGGGCATGGGGGGTACGGTGTCAGACTCATAGGGTAATATGTATTGAATTCATAGAGGAGTATGTCTCGAATTCATTAAAGGGTACCTCGTAGATTAATGATAGAATATGTTTCAGATTCCTGAGGGAGTATGGATTCAAATCAAATGAGTACCATGTCTTAGATTCATGGGGGATATCTATAGAATTCGTGGGCTGAGCATGTCTCCGTTTAAAGAGGGAGCGTGTCTCAGATTTTTGGGCGGGGTATGTATCAGATTCATCATCTCAGATTAATGGAGGAGTACGTGTCCTATACAAGAGGGTTATGTCTCGGATTCGTTAGGGTAGTATTTCTCAGATTCATTGGCGAGTATATCATCATGGGTATGTCACGTGATAGAATCATCTGAGGTATGTCTTAGATTGATGGGGGGATCATTTCTAGGATTCTTTTAGGAGTATATCTCGGATTGATGGAATTTCCCACATTCATTGGGGATTATGTCTTCCAATCATGAGGGTGTATGATCATGGATTCATGGCATTTCTCGGATCCACGATATGGTCTTGATTCATTAGGAAGTATATCTCGCATTCAAGGGACCGGCATGGTCTCGAATTCATGGGGGAGTTATGTCTCAGATTTATTGGTGGCTATGTCTCCCATTAATGATGGAGTATGATGTGGGATTCCTGACATTTCTCGGATTCAATGATGATGTGGGATTCATTAGGGAGTATGTCTGTTGGTATGTGTCGGATTCATGGTATGTCTCGGATTCTTTTAGGGTATGTCTCCGATTCAAGGTAGGATGTCCACTATTTAAGTGGGGTATGTCTCCTATTCATGAGGAGTATGTCTCGGACTCATGTGAGAGTATGTGTTCGATTCCTTGGGGGGGATCTCGTGTTTATACCCATGCATCGAGACATATCCCATATGAATCCAAGACCATACTCCCCACATGAATCCGTGACATATCCCCCATGAATCTGTGACATACCCCTCATGAATCCGGATTCATGAGGGATATGTCTCGATTTCATGGGGTATGTCTCGGAGTCAAGGGCCAGTATGTCTCGGATTCATGGGGCAGTATGCCTTGGATATAAGGGGGGAACATTTCTATGAATCATGGGAGAGTTTGTATTGGATTCATGTTTGTATTCATGGGTTGAATACTGTATGTCTCCCATTAATTGAGGAATATGATCTCAGATTCATAGTGTGATCTTGGATTCCTAATGGAGTATGTCTCGGATTCAGTGGGGTATGGTCTCCGATTCATTAGGGTTATGTCTCGGATTCATTGGGGTTATGTCTCGGATTCATGAGGGAGTAGGATCAGAGATTCAAAGTCTGTATCGGAATCATGGAGGAGCATGTCTCAGATTCATGTGGGGTATGTCTCCGATTCATGCGGCTATGTCTTAGATTCAAGGGAGATATGTGTCGGATTCATTGATCTGTATGTCTCGGATTCACAGGGGAGAGTTCTTGGTTTCATGGGGGGTGGGGGGGGGGGGGGGGTACGGTGTCAGACTCATGGGGTAGTATGTCTTGAATTCATAGGGGAGTATGTCTCGAATTCATCATAGTGTACCTCGCAGATTAAAGATAGAATATGTTTCGAATTCATGATGGGAGTATGTATTCAAATCAAATGAGTACCATATCTTAGATTCAAAGGAGATATTTATAGAATTTGTGGGCTGAGCATGTCTCTAGTTAATGAGGGAGTGTGTCTCAGATTTTTGGGCGGGGTATGTATCAGATTCGTCGTCTCGGATTAACGGAGGAGTACGTGTCCGATTCAAGGGGGTTATGTCTCGGATTCGTTAGGGTAGTATTTCTCAGATTCATTGGCGAGTAAGTTATCATGGGTATGTGACGTGATAGATTCATCTGAGGTACGTGTCCCATGGATTCACGATTATGTCACACATTCCTTGACGGGTAAGTCTTAGATTGATGGGGGGATCATTGTAGGATTCTTTTAGGAGTATATCTCGGATTCATGGCATTTCCCACATTCTTAGGGGATTATGTCTCCCAATCAGGAAGGTGTATGATCATGGATTCATGGCATTTCTCGAATCCACGATATGGTCTTCATTCATTGGGAAGTATGTCTCGGATTCAAGGGACCGGCATGGTCTGGAATTCATGGGGAAGTTATGTCTCAGATTTATTGGTGGCTATGTTTCCCATTAATGAGGGAGTATGATGTGGGATTCCTGACATTTCTCGGATTCAAGGATGGTGTGCGATTCATTAGGAAGTATGTCGGTTGGTATGTGTCGGATTCATGGTATGTCTCGGATTCTTTTATGTATGTCTCCGATTCATGCGAGGATGTCCAGTATTTAAGTGGGGTATGTCTCCTATTCATGAGGAGTATGTCTCAGACTCATGCGAGAGTATGTGTTCGATTCCATGGGGGGTCTCTTGTTTATACCCATGCTTCGAGACATATCCCATATGAATCCAAGACCAAACTCCCCACATGAATCCGTGACATGTCCCCAATGAATCCGTGACATACCCCTCATGAATCCGGATTCATGAGGGGTATGTCTCGATTTCATGGGGGTATGTCTCGGATTCATGGGCCAGTATGTCTCGGATTCATGGGGCAGTATGCCTTGGATTCAAGGGGGGAACATTTCTATGAATCATGGGAGAGTCTGTATTGGATTCATGTTTGTATTCATGGGTAGAATATTGTACGTCTCCCATTAATTGAGGGATATGATCTCAGATTCATAGGGTGGTCTTGGATTCATAGTGGAGTATGTCTAGGATTCAGTGGGGTATGGTCTCCGATTCATTAGGGTTATGTCTCGAATTCATTGGGGTTATGTCTCGGATTCATGAGGGAGTAGGATCAGAGATTCAAGGTCTGTATCGGAATCATGGAGCATGTCTCAGATTCATGTGGGGCTATGTCTCCGATTAATGGGAGTATGTCTCGGATTCAAGAGAGATATGTGTCAGATTCATTGATCTGTATGTCTCGGATTCATGGGGGAGAGTTCTTTGTTTCATGGGGGGCGGGGGGGGGGGGGGGTGTACGTTGTGAGACTCATAGGATAGTATGTCTTGAATTGATAGGGGAGTATGTCTCGAATTAATCATAGCGTACCTCGCAGATTAATGATAGAATATGTTTCGGATTCATGAGGAGAGTATGGATTGAAATCAAATGAGTACCATGTCTTAGATTCATGGGGGATATTTATAAAATTCGTGGGCTGAGCATGTCTACGATTAATGAGGGAGTGTGTCTCAGATTTTTGGGCGGGGTATGTTTCAGATTCATCGTCTCGGATTAAAGGAGTCCGTGTTCGATTCAAGGGGGTTATGTCTCGGATTCGTTAGGGTAGTATTTTTGAGATTCATTGGCGAGTATGTCATCATGGGTCGGTCACGTGATAGATTCATCTGAGGTATGTCTCCCATGGATTCACGATTATGTCACACATTCCTTGACGGGTAAGTCTTTGATTGAAGGGGGGATCAATTCTAGGATTATTTTAGGAGTATATCTCGGATTCATGGTATTTCCCACATTCATAGGGGATTATGTCTCCTTATCATGAGGGTGTATGATCATGGATTCATGGCATTGCTCGGATCCACGATATGGTCTTGATTCATTGGGATGTATGTCTCAGATTCAAGGGACCGGCATGGTCTCGAATTCATGGGGGAGTTATGTCTCAGATTTATTGGTGGCTATGTCTCCCATTAATGTGGAGTATGTCTCGGACTCATGAGAGAGTATGTGTTCGATTCCTTGAGGGGGGTCTCGTGTTTGCATCGAGACATTTCCCATATGAATCCAAGACCATACTCCCCACATGAATCCGTGACATATCCCCCATGAATCCGTGACATACCCCTCATGAATCCGGATTCATGAGGGGTATGTCTCGATTTCATGGGGGTATGTCTCGGATTCATAGGGGAGTATGCCTAGGGTTCAAGGGGGGAACATTGCTATGAATCATGGGAGAGTTTGTATTGGATTCATGTTTGTATTCATGTTTGTATTCATGGGTTGAATATTGTACGTCTCCCATTAATTGAGGGGTATGATCTCAGATTCATAGTGTGGTCTTGGATTCATAGTGGAGTATGTCTCGGATTCAGTGGGGTATGGTCTCCGATTCATTAGGGTTATGTCTCGGATTCATTGGGGTTATGTCTCGGATTCATGAGAGAGTAGGATCAGATATTCAAGGTCTGTATCGGAATCATGGAGGAGCATGTCTCGGATTCATGTGGGGTATGTCTCCGATTCATGGGGGTATGTCTTGGATTCATGAGAGATATGTGTCGGATTCGATGATCTGTATGTCTCGGATTCACGGGGTAGTTTTCTTGGTTTCATGGGGGACGGGGGGGCGGGGGGGTACGGTGTCAGACTCTTGGGGTAGTATGTCTTGAATTCATAGGGAAGTATGTCTCGAATTCATCATAAGGTACCTTGCAGATTAATGATAAAATATGTTTCGGATTCATGAGGGGAGTATGGATTCAAATCAAATGAGTACCATGTTTTAGATTCATGGGGGATATTTATAGAATTCGTGGGCTGAGCATGTCTCCGGTTAATGAGGGAGTGTGTCTCAGATTTTTGGGCGGGGTATGTATCAGATTCGTCGTCTCGGATTAATGGAGGAGTACGTGTCCGATTCAGGGGGGTTATGTCTCGGATTCGTTAGGGTAGTATTTCTCAGATTCATTGGCGAGTATGTCATCATGGGTATGTCACATGATAGATTCATCTGAGGTATGTCTCCCATGGATTCAATATTATGTCACACATTCCATGACGGATAAGTCCTAGATAGATGGGGGGATCATTTCTAGGATTCTTTTAGGAGTATATCTCGGATTCATGGCATTTCCCACATTCATAGGAGATTATGTCTCCCAATCATTAGGGTGTATGATCATGGATTCATGGCATTTCTCGGATCCACGATATGGTCTTGATTCATTGGGAAGTATATCTCGGATTCAAGGGACCGGCATGGTCTCGAATTCATGGGGGAGTTATGTCTCAGATTTATTGGTGGATGTCTCCCATTAATTAGGGAGTATGATGTGGGATTCATGACATTTCTCGGATTCAAGGAAGCTGTGGGATTCATTAGGGAGAATGTCGGTTGGTATGTGTCGGATTCATGGTATGTCTCGGATTGTTTTAGGGTATGTCTCCGATTCATGATAGGATGTACAGTATTTAAGTGGGGTATGTCTCCCATTCATGAGGAGTATGTCTCGGACTCATGTGAGAGTATGTGTTCAATTCCTTGAGGGGGGTCTCGTGTTTGCATCGAGACATATCCCATATGAATCCAAGACCATACTCCCCACATGAATCCGTGACATATCCCCCATGAATCCGTGACATACCCCTCATGAATCCGGATTCATGAGGGGTATGTCTCGATTTCATGGGGGTATGTCTCACATTCATGGGCTAGTATGTCTCGGATTCATGGGGCAGTATGCCTTGGATTCATGGGGGGAACATTTCTATGAATCATGGGAGAGTTTGTATTGGATTCATGTTTGTATTCATGGGTTGAATATTGTACGTCTCCCATTAATTGAGGGATATGATCTCAGATTCATAGTGTGGTCTTGGATTCATAGTGGAGTATGTCTCGGATTCAGTGGGGTATGGTCTCCGATTCATTAGGGTTATGTCTCGGATTCATTGGGGTTACGTCTCGGATTCATGAGGGAGTAGGATCAGAGATTCAAGGTCTGTATCGGAATCATGGAGGAGCATGTCTCGGATTCATGTGGGGGTATGTCTCCGATTCATGCGGGTATGTCTTGGATTCAAGGGAGATATGTGTCGGATTCATTGAACTGTATGTCTCGGATTCACGGGGGAGAGTTCTTGGTTTCATGGGGGGCATGGGGGGTACGGTGTCAGACTCATGGGGTAGTATGTCTTGAATTCATAGGGGAGTACGTCTCGAATTCATCATAGGATACCTCGCAAATTAATGATAGAATATGTTTCGGATTCATGAGGAGAGTATGGATTCAAATCAAATGAGTACCTATGTCTTAGATTCATGAGGGATATTTATAGAATTTGTAGGCTGAGCATGTCTCTGGTTAATGAGAGAGTGTGTCTCAGATTTTTGGGCGGGGTATGTTTCAGATTCATCGTCTCGGATTAATGGAGGAGTCCGTGTCCGATTCAAGGGGGTTATGTCTCGGATTCGTTAGGGTAGTATTTCTCAGATTCATTGGCGAGTATGTCATCATGGGTATGTCACATGATAGATTCATCTGAGGTATGTCTCCCTTGGATTCACGATTATGTCACACATTCCTTGACGGGTAAGTCTTAGATTGAAGGGGGGATCATTTCTAGGATTCTTTTAGGAGTATATCTCGGATTCATGGCATTTCCCACATTCATAGGGGATTATGTCTCCCAATCATGAGGGTGTATGATCATGGATTCATGGCATTTCTCGGAACCACGATATGGTCTTGATTCGTTGGTAAGTATGTCTCGGATTCAAGGGACCGGCATGGTCTCGAATTCATGGGGGAGTTATGTCTCAGATTTATTGGTGGCTATGTCTCCCAATAACGAGGGAGTATGATGTGGGATGCCTGACATTTCTCGGATTCAAGGATAGTGTGGGATTCAATAGGGATTATGTCGGTTGCTATGTGTCGGATTCATGGTATGTCTCGGATTCTTTTAGGGTATGTCTCCGATTCATGGTAGGATGTCTAGTATTTAAGTGGGGTATGTCTCCTATTCATGTGGAGTATGTCTCGGACTCATGTGAGAGTATGTGTTCGATTCCTTGAGAGGGGGTCTCGTGTTTGCATCGAGACATATCCCATATGAATCCAAGACCATACTCCCCACATGAATCCGTGACATACCCCTCATGAATCCGGATTCATGAGGGGTATGTCTCGATTTCATAGGGGTATGTGTGGGATTCATGGGGCAGTATGTCTCGGATTCATGGGACATTATGCCTCGGATTCATGGGACATTATGCCTCGGATTCAAGGGGGGAACATTTCTATGAATCATGGGAGAGTTTGTATTGGATTCATGTTTGTATTCATGGGTTGAATATTGTACGTCTCCCATTAATTGAGGGATATGATCTCAGATTCATAGTGTGGTTTTGGATTCGTAGTGGAGTATGTCTCGGATTCAGTGGGGTATGGTCTCCGATTCATTAGGGTTATGTCTCGGATTCATTGGGGTTACGTCTCGGATTCATGAGGGAGTAGGATCAGAGATTCAAGGTCTGTATCGGAATCATGGAGGAGCATGTCTCGGATTCATGTGGGGGTATGTCTCCGATTCATGCGGGTATGTCTTGGATTCAAGGGAGATATGTGTCGGATTCATTGATCTGTATGTCTCGGATTCACGGGGGAGAGTTCTTGGTTTCATGGGGGGCATGGGGGGTACGGTGTCAGACTTATGGGGTAGTATGTCCTGAATTCATAGGGGAGTATGTGTCGAATTCATCATAGGGTACCACGCAAATTAATGATAGAATATGTTTCGGATTCATGAGGAGAGTATGGATTCAAATCAAATGAGTACCATGTCTTAGATTCATGAGGGATATTTATAGAATTTGTAGGCTGAGCATGTCTCTGGTTAATGAGAGAGTGTGTCTCAGATTTTTGGGCGGGGTATGTTTCAGATTCATCGTCTCGGATTAATGGAGGAGTCCGCGTCCGATTCAAGGGGGTTATGTCTCGGATTCGTTAGGGTAGTATTTCTCAGATTCATTGGCGAGTATGTCATCATGGGTATGTCACATGATAGATTCATCTGAGGTATGTCTCCCTTGGATTCACGATTATGTCACACATTCCTTGACGGGTAAGTCTTAGATTGAAGGGGGGATCATTTCTAGGATTCTTTTAGGAGTATATCTCGGATTCATGGCATTTCCCACATTCATAGGGGATTATGTCTCCCAATCATGAGAGTGTATGATCATGGATTCATGGCATTTCTCGGATCCACGATATGGTCTTGATTCGTTGGGAAGTATGTCTCGGATTCAAGGGACCGGCATGGTCTCGAATTCATGAGGAGTTATGTCTCATATTTATTGGTGGCTATGTCTCCCATTAATGAGGGAGTATGATGTGGGATTCCTGACATTTCTCGGATTCAAGGATGGTGTTGGATTCATTAGGGATTATGTCGGTTGGTATGTGTCGGATTCGTGGTATGTCTCGGATTCTTTTAGGGTATGTCTCCGATTCATGGTAGGATGTCTAGTATTTAAGTGGGGTATGTCTCCTATTCATGAGGAGTATGTCTCGGACTCATGTGAGAGTATGTGTTCGATTCCATGAGGGGGGTCTCGTGTTTGCATCGAGACATATCCCATATGAATCCAAGACCATACTCCCCACATGAATCCGTGACATATCCCCCATGAATCCGTGACATACCCCTCATGAATCCGGATTCATGAGGGGTATGTCTTGATTTCATAGGGGTATGTGTCGGATTCATGGGGCAGTATGTCTCGGATTCATTAGGGTTATGTCTCGGATTCAGTGGGGTATGGTCTCCGATTCATTAGGGTTATGTCTCGGATTCATTGGGGTTATGTCTCGGATTCATGAGGGAGTAGGATCAGAGATCCAAGGTCTGTATCGGAATCATGGAGGAGCATGTCTCGGATTCATGTGGGGTATGTCTCCGATTCATGGGGGTATGTCTTCGATAAAAGGGAGATATGTGTCGGATTCATTGATCTGTATGTCTCGGATTCACGGGGGAGAGTTCTTGGTTTCATGGGGGGCGGGGGGGTACGGTGTCAGACTCATGGGGTAGTATGTCTTGAATTCATAGGGGAGTATGTCTCGAGTTCATCATAGGGTACCTCGCAGATTAATGATAGAATATGTTTCGGATTCGTGAGGGGAGTATGGATTCAAATCAAATGAGTATCATGTCTTAGATTCATGGGGGATATTTATAGAATTCATGGGCTGAGCATGTCTTCGGTTAATGAGGGAGTGTGTCTCAGATTTTTGGGCGGGGTATGTATCAGATTCATCGTCTCGGATTAATGGAGGAGTACGAGTCTGATTCAAGGGGGTTATGTCTCGGATTCGTTAGGGTAGTATTTCTCGTATTCATTGGCGAGTATGTCATCATGGGTATGTCACGTGATAGATTCATCTGAGCTATGTCTCCCATGGATTCACAATTATGTCACACATTCCTTGACAGGTAAGTCTTAGATTGATGGGTAATCATTTCTAGGGTTCTTTTAGGAGTATATCTCGGATTGATGGCATTTCCCACATTCATAGGGGATTATGTCTCCCAATAATGAGGGAGTTATGTCTCAGATTTGTGTCTCGAATTCATGAGGGAGTTATGTCTCAGATTTGTTGGTGGCTATGTCTCCCATTAATGAGGGAGTATGATGTGGGATTTATGGCATTTCTCGGATTCAAGGATGGTGTGGCTTTCATTGGGGAGTATGTAAGTTGGAATGTGTCGGATTCATGGAGGCTATGTCTATGATTCATGTTGGAGTATGGCCTCCGGTGCATGGGGGAGTATGTCTTGGATTACTGATAGGGTACCTCGTAGATTGATGGTAGGATATGTCTCGAATTCGTGAGGGAATATGGATATAAATTAAGGATTACTATGTCTTAGATTCATTGGGGGAACATCTAGAATCCGTGATCGTGAGGGGAGTATGTCTTAGATTAAGGAGGGAGTTGTTATTGGAATCATATTCATGGTCCCGGATTTATAGCGGAGTTTAGTTCTGATTCAATTACATCTCCGGTTCAAGGGGGTTATATCTCGCATTCGTTGGGGGAGTGTGTCTCAAATTCATGGGGGAGTATGTCTCGGATTCATAAGTATGTCATGGATTCATAGATATGTCTCAGATTCATTGAGGGTATGTCTCTGATGGATTAATGGTATATCTTGAATTCATGAGTATGTATATCTCAGATTCATAGAGGAGTAATTCTATGAGCGTAGGAGAGTATGTTTCAGATTATGGGAGGAGTATGTCTCCCATTTAGAATAGTGTAATAGAGTACAATGATAACACACAAATGTATAACTTAAAAAAAATCTCAAAGAAGTGATTTGCAAACCTTAGAAATTGCCAAGGAATATGTCATTGTCTCATCCAAGAACAAGGCAAACAGATCATTGCTATGGAGGAAAATATATTTCAAAAAGTATGAAAATTGTAATTTTCACATAATGTTAATCATGTACCTTATATAACAAGCAAATATAATCAAATAACAATATTTAAATTCAACTAATGAACTTAATCTACTTTTGTTGAGAACTTTAGCCCAAAAGTGTTATATGAACCATAAACTAATAGAGCAGGATGGTTTAACCAAAATTCAGAGACATGGATTCCCACACTTATATCCACTCAGGAGTGTTTAGAGAAAGGAAGGCTCCCAAGGTTTTTACTTGGATTATGTTGTATGGGAATTAAATTCAGAAAATGAAACCATAAATTAAAAGAAACTTATTCTCCAGTCTTTGTTTCATAGATTTTGTTTGATGAAATTCTAGTTAACCTTTATGATTGTCTAAGAAATTCAGGCCTAAAGAGTTCTTTTCTTTCGATGAAGGCCTAAGACAGACACCACATTGAAAGAAAACTTGATACTTATACATCTACAGTATAACTAACATGAATAATTTCATGTTGTTAAAAGATAATCAATGAAATATAACAAAACGATGTCTATTGGTATTTTGAAAGCTAACCAGATCATAATAGCGAGATTCGACGAGCTTGTGTAAGACTATTTTGCCTAGAAACGTGCCGATAGAAGCACTTTGCAGAACCAATCTTGAAGTGAATTTAATTATTTTATTTTTCAGTAGATTGGATAGGGAAGTACTTACTCTTGAATTCAAAAAGATTTTTCCTTCCTCTTCATCTTGTGAATTTACGTGATTATATTCACGGAGAACCTGTCACGCGATGCCATCAACAATAAAAACAGACAAATTCATATTCATCAATCACAATTTTTAATATAGCTTTTCTATAACCATAGCTGAGCCAAGATCAGAATAATTAAGACAGGAAAATTTAGAAGAATGGAAACTGAGAATTATTTAAAAAACACATACCTTCTCACAATTGGCCTTAGCAAGTTCAAACTTCCCATCTTTGAAAAGCTTGTTTCCCTGTGAATCAAAATAGCATAGACTCAGAAGAAAACTGCAAAAGGTAGGCTTCATAGATATCCTATTAACAAAAGCTTGTTAATCTACATAGCAACATTAGTCATAAAAATGAAATCAACTTTAGATTTTGATCTAGATGGTGATCTAAGTCTTTTGCTCATATAATAACAGCTCAGCTGCCATCAATTGAAGGCTTCCTTAAGACGACCTCACATGCATCCATCGATGGAATTATACTGCCAGAATGTTAGTACAACTTAACTATCTAATGACAAGAAAAAAAGTTGACAAAAAGAAAATCATTAAATAATAACAGTGCTTTGATGGCAGACCGTCGCCTATATTTTATCCGCTTCATCCATTATTTCATGAAAGTTTAAACCAGTCCAACGATTGCATAAGAGTCTTAAAAAAATTGTAATCATGTAAATCTTTAATCGACTAAATAAACAATCCAAGGACTGGCCGGATGAAAAGTAACTACTACTGCTTAAATCAGAAAATTCAGAAATGTATTTTGCTTCACCAAGGGGAAAAAGTCAGCCCCCTACGCATGAGTTGCTTCCAACATTCAGATTAGACGCAAAATATTGTCCTCCATATCACCTCATATAGGATTGAGAGATAGCTCAGTATATCCAGTGATATTGAGTAGCCATCACTATGCTATACATGCTGCATAGTAATGATGAAGATTATGCACAACCTGACAAACTAATTCGGATTGATGGCATACATTATGAAACACAAACTTTTATATATATTTACTGTATATCTCCAAATTGTCAGAGGAAAGTAATTAAAATGAGATTGCTATGCTGTACGCATATATCTCATTGAATGAACCATTACCCCAACCTTTACCCCCCCCCCCCCAACCAAACAAAAAAAAAAGCTAGCAAACATCATGAATAGTGGCTTATTTATATTTAAACGTGCTAAGGAGTAATCGAAGACCAACCTACCCATCACTTAGCGGCTTGCCTAGGGCTCCTTAGTCTTTACATGCTACATTGAAGTGGGCTGAGAATGTGTAAAACAATTTACAAGTTACTTCTTTTGCAGCTTGGGATCTTTTGTATGAAAAAAATACACAAAAGATCTTTAAAGAAGGGGAGTTGCAGTGCTGAAGGATGTTGAAGATGGTTATGGGAGAGATTGCAATGGCTGTCAGTGTCATCTAGCTTGTCACTCATTAATGAATCTTTATGAATTGACTATTATCTTAAAACGTGTTTAGCTGCTGTTTTGGATGTTTTGATTTTAATATATCCACATGGTTGTTCTACTTTTCATCTAATGGAATGTGATGGCAATGCCCAACATCCCAAAAAATGTGTGTGCATCAACCCGCAGTACAATTGCAGGTACTTCAAATACATAAAGTAAACAGCAAAACATGGTTCTACATTCAAGCAAACCAAACACAAGAAAGCATAAGCAAATTCACCTGAAGTTGAAGAGATTTGAACTCCTCATCAGAGAGATTGTTCTAGAATGCTCACGTTCAGCATTAAGCAAAGCTTGAGCCGTTTCAGAAGCCTTCAGAGCACTATCTAGCTGAAGAATTATTGCAATTTATTAGAACATAGGGAAAGCTTAGGAACTCCTGAAAAACATATAGTGATTATGTATCATGCATGCCTTATGACTTACAATGCACTCACAACATGAACAAAACAAATGGGAAATCTCACATCCAAATATCCACAAAAATTTGACAAATAAAGTATTGCATCAGAGATCTGCAATTGGTGGTTACATAAACATAGAAACCATAATTACATTTAAACTTAAGTATGATACAACATAGAAATCATGATCAATTTCATCATAAAATTCATATAAAAGTTTTGGGTCAACCTTAAAGTTATTTCTGCCCAACATTCAATACTGTAAAATTCCAGATATTTCTTTCTTTCAACTTCTTCCTGACATTTATCAGGTCCAAGGTTGGCATCGAGAACCAATAGAATACAATATGGTGGTTAGTGTCTATACTATATATATACAAATTCGCATTGAAATGTTTTAGAGAATTGAAGTTGAGATACAGTACAATACCGTGATGTAAGATACCCAACTCTAAACTGAGACTATATTTTTCATATCAAGTGATACTTTGCAGAATGATTTGGTCCTTGCCTTCTCTCCTAATGACATTTAACAATTCTTTCAGAAACATTACTCACTAAATCAGTCATCAGTATGTTTTGCATTCTTCTGGACAACGAGGATAGGTTCTCAATCATTAAACATATTTAGATGCTTCAAGATTTCAAACCACCTGAATAACCTTTCCTCCACTCATCCCAATTTGATTTCTCGGATGCATAGTTTCTATCTGATTTGATCAGATTCGAAGAAAAAAAATTACTCGCGAAAGAAACAATTAGTTTCTTCAATATCTTTTATCAATTTACCAATCCTTATGCAATTCCGATAGTACTTTGGTACAATGTCTTCAATGCTACAATTGTTTGTCCCTTTATTGATGTCAAAGTTTCAACTACTTGACAACAGTAAAACTGCTCCTTTCAATTTTTGACTTTTGCCACCATGCAAAGTACCATTTAGCCTCAGGACATAATGTATATTAGTGATGCATCATATTGGCATAAATGATTTTAAGAAACTATATAGCTAAACATTATGTTTTATATTGATTGAATCACCCAGAAAAAATATTACATTTAAATTAAATAAAGAAATCAATATTTCTTGCTTGAACATCACCATAAAAATCAATATTTCTTGCTTGAACCTCAGGTCACGCCTGTAATGAGGTTATTATATCACATATTCATTGCTTGTTCATTCAAATCCTATTTTGACTCCCTTCCTCCCTTTCTATCATTGACCCTACTGGGCTAAACCTTTCTCACAAACTCAGTTGATTGAGAATCATACACCCGGAGTGGAGTCTTGCCACTCAACTGCAGAAGACACTCCAAGCTACCTCTGATGCACTCCTTTCTAATCTTCACATTCTCTTTTCTGCAAGCATACAAGTGTCTATTTTTCTTTTGTTTTAGCGAGAACAGATGGCAGCTTATCTGAAATCTATTACAAACAAATGAAGCCCTCCTACAGGAGGAAGGCATTGACTGAACAGAGGATTAACAAATGCTTACTGTGCAAAAGCTAAGTAGGGAGCATGTATATAAATTATACTGCACACGAGATTCTGTTAGAAGACCATGTATTGACAAGTCCCAGTATTTCTCTTATTGTTTCTTGCTAGCCAGATTGCTCAGCATAGAGTGCAAGACTAAAGGTCCAAAATCCATACGATATAGTCCAAAACTCATACCAAAATTGCCACAAATTCAAGCATCCACAAAGAAAAAGTTAAACAAAGACCAGCAAATCTATGAATTTCAGAGAGATATTACTCACCTCAATTTTCCCATTGTTGGTTCCAACTGCCAAGTGAGTCCCACGCTGCGCCCAGCCCACCGAACAAGCACTATCACCCGCCCCAAGATCACACAACTTGGTGACCTAATACAATATCATAACCATCAAAATTAAGTCCACACCCACCTAATAAAAATAGATAAAAAACTAAATTTCAAAACCAAATTAAAAAGTACCAGGAGAAAAAAAAATCAAACCTTGCTGCTGCAAGCATTCCATAGATACACACAATTCCCCAGCCCCACGGCAAGCACATTGTGTGAAGACCAATCCACATGATTCAAATAAAAATCGTCCTGCAACGCCGGGGCGTCCAACACCTATGCAAACATTTCCCATTACAAATCTCTCCTTCAAAACCCCAAATCAAACCAAAACACAAAACCTTTTACCTTAAAAGGCGACCGAGGGACCTTCCGGGGGGCCTTGGGAGGGGGAGAAACCACGCGGGGCAATGCCCCATCGAAATCATAAGGTGAGATCGATCGGTACGGTCTCCGGCTCTCCGTCTTGAACCGGAATATGTTCCTGCTGGGAGGGGTCAGGGGGGGCGACCCCCTCCCGTGGGGGGACTTCGCGGGGGTGGAGGGGGAGACCACGCCGCAGTCCGGGCCGAAGAGGACCGTCCGGAGGAGGGCCGAGTAGGCGCTCGAGCCGTCGTTGATGGAGGCGCCGCCGCTGCCTCCATCGGCGATGGTTGAAGGAGACGAAGAGGAGGAGGAAGTCGATCGGATTTGATCAGAAGCCGATCGCGATGAATATTGAAATAAACAGAGATCATCTGCTCGTGTGTTGATATATGGAGCGGAGAGAGAGACGGTGAGGTCCTTTTGTTGTTTCCGAGGGTGTTTGCCCGTTGGGACTCGCATTAATTTCGCCAGGTCGGATTTGATTTATGAACGAACGGCTGAGATGAACTTATGAGTTTAATTGAATTAGCTTATCCCGAGGGTTCCACTTTTGGGTCCGTAAATTTATACCGGACGATTTGGATCAGATGGTCGATGATTATTCGTGGTTTGGTTGTTTTGATGACGTGTGTGGGACAAGGCCGACAGCATTTATTGAAATGGGTCTTGGGATAATGAAAGTTCATTTTCAATTTTTTTTAAATTTTAAATGACGAGTAGGTAGTTTTAACTTTGAACAAACAAAATCACTATTTAAATTTTAAAATAGTTTTTATCAGAGATCATCTGCTCGTGTGTTTATATATGGAGCGGAGAGAGAGACGGTGAGGTCCTTTTGTTGTTTCCGAGGGTGTTTGCCCGTTGGACTCGCATTAATTTCGCCAGGTCGGATTTGATTTATGAACGAACGGCTGAGATGAACTTATGAGTTTAATTGAATTAGCTTATCCCGAGGGTTCCACTTTTGGGTCCGTAAATTTCTACCGGACGATTTGGATCAGATGGTCGATGATTATTCGTGGTTTGGTTGTTTTGATGACTTGTCTGCAACACAGCATTTATTGAATTGGGTCTTGGGATCATAAAATTTCATTTTCAAATTTTTTTAAATTTTAAATGACGAGTTGTTATTTGAACAAACAAAATTACTATTTTTATTTTAAAATCGTTTTTATCCAAAAATAATTAATTAATTAATTTGAATGCTAATTTTGTTTTGAATATTGTGGATAACCACCACCACTTCAACTCCCCCACTTTCTACATAACCCTCTCTCTTTACTTCCATAACCCCCCCACATCTTTAACACTCCATTATGTACCCCACCTCTTATTACTTGTAACTTCCACCCATTGAGTTTCCTCCATGGACCCTATAAATTGAGGGGTTTGTAATGTATTCTACAACCACCCAACAAGTGAAGAATAAATCTCTCTCTACTTCTCTTTCTATATGTCTTGTGTGTTTGTTTATGTACTTTTATGTTACGTATTATACTTAGTTTACAACACGTTATCAGCACGAATAAGCTCTTATTCGATTCAAGCACTCAAGATGTTAAAGAGATCTTCATAGGTTTGTAATTTGGTGAGTTCATGAGATCTCCAAAGATTTGTATTGGTGAGTTCATAAAATTATATTTTTTTTAAAAAAAAAAGATTCACAAAGATTTATATTTTTGGTGAATTTATGATATTCAAATCATCATGATTTATCTTATTTTATATTTTGTATACAACATGATAGACAATTTTATGATTTTCTTTTTATAAAGAAAAATGGGTTTTCTTACTCTATGCTACATAATTAAAAATACCCATGCGTTGCATTCTTTTATATATTTGTTTTAAGAATGCATTTCTTTATGCATATGTTATGACATTATCATCCATGCATATGTTATGAATTATTAATGCAACAGTATGTACAGTATGCAATTTTTATTAAGAAAAAAGTGCACTAATAATGCAACAATATGCAATAGTACGTGAATATATAGAGAGAGAGAGAGACATCCACGTAATTTTATTCATGTAACCCGTGAATAAATTTTTTTTTATGCAATATTTTTATTTATTTATTTGATTATTATATTTTCTATGCAATAGTTCCTTGGTTGTTATTTGTTATTGGATCTCCCTGTTTGTTATCTATTCTTTGAAATTTCATTTTCCTTAAATATTATTATTCAAATATTATATCTATATATAGAACCAGAAGTTCTCATAAATTTTAATTTTATGTGTAGAACCAGAAGTTCTCACAAATAAATTATAATTCTAATTTTCTGTGTAGAACCGGAAGTTCTCACAAATAATTAATGGAACAAAAAGTTCTAATTAATTTTATATACAGAACCAAAAGTTCTTACAAAATTATAATAGAACCAGAAGTTCTAATCTTATATGTAGAATCATGCGTTAACGTTCTTACAAAATAATAATAGAACCAGAAGTTCTTATTTTATACATAAAACCAGAAGTTTTTATTTTATATATAAATCCAGAAGTTCTAACTTCATACGTAGAACCAAAAGTTCTTAATTTATACATAGAACAAGAAGTTCTTATTTATGTGTGGAACCTGAAGTTCTCACAAACAAATGACAGAACATACATTTTGATGATGTATATTAATGATGATTTATGTGACGTTTGCAAATAATTGTTTAGATCATGCATGTTGATGATGATTTATGTTTATATCATAAATGTTATATGATCATTATGATGTGTTGAAAAATATTTTATTTTTCTTTTATTTGTTATGATTTTGTTGGGATTTAAATCTCCTCTATAAAAAAAAATGTGTACATGGATCCCTGAAGGATCATGTAAAATTATGATTATATGGATACTTGAAGGATCATATGAAACATATAATTAGAATGTGTCTCTGAAAGACCGTATAATTTTTATCCCTGAAGGATATATATACACAAATCATGATTGTTCATGTCCCTATAGGACCAAACAAAAGTTATATGATATATTTTTGAGATCCTTGAAGGACCAAATGAAAAAAAAATTGTTTACATAGATCCCCAAAGGACCACACAAAAGTTACGAATAATGTGTCCCGGTAGGACCATACAAAATTTTATTTATTTTATTATATACCTGAAGGATTATATAAAAATTACGATTATATGGATCCCTGAAGGATCATATAAAAGTTATGAATTACATGGATCTCTGAAGGATCATGCAAAGTTATGATTAACAAGTGTCCTTGAAGGGCAATGAAAATTTTTATTGTCAAAGGACTATACAAAAATAAAGGATACATGTGTCCTAGAAGGATCATGTAACAGTTATAATGTCATATCTACTGACTCATAATTTTTGCCTGAAGCAAATGATTTTATTTTATTTTGAGCTATGGACATGATCATGTTCAAGGGATAAATTATGGTTAATATAACCACAACAATTGTAGAGATAACAAGTTATTGGAAACCACCAGAAGTGGAATACTATTGAATGAAAACAAGGGGAAAAGTTTGCATAACAAATCCCTAAAATGCAAAGAAAAATTATTGTCATCTATGTGGTATTTGAGAACATAATTTTGGTCACGTACCTGAAGTACATCCAAATATTTAAATTGGTTACGTACCTGAAGTACGCATAAACTCTTGATTGATCATGTACCTGATGTACGATTAAACCCTTGTCGATTTTATATTTATGTCTTTATTTTTCTTTATTATATGAAATGCAATTTATATTTCTGGATTTATCTTATTACCTCTCACATCTTTCATAGAAATAAAGTATGAAAATTTTAATATTATTTCTTGAATATTATAAAATTGTTTGTAAGCTCCAGAAGAGCAAACATCATATGATCATTGATTACATAATGATGTTTCAAACAATTGACAATTCTATTGCATACCCATTAAAGAACCAGAAGATTCTTTCATCCAATTATGTGTATTATTTTTTGGGTTGTCATATTAATGAAACAATATTCTCGCCGTTAGGGGGAGGAAAGAACGTACCTGAAGTACGATCTGTTCCTGAAGAACGACGAGAATTATTGGAACGATGAGAATTATCGTAGAATACTTCCACTCTGTCTCATTTAAACCTAGTACCGCTCAATGTGAAGTACGAAGGATATAGAAAATTAAATTCCTGATGCACGCCAGAAGCGTGGAAAACCTATATGTTCTAAATATTCAACTCCCTGGAAGAGGAGATCAATTGAAAAATCATGCCCTGATAATGCTCCGGAAGAAGTTATACATAATGCTCTAGAAGAGATTATAAACAATAAATTCACTTTCTCTAAAACTCTAGAAGAGTAAGACTCCATAAGAGTATAATGTCCCTGAAGAGACATGAGTCCCTGAAGTGACTACACAGACTCTTGAAGAGGAAAATGTACCTAATGATAGTGAGATCTCTATATTTTATATGCATATAAGAGAAATGTGGAATCGCAAATAAATGATCATCGATGACATATTTATCATACAAAGTAGCTACTGAAATTTCAAAGGGCGATGATTACAATAAACCACACAGCATAAATGAATGTCGACAAAGAAATAATTGGCCAAAGTGGAAAGATGCTATTCAGGCAGAATTGAGTTCTCTTGAAAAATATGGTGTATTCGAACTTATAATACATACCCCAAAAGATGTTAACCCTGAAGGTTATAAATGGGTGTTTGTAAAAAAACTGAAATGAGAAAATTAAATTGCTAGATATAAGACACGTCTTGTGGCACATTGTTTCTTGCAGAAATCTGTGATTTGACTGTGAAGAAACATACTCATCAGTCATGGATACAAAAACGTTCCATTAACTAGAAAGTCTCGAAGTTTCTGAAAAACTTGATATGAGACTAATGGACGAAGTAACAGCTTATCTATATGAGAATTTATATGAATCCCTGAAGGATATAAATTGCCTAAAACAAAAATCAAAGAGTATATACTCAATAAAGCTAAGACGTTCATTGTACAGCTCAAAGCAGTAGGTACAACTGTCTTAGTGAATACTTGATGAAAGCAGGATATGAAAACAATTTCATTTGCCCGTGTGTCCTTATAAATATATCTAGTAAGGGATTTGCTATTTTGACAATTTATGTTGATAACATAAATTTAATTGAGACTCCTGAAGAGCTCAACAAAACTGCAGAATATCTTATGAATGCATTCGAAGTGAAAGACCTTGGGAAAACTAAATATTGTCTCGGCCTGCAGATCGAGCGAAGCTCAAGAGAGATACTTGTCCATCAAACAACATATATTGGAAAAGTTCTGAAACGCTTTAATATGGATAAATGTCATCCATTAAGTACTCCTATGATTTTTAGGTCACTTGACCCAAAATCTTCTGGTCCTGAAGTACCATATCTTTTTGCAGTTGATGATTTATTATATTTGATACAGTGTACTAAATTTGACGTTGCATTTTTAGTTTAATTTATGGGCCAGATATAAATTTGCACCAATTTGAAGGCACTGACATGATGTTAAACACATTTTTCAATATCTTCGTGAAACAACATATGTTGGTTTATTCTACTTAAAGAATTCCACTAATGGTTTCTTGTTGGAAGAATATCATGTGCATATTCGGGATATTTTTCAGATCCTCACAAATAGGCTATGTATCTATATGTGGTGGTACAACGATCATTATGTTTCTACATCTTGGAGTTTTATTTACAGGTTGATCATTATGAAGCTTGTGAATGTGAAATCGATGTTTTACAAATTTAGTGGAAGAGCAACCATGCCAATATGTTCACTAAAGCATGCCCACATCAACATTCAAAAAGGTGGCGTACGACATCGGACGCAACGTATTTGTAACCAATCTTTTTTGCCGTACCATTATGAGGGGGAGTATATTTTTAGATGACTTTTGCGTGCTGTACTCTTTTTCCTTCGCCTAGGTTTTGTCCCATTGGGTTTTCCTGGCAAGGTTTTAACGAGGCAGTGTTAAAGCGCATACACCAATCTAAGATAAAGTATATTGTACTCTTTTTTTTCCTTCGCTTTGGTTTTTTTCCACTGGGTGGTTTTCCAAGCAAGGTTTTAATGAGGCAATTATCTTAGCGTGGTGGTCATCCAAGGGGGAGTGTTGTGAATATTGTGGATAACCACCACCACTTCAACTCCCCCCACTTTCTCCATAACCCTCTCTCTTTACTTCCATAACCCCCCCACATCTTTAACACTCCATTATGTACCCCACCTCTTATTACTTGTAACTTCCACCCATTGAGTTTCCTCCATGGACCCTATAAATTGAGGGGTTTGTAATGTATTCTACAACCAACCAACAAGTGAAGAATAAATCATCTCTCTACTTCTCTTCTCTATATGCTTGTGTGCTTTGTTTATGTACTTTTATGTTCATGTATTATAGTTAGTTTACAACAAATTTTAATTTTATTTTATTTTTTTTGTAAAACTCTTTTTTTCCAAAAATTTTTAAGATTTAGCCCCCCCCCCCCCCCCGGTTTGGAATTGATATAACCCCTGAATAACCCTGCTCCAGATAAAATATTTTGAGATGTTTTACCATGGATAACCCTAGATAACACAACCAAACACAAAATCATTTTATCCTTATTTATACTCACTTATGTTTGAATAAATCTATACCCTATAATAAAATCTATTCTCGTTTCAAACGGGGGCTTAAGGTTTCTTTTTGGGTGGAGTCGTTCAGGAATGAACTTATCAATCTATGTCGATCATGTATCCTATCATTAATACGTTGTCAAACCAGCACTAAAATTACAACGTTAGAATAAATCATTGTGATGGTATTGGCTAGCCTTTCATGTAGACATTTTGCATGCAGAGGAGGGTCGCGTGTGTGTCGTATAGTGGTGTGAGGGTAGATAAACTCAATATGTTTTACAACTTTATACATACTTTATCGCAATTTATGGGACTACAAATTTTTTAAAGAAAAAATACATTTGTATTTCAATGCATACTTTAATTCATATAACAATATATATTTCAATAGATGAGTATATATATATATATATTTTAAAATCAATAATGATTACTTATGGGACTATACACATACCTCACATACCTAGACATATTATTCCATTTTTTTTTATCACAACCAATGTATGGTTCTCGAGGCCCTCTTTGGATGGAGGCTTAAGCAATAGTCTTGATCGCCTTATCTCATGGCTGGCCCTGCCTCCTCAAATCGCATCAGATCCTCCTCTGCCATGATTAGTTGCAATGCCGAGATTGTGGCGGTCTAACGGATTGGGTTGTAGGTTACCGGAGATGGAAAATTGATTTTTTTATGTGTTTCAAATATTTAATTCTGTCAAAGTACGACAATTTCTTTCTTCATTTGTTTAATAATAGGTTTTCATGGGCCTTGTTTTAAACTAACATTTTCGTTTCGAGCGCTGATATACCCAGTCCATTTTGTAGCTCATTTTATAGTTTTATACACTAAAATAGTGTACTATATTGCGTTATAATAATGTATAGATTTCTATCATAATGTATAAAGTAAAAAAATATTATTGTATCTTGGTATATGTTTCTTTTTAGTATAACTTATAGTGAGTACTTAAATAGGAGAGTATATAATTTTTGAAAAAAAAAATCATGTGGACTGCCAATAGAGTTATACAAGGGGTTAGACTTTTTTTTTCTTTTTTGTTACATTCCATTCTTTTTACCATTCTAAATATAATCATACGTACATTGTTAGTCATCTTCACTCACTATATAGAGATATACTTCGTTAAAAAAATTTACATTTTCTATAAATGATATCATTTAATTCATAAAGAATATATATTTCATTTTTTATAGATATACATACCCCATTAGATGAGGTACATGATTTTTACAAAAATGATAACATATGTGGTCTTGTGTTTTAAAACCCATCACAGAAGAATTTTTTTTTAAAAGTCATAATTGAATAGTATAAAAGTGAAAAAATGATTTGGATGTGACCTCTAAATTTGGAGGTGGATATGGAGTGTGATTGGAGCACACCAAACTTCAAATTTAGAGATATGGAGTGTGGTTGGAGATGCTCTTAGAGCAACAACTAACCAACTAAATGGGGACATAATAAATGAGGGTGTGGTTGATGTATAAAGTGTTAACATAATACTTTAACATCTTAATTAGCTAACATATCCATTAGAGATGTTCTAAGATCAATTACAACTGGTTTTAAAAAGATATATAAAGAAGAGATACTAGAGAAGATGGGGTTTAAAATAAATCCAGCCTCAAATATACATATAAAAAAAGGTGTTTGTTGCAGCAGAAGGTACTGAGAGGGAAGGAAGAGAAGAAAGCTCACAAGGCTGCTATCTCGCGATATGAAATACTCTATGTTGAAGTGTAATTTCCTTAGGCAGCATTTAGTTGTGCGATTGTGCAGTTTTTGCAATTGAAGGAAGCTGGTTTCTGCAATCGTGTAATCAAATAGTTTTATAATCGCAACTTCCTCCACACAGATTTCAGGCAAATAGTATTCAGAAGCTGCAATTGAGAAAGCTGAGAAGAGATAGCTTCCTACAGAATCAAATTTAAACCCAATAATTGTAGAAAATCAGTCTTATAATCATGTTATTAAACGTTATCTTAGGCCCCACCAAAAAGCGTCCCCAATTGCCAATCAAATGGACTGTAAACGCCCACAGTTTCCAATCTGTAACTTGAACTCTCTTTCTCAACTAAAGACTACGATTTTGTTATGTGACACCCCAGATAGTTTTATCCAAGATTTATTTATAATATTAGGTTTTTTCAATATTTTTATTCCCATTGTCGTCTTCATCCTACGTTACTCGTCACACTCCATAGCTCACACCTATCCAGAAAGTATATTATTATTATTAAAAAATACACTTTAATCTTATCGGATCACCAAAATTGATTTTTACAAATGAGAATAAAACTACAATGTTGGATTTGTTAATTGTAAAATTGATTTTCTACAAATAATGCTAGTTTAAAACTGATTATACAGGGAGCAACCTTTTTAATTTTTTTTATAGTATTATTTATCTAAAATTTATCCGCAGAAAACTGTTACAATAAAATTATTTTGTTGCACGATTGTAATAGTAGCTTTCTGTAAATGTAAAAGCTGCATAATCGTACAATCAAACATTGCTTTATACGAAAGTTTAACATCTTAATCACACAATGATATATTCCTCTACAATAAGTTTTATTAAAAGTTATATAAAGAGACGTTTATACATCCGGAGTTCAACATCATGACAAAGAACATTGAATAATAAAACTTTTGATTCTTTGGGGGCCACAGTTCAATCGATGACCCCAACTCTCAATAGTTCCTTTCCAACAAAAAAACTATATATAATAAATTATATATAATAATAAAAAAAACTTTCAATAGTTCCTGCATGCATGCGCACACATATATATAATAAATTATAAATATATTAGTTCACATGTACTAATTAAGGATCTATACTGGTCATCCATGGGTTTGGTGCAGTTTAATTGATTTTGACAGGATAAATTTTGTTTGTGCGTGATGTAGTTGGTCATCTATTGTTTTGTTAAAGTTGTAATTGATTATGACATAAATTTTTTAATGGAATATCGATCGTAGTTTTTAATTAGAGCTTGTGAGATAAAAAATAATGAGTTTTTACATTATGACTCATGTCATGGGATGTGCAATGTTGTTTAAGTTTTAATGGATCTCTTTCTCGTATCTTTCTAACATATGAAAGTTTTTTATAAGCTCTACACCTCTTAAGGGGTTGATCCAAGTCGTAGGCATGAGTCGATAGAGTTAACAACTCATGTGTGATCATAAATAAGGGGCTGAAATGAGGGTTTGCACTATTGCATAAGACTCAAATGAGTTACAAATAATTGCATGTGACCGATCATTCACAGCACTCTCACGACTCTTTTAATTTTCCCCTCTTTGCTCCAGTGCTAACTGGAGTATTAATCAAGGGATGACTCATCATCAATTTTATTGTGAATATTTTTAAGATCCACGAAATTTAAAGTCATTTTAAAGATGTGATCGCTAGACAAGAAATTTTATGTTTGTCATCTAATTATTGTAAAGTCAATACTTTTCCTCGTCTGCATTCATAAAATAAAAATCATTAATCATCAGTTGCCTCAGCAGATGCCAGGACTATGACTTAATTTGCTACTAAGAAACAAGAGCTACCTAATTTTTTTTTATTGTCTATGAATTATTAACGGTATTAGATACTGACCCTGGCAAGACATGAGTCATTATTACATCTCATTTGAAGTAGGTGTAGTGCAACTTGGGGTGACTTTGGATTCTGGTTGGGTTCAATTCAACCCAATCTCAATCTAAAATTCAAAGAATTCAACTTTACTTGACTTTGATCTCTTTCGGGGCTCTAATAAAGTCCAATTTATACACGTAACACATATATGTCCATAAATAAATAAATAAAAAACATGAAGAATACTTGTATTGTGTCAATTGTCACATGACCAAAGGTCTAAACACATGATGCGTCAATTGTCACATGCCCTAGGGTCCATTTGGTTGCACGATTTGGGGCGATTCTGCTATTTGAAAAGCTAAAATTCTAAAATCGTATAGTCAAACGGGATGGATTTCGGCGGAATCAAAAGCTGGATTTCTTTTAATTTTTCTCTCGAAATCCGTGTTTTAAAAATCTCAAAAACTGTGATTTTTTGTCGGAATCGATTTTTTGAATTAAAAAACTCTACCAAACATTAAACTCATTTAAAATATTGATTCATAAATTAAAAAAAAAAAACATCCCAAAAAAGTCAAGGTCTAAAATCATCTTAAAAAACAGCTTTATTCTAAAAGCTACTTTTCAATCTATGTTTTCAAACGGAGCCTTAAGTAAAACAAATTTGATATTTATCGCTTAAAAAGTTATGATGCGTAATTAATGTAAAATAACCTGGTGAATGCAATCCAAAATTTTTCTTGAACCTTAAACCATAAACTCACGTGAAAATTAGGTTCAACTAATTAGGTTTGGATTGAATTGGACCCAAGCAACAATTATGTATTCGCTGTGATTGAATTCGTCTCAATTGCAATAATGGATTAAATTCGACTCAGTTGCAACAATGGATTTAACAATGAAAAATGTCATTTTAAAGCCCCTTTACAACTTCATCTGATGTATGTATCATTTTAGGGATGATAGTGGGATCGTTCAAGTCAGGTTTAGGTTTCGGGGGTTCTAAAATAAAACCTGATGGGTGTGGGACTAGAAGTGGGAGGGTTTGTGTTTTTGGGTTCTAGGTTTGGAATAACCAATGAGATTTTATTAACGGGCGTGGGTTTAACCAAACTCGTTTCAACCCGTCTCAATACCATCCCTATATCATTTTATATTGAATCAGATGCCAAGGGTCTTCTCATAATCAAGGAAAATAAAAGCTCCTCCTCTTTTTTGAGGTGGTGAGTGAGGATGGCTGGTTTTTCATGACAGGCCTGGAGATGACCAGGGCCAAGACAAAATTTTGTATTTTTTCAGAGTATAAAAAAAGAAAAGAAATTGAAATCCATCAACAACACAACCCTCTCTCATCACTGATTCATTATCCTTTACATGGCTGTTGTAAGCCTCTTAAAATATAAAAAACTGATGCAGTTACCAAAAACAGCTCTAGCTCTATCTGTGGCCAGATTTTCACCATAAATAAAAGAAAACATTTCTTCATCCAAAATTTTCCCGAACACAAGCCCTTGAAAAGAACAAAATTCTCCGGTGAGGGACCAATGTGGAAAAGCCAGGAGCACACGCTTCAACGTGGTGAGGGACACGTGTCGATCCAATGAAGAAGACACGTATGCCGAGCTGCGGCCCATCGATTTATGCAAGAGCTGTTATAGAAAGACGTGAAACAGATAAGGACACCAAACCGATTAATGGTTGACGTTTTCGTGTTTACTCCCTCCATATAAAATATTTCAACTTGTAAAAAAAATAAAATTAAATGAATGACAAAGAAACCCGCGACATATCGTTTCGCGATAAATCACAGCGTTGGTTCTGTGTGGTAACGAAATGTGGTCTAAATCACGTCCAGCTAATCTTAAAAATTTGGATAGTGATATCATTATGTGTTGAATAGATGATTTATATAATTACGTGAGAGACTGAAAATTGAGATTCTTTGTAAAATTTTTATAATTGAAAACTAATAAAATAGCTATCTAAAAGCTGAAACATAAGATGTTAAAAAATCTAAGCTTTTCAACTACATCAACTTTTAAAAAAATAGTGGTTTAAAAAACTAAACGCTCAAAATGGGTTTAGATAGATGTTTAAAAATTTTAAATTTTCAAACGCAGAATCTATCCAAATACGGATCAAAACAGAGTTTAATTCGGATTAAAAGTTTGTGATACCACTTTGTGATGCTCTCAAATCATCAACCAAAAAATGCAAGATAGGTCTCCGGTCAAAGCTTTTTAATTGATAATCAAGAACATATGAGTTAAAACAACATTAAAACCATATATCTATATAAATATTTTTAAAATTTTTAAGACTTTTAGAATTCAATAGGATAAACTAGTCTTCATCTGTGTGTATATAATTTTTTTTTTGAAAAAGCTGTTATAAAACCAACACTCTCAATTTTTTAAACACATTTATATGCAATATAATATATTATGTTTTATATACATAAATAATATAATGAAAATTTAGTTAATTATTATGAAGTCACAAATAAAAGCGATATGTTATATTTAAAAATGAGTTTTTTTACATATATATACCTCAACCAACCCTATATTGTTAAAATCTTCATTTGAAACCGTTGCATTTAGATGTAAGAATCTTGTGTTTCACTTTTAAAAAAACATTATAGATTTTCAACTGTAAGATTTTTTCGCTTGAAAAAGGAAGATGATGAAAATGTGTTTGGATATGAGTTTGAGAATTTTTAACTTTTCAAACGTGACCTAAACTCAGATCCAATTGGTAAAAAAAAAAAGTGTTCATGCACAATTTAATTTTTTTTATGGGTATCGTTGGAAATAACAAATCATTAGGGATATTTTGTCAAATGAGTATATAGAAACAAAGAAACCATTAAAAATATTGATTTTGTGGATATGGATATGATATAATCCAATTTATATTATACACACACATATGTATTAATAAATTTTTTTGTTTAATATTACCCCAATATCAAAATAATAAAAATAAAATAATAAAAAATAATGATATGACATGATTAATACCATTCATTCCATATTTTTTTAAAAAATGTTATTTTATTTAGGAAGGAAAAAAGAAAGGTAAAACCATTTTTTATTAGTAATATAGATAGATTTTGCGAAAATCTTTTTGAAGTGGATATGGATAACGAAGTGCTAGACCTCAATTTAAAACCAAAAAGTCATTATATAATTATATAAATATTTAAGGATAAAATTTAAAAAAATGTGTGACAAACAAAGTTGAATCTTAGGTTCCTAATTAAACAGTTATATAATAGGAATGGATTTCATATGAAATATATGAACATTTGGCAACAATGTAAAATGCTTTGGGTGCTTTTTATCTTAAAGAGATTTTTTTGATATTTTTCTTTTATAAAACTCTGATTATAATTTTTGAAAAAAAAAAATTAATCTTAATTTAAATAAATTTAACTTAAAAGTTAACCAAACTAAAAAAATAAATATCGGCGAGATAACATTTTATTTCTGATAAGTTTGAAAATTTATTTTATTTTTTGCCACACAGAGTTTAATGAAAAAGAAAAAACCAAAAAAGGAATTCAATTAATTGCCCAAAAAGATTCCAAATCACATAATTAACGGAAAGCCCATTTTAAGAATCGGAAGGATGAACATAACTTAACGCCGTAACTTAACGGACGCGAGAAATTGTGACGTGAAACTAGAAAATATCGAGTTATTGAGTCTAAAATATATAAATAACACATGGAGGACGTATTTTATAAGAAACCATATATAAACAACCGTTCATCGCGTGTTGTTGAGCCCTCTTCGTTCTCCATCTTCCCCTTCCTTTCGATCGTCCCCACGAAGAGCTATGGATCCTTACAAGGTAAAAATATGATCCCCCTCCGATCCTCATCACCTCTTCCTCTCTTTGACGTGTTGTTGATCCATATTTGGTCGAAAGGCCTGATATTTGGCCTTGCTGGGCCGTGATTTTAATCGGGTCGTCTCTCTTTGTGGTTTGCGTTTGGTTTTTTTTATTGGGTTTTGTTTTGGTTGGATTTGATGCAGCACCGTCCGTCGAGCGCTTTTAACTCGCCTTTTTGGACCACCAACGCGGGCGCGCCCGTTTGGAACAACAACTCCTCCCTCACCGTCGGATCTCGCGGTAATTGTTCTCCGTTGATCGGTTGTTTTTTGGATGTTTGTGTGAATTGGGTTTTGATTGTGTACTGTTTCTGTTACTGGGTTTGTGTTTTTTTTTCGTTTGGTTCTTATCGTTGTTTTAATGGTGATCGATTCAGGAAAAGTAGTTGTGGATTGTCAAATCTATCACCGTGTTTTTTTTTTTGGGCCGGGGGCGGGGGGGGGGGGGTGATCAGAGGTTTGAGTTGGATTGAATTGAATGGAATCTTGTGATGAATTTTTTTCTCAAAAGAATTTTTTCTTCTTCTAACCCATCAAAAAAAGAAGATTGAAATGATTATCACTGTGTTTTGGGTTTTTTTTTTAGGTGATTCAGAAGTTTGTGTTGGATTGAAATGAATGGGATCTTGTGATGATTTTTTTTCTCAAAAGACTTTTTTTTTCTCTTCCAACCCATTTAAAAAAATAAGAAAAAGGAAGAAGAGAAGATTCAAATGATTGTGAATTTTGTTTCTTTCATCTCTCGCTGTTTTCATATTGGTTTTACCTTCTTTTGTCTAAACCTGTCATGTGGTTCTTCTTTTGATGTTTTAATGGTCGAATTACTTCCACAAAAGTAGTTATGGATTGTCAAATATTTCAGTCTGTTTTGTTTTTTTTGTTGGGGGATGATCAAAGTTTGAGTTGGATTGAAATGATTGGATGTATGATTTTTTTCTTTAAATTTTTTTGCTTTTTCTAACCCATCAACAGAAATGAAATTTTTTTCTTTGCTTAAGATATGGCATATCTGCTGATAAATGTTTTTTTTTTTTTTGAGTTTGATTTTTAATCCAACTGATCTCAGTACACATGCTTTCACGTAATAAATAACCCAAATTAGTCCTTGATTTGTGGATATTTAATGGACTAGTGGTTGGTTGAAAACTAATGTGCTATTATGATTGCGTGACTTGATTACTGTGCTGTGCTTACTGACTTGATATTTCTTTTTCTTGTGTCTTGATAATTTTTGTTTTCCTTTTTTTTTTCCATTTGTTTTTTATTCATCCTGTACTGTGATTGATGTGATTCTGAGTTTACTTGTGGTTGATGAGTAATTCTATTATATAAATGATTATATGGATTTAATTTTATAGCTATAGAAGAGCCTCGTTGACACTCAGTGACCCTAACTTGTGAGTTGTCATTCTTATTTTGAATCAATTTTACACTGCTTTTTGGCTTCTGCAAAATCAGATTTCAGAGAAGTTCCAAATGTTTTTTTAAAACTAACTTTTGATTTCAGATCATAGATCATGGCTTTTGCATGTTAAAAGTTATCAAAATCACTTCTATAAGAAAATTTTGGTTGGGGCCTGGGGGCGCTTTTATGAAAAATTTGGATGAGAGCAGCTTTTGTAGAAAAGCTGTTTCTGAAATGGTTTTCCGAACGAGGATTTATTTAACAATTAAGACTAAATTGATGAATGAAATGCATGCTATATAGGCCTGGTAACTATTGCGGTGTTCTGCTTTATTCTTTTTATATGTTTAATTGCAGCTCTAAATTAAGTGGGCATGTGTTCTGTTTATGTTTGATAGGACCCATTCTCCTGGAGGATTATCACTTGATTGAAAAGCTTGCACAGTTTGACAGGGAGCGCATCCCTGAACGTGTTGTTCATGCCAGGGGCGCTAGTGCAAAGGGATTCTTTGAGGTCACCCATGATATTTCTCAACTCACATGTGCTGATTTCCTCCGCGCGCCAGGAGTACAGACTCCAGTTATCGTTCGTTTCTCGACTGTCATTCATGAGCGTGGCAGTCCTGAGACCCTCCGAGACCCTCGGGGGTTTGCTGTGAAATTCTACACCAGGGAGGTATTCATTCTTAACTCAAATCTTGTTTGCATTAGATTTCACAAGTGGCATTCATATGAACAGTTGGTTGGGATAATAGGCTTATGCCATGAAACTAGATATAAAAATATTCACTTTTTTCTTGAGTTCTGTTGCAGGGTTCTACTGCTGTTTGTGCATTCTTTTGATATTTTCCATTTGCTTAAACCTAGTATAATATAAAGAGGACAAATGCACTGTTTATGTTATTAATATGCATCATCTGTCACATGGAATTAAATATATTCATCTGATAGAACTTTAGCCTCATTGGTACCTTAATTGCCAGATTGCCTCATACTCCTTTAATCTGTGTATTTGCTTCATATTAGTGCTACTCATAGTCCTTTGTGTAGTGTGTACAATGACACAGCCTTATACTTTAGTATGGGTTCAGTATCTTAACCTGGAAACACTCTTTTGGGTGCCATTGATTTTAAGAGATGTATGCCAGCTCTCCCTACTTTTCTGACTAATGTTACAATATTTTTAAAAATGAGTCAGATTATAAATTGGGATGTTTGAAGTGATATGGAATGAATAAGTTCTACATATTTTAAAATATACTTGAACATAATTGTAACTTTTTTTAGACCTTTTATAAATATTATATTTGAGTTAAAGCAACTTGACATGATCATATTGCATTGAGCAAGAAAAAAATGTATACATTTTTTTTGGTTTATGTTAAGATCAACTCAATAATATACCTTATTCATTTAATTTTTCTTTATTATTGGAAGTTTTTCTTGTTTGTACTGAGGAGGGCTGCACCGCTGCAGTGCCCAGATGCACTACAACAGTTCTAGTTCTCATCAAATCATATGGTCAGTCAAGTATCCAACTATGTCAAGTTTTATTGTGAATGGTGGACAGAAATGAATTGGATATTAGGATATCTGTAACCATTTTATTTCCTTCTTGACTTTTGAAATTCTGTATGGATGATACTTCCACGTAGCTGTTACATATGTTCTTTCTTCTTCAAGAATGTGTTTGTTGCACAATAGATAGATGTTTAAAACTTTATTTATTTTGTGATATGTGTGCTTTAAAAAACAGCGTGTCTACATGGCATTCCAACATGCACCAGCATTTTGGTATGTGACAGAAAACTTGGGAGTATTTTTATCACATGCAAAATGTGAGCATGTTGAGGAAGCCATTTCGGTGGGATTTACTCGTTGGCAGGATTTTCCTTTATTTGTTAATACAACGTGTAAATGTATATGAATGTATAAGTTCTGTCCACGTTTTGTAAGAAGATTGCTGCTTCATCGGTGTCTATTTTCTTACCAACTCTACCCTATGAATGTACATATCGGAAAGGATATTGAAGGCTTCCTTAAACGATATGTTTTAATGACTTAATCACCTCTTGTTTTCACTTTTCACCAGGGTAATTTTGATCTTGTTGGAAACAACTTTCCTGTGTTCTTCATCCGTGATGGAATCAAGTTCCCTGACATGGTCCACTCTCTTAAGCCCAACCCAAAATCCCACATTCAAGAAAACTGGAGGATCCTCGACTTCTTCTCGCACCACCCCGAGAGTCTACATATGTTTACATTTCTTTTTGATGATGTTGGTGTCCCAGCGGACTACAGACACATGGAAGGGTCTGGTGTTAATACTTATACACTTGTCAACAAAGCTGGAAAGGCTCGTTATGTGAAATTCCATTGGAAACCCACTTGTGGAGTGAAGTCCTTGTTAGAGGATGAGGCAGTGGTTGTTGGAGGTACCAATCATAGCCACGCTACACAGGATCTCTATGATTCCATTACTGCTGGAAATTATCCCGAGTGGAAGCTTTACATCCAGACTATTGATCCTGAACATGAGGACAAGTTTGATTTTGACCCACTTGATGTCACTAAGACCTGGCCGGAAGACATCTTGCCCCTCCAGCCTGTTGGGCGCCTGGTTTTGAACAAGAACATTGACAACTTCTTTGCGGAGAATGAGCAGCTCGCCTTTTGTCCTGCAATCATTGTACCCGGCATCCATTACTCAGATGACAAGCTGCTCCAAACTCGAATCTTCTCTTATGCTGACACGCAGAGGCATCGGCTTGGACCAAATTATTTGATGCTTCCTGTTAATGCACCCAAGAACGCTCATCATAACAATCACCATGATGGTTTAATGAATTTCATGCACAGGGATGAAGAGGTATTTAATTTCAGATGCTAGTCTGACACGTCAAAATCGTTACTATTGTTTAATGCTGTCGTTGGATTTTAAATTTATTGGAATATATTAATTGGAGCCATTTTGCAGGTGAATTACTTCCCTTCAAGGTATGATCCAGTTCGACATTCTGAACGGTTTCCCATTCCTCCTCGTGTCCTCACTGGAAGACCAGAGAAAGTGAGTGTTATTCCCCTTTCTTACATGGTTATTATTAATAAGTGCATGTTTGGCAAAATAATATAAAAGCAGCTTTTAGCTTTAAAGGTCATGTCAAAATATATACATCATCATTTAAAAACTAAAAGCTGTTACCAAACAGGTCAACTTAAATACATCATCATTACTAAATTTTATCTCTAAAACTGCGCTTCAAAATCTGTGTTTCATAAAGCAGTCATCATCATTACGCCCTCAAAACATCATCGTTACACTCTCAAAACATCATCATTCACTCTCAAAAGGTGTGCATAAAGCTGCAAAAGCTAAAAGCTGATTTTCAAACTGTGTTTCCAAACGCTACCTAAATCTGAAATTGATTTCTCCTCATTGGGGCATGATATAGGTAGGATGGTTATTCTGAAATATTTTAGGCGCTTACATTGTCTGTTTTCTATGAGTTAACTATTACTTGGTGGCATGAATGCACATGTGCTTGTGCGCACATGAAATTTAAAATTATAAAAAAGGGGTGGCCTTACATGGGGGATTCCAGGTACCTATGAGGCTATGATGTCCATATACGACACATATCTAGGTGTTCTGACACCACATGTATGTTGTCAACTGCCCTAGCATATGCTTATCTAGAGACCTACCTTGCATTTTTCTTATCTTGTCATGTCGTAATCATCAATTTAAAGTTGATCTCCGTTTAATAAGCGATTCTGCACTGATTTCTATTGATATAGTGAGATTGCCTTGAATTAGCTATATGCACACTATCTGTTTGATCACTTCATCATTAATGTATCCATCTTTATCCTGTTTATGTTCTAATACTAGAATTTCCTGATGACAGACCGTAATCGCGAAAGGAGAACAATTTTAAGCAGCCTGGAGAGAGATACCGATCCTTTGACCCTGACAGGTAATATACTCTGTCATCGTCCAGAACACAGATCAAACTCCGTGATAATATTTATCCAATTACAATTTCTATACCCAATTTTTGTTTGTTCAGGCAAGAACGTTTTATCCGGCGATGGGTCGAGGCGCTGTCTGACCCCAGGATCACCCATGAAATCCGCAGCATCTGGATTACGTACTGGTTCCAGGTAAGGACCTCACTTTTTTTATTTCAGTTCTACTTTACTGACACCCTCCCATGTAGGATGTAGCCCCCATTATGTTATGGTAAGTTAGAACGAATCCCTTAAAACTATACCTGGGGATAATCTATTCATGTTTAACTAACTACTACAAGACAAACACAAAATGCAAATGTTTACCAAAATCGAGAAAGGAATAACAACCATACAAAAAATCATCTAATTGTTCTCTATTCCTGTATAACTATTCTATACCTAGATAAGTTATCTACGAACCAAACGGGGGTAGCGTTTCTGATTGTTCAATTTCTCGATGGTTGCAGGCGGACAACTCTCTCGGCCAGAAACTTGCGACGCGCCTCAATGTCAGACCGAGCATGTGATGACATGGGTTTTCGGTTCGAAGTTTATGTAGAGAATGGATCATGCTAAACTCTAATATCAAATTATTGGGGGTAGTACTGTATTTATTGCCCCTTGGAATGGGATGGAGATTTAATGTAATACCAAACTGTGTGCTGACTTCTCTCTTACGTGATTTATGATACTTGGTTTGCAAGATAATAATACTTGACTTGTGCTGCCATTATTTTCCCCCTGGTGGAATAGATTCAAGTGGGATTATCATCCATTCAAGAATAAAATTATTTTTTATTTTATGTCAATTCTTTTGTTCATGTTTGAATTAAGTATAAAGTCTGTTATGATCATGGGGTAGCTTTGATATATCGGAATGGCTTATTATACTGTCTTGTGATATCTATCATTTGCAAATTAATTACTTATAGTTTCCGCAGGAAAAAATGTGTTAATATTGAAGAGTTAGGAAATGAAACTTTTTCAAATGAAACTTTTTCAAATGCTAAATTTACACTGGATATGGCCAAGGGAGGGTTTGAAGTAGGTTTGGATACAAATGATTCTTTTGTAACCTTTAAATCCTACTTGTAGCCTTTAATAATGGTTTGCCTTGTGGTGTGTCACGATAAATACGTATATCGTGACAAATAACAATATCATAAATACCGTGTAAGTTAACATGGTATATCAAGCATATATTTTTGGTGGTGTTACATTAACTTTATGTGAAAATAAGTAGTATTCAAGGGGTTCTTTGGGAACCCTTTTAGATGTGATTTTATTTTTGCAGAATCCAAAAAAGCCTAATGTATTTCGGTGTTTGTAAATTATCCTAGAAAAGTCTGCTTTATTAAAAAGTTTTTGTCAAACTTTTGATAAAAAAGCATATTTTTTTTTTAAAAACAAAGAAAATGAATTTTTTTGAAATCAAGTTTCATTATTTTAATTTACATAAAATCATACTTTTTAAATATGTTATCAAACTACCCTTTAAATTCATTTTGACATAAATGTATAAAACATCCAAGTAAAACTATAAACGTGAAAAAAAGATTTCACAATCTTGAAATCAATTAGTTTGCTTTAGATTCATGATTCAGTTGTCATATCTTTGTCCGGGCTTTTGTATTAAAAAATTATTTTTGCGTAAAGGTGTATGGATATGGTTTAAGAATTAGCTTTTCTTCAAAAGTTAAATTTGTACAAAACTCTTTCCACGTATTATGAAAAAACTAGATTTTAAACATATGTATCTCCAGCTTTTAATTAAGCTATAATTTTTTTTTCTGTTTAGAAACTAATTTTGAAAAATCAGATTTCTGCAGATCGCGTAATAAACTATAATTTGGGGGGTTTAATTATAAATTTCCAGCGGATCATAGGGAAACCCTGTCCATGAGACCCCCTCGCGAGTCTCGACTTGCCAATGCTGTCAGGGCCAGGTCAGTCATCGTGCGCTGTCTCATGCCGGAGCACCTTCTCTCTCGTTTATGCCCCCACAACAATTCTTAATTCCCTCCGTGTCCCTCCACCACGACCATCACCTTCTCTTCATATTCAACACCCCCTTCGCTTCCTCTTCCGCAGTCGTCGCCACCGCCATCGACGCCGTCCCTCCTCCTCTCCTCTTCCTCCTCCTCTCAATCGTAAGCACCAGATCTCTCTCTCTTTCGCGCGCACACACAGATAATCTGGTTTTGGTGACGATTATAGGATTTCCTTGTGTGTTTTGTTTGGTCTCGATTAGCTTCCAGGACCTGTAGATCGATCGGTAGGCTTGTCAAACTCTGATTTCAAATCGTTGTGACTTGCGAGTATGAATCGGTGAATTCAAACGAATTATGTGCAGTCTTTTGAATCCATAAGTAGGAATATCTGTTCTATTGATGATCATTGTGTACGTAATTCATGATGCTGATCTTTTCTATGATTTTTTTTTATTTATAGGTGTAGATTGATTATGTTGTCTGCGAATTACTTAGATTACGCATTACTATGGATTTTTCTGTTTTGATGCACATGATGAATGGCAACGTAGATCTGACACTGTATTTGCAATATTTTGTTAGTGACAGATACATATTCTTTGCTGCACAACCTGAAATCAAATGCTCTGTTTTATTTGGTAATTTTGGAATCACTAAATTGTCGTTTTGGATGACCTACTCATAGTGGCGGAAAATGATAAATAGGAATTTTTGGTGTTTCCATGGTTCTCCTGTTAAAATTTGCAATGCTTATATGCAATGCAAAAATTATTGCCTATATATTCCTGCAAATCGTTTATATTGTAAAAAACCTGATTTATTCGTGAATTTTTCTTCTTCTTCTTTTTTCCCTAGTTACTCATGTTATTTAGAAATTGGATATATTAGACGTCTTCAGATTATTCCTGATAATTCTGTGCCTGTTCAGTGAAGAGTATGGTGGAGGCAATGGTGAAGGATGACAATCGTAAAACGCTTTACACACGGCTTAGAATCTGGGAATTCCCTGACAAATATGTCATTGAGCCCATCGATGGCACTTCTGAATCCTATCTGGCAATCAATCGTGGGGATGGATCTATAAGCTCCATCAGTTAGTTTCTTTTTCTCATTCTCATTTTTGTTTTCGAATTCTTAGTTATCATGTATTTAAATCCTCTAAACATGGAGGCTATAAGCACAAAGTGGTTGACCTCATTTTGTACAGATGAGCTTCCGTCCGATCCTTCTCCAAAATGCCGTACGGTTTATGGGGTTGCCGGAATGCTAAAGCTTATAGCAGGTATGCCAATACAATTAAAGTCCGAGAATTATTTTCTTATATATGTTATTACTTTATATTTGTGCATTGCATCAATGGTGTTGCACAATGATCTGTCCACTTGCTTATCCTTCAATTGCTACTAAATTATCTGCCAAATAAAGTTCGTCACATATTAGTATTCCTCAAACTCTTTTTGCTGTCTCGGATGTATCTTAAATTCAATTTTTATGGATTATGATAAGTTTTAGACTTTTGTACTTTACTCTTCTGACACAAGTATTTGATGGAGGTGGGATACTTTCTAGTTACATAGCCCACATTTGCACCAACATGCTTAACTTCAATCTTCTCAGCCCTATGTGGTGCATATCTCCAATGGCGGTTATAATTCATTGGTGACTGTTCAGGTCTCAATTCAATTCAGACACCATAGACATGGCAATACCATCATTGTAGCTTTTTAATAAAGTATCTAACTCAGATGACATATACTTTGCTGTCTTACTTTTACTTTTCTTTTAAAAAAAAATGTTATGATGTAGGAAGAATCGAGGGAGAAATTTTGTGTGAAGTGTGAACTTAGGGATAGAGGGCGAATGAACATGAGCTAATATTGATCATGGTGATTAAGGGGATCTCATCCTTCAGATTTAGACAGGAGGACCATCTTATTTGTAAAACGGAGCACACAATGTAGAGGCGTATGAAAGGCATTTTTTCACGTGTTCAATTGCGCCCGTGCACACAGATGTTCACTTTGTTTGTTTACTTGTCAGAATAATGACCAATTTGTTCACCCATACATTTGCATGGACATGGTTTAAATAAACCAAGAAGGAGAATTCCTAGTATTTCATTGATTTCAACGTCCGAAGCAATTTTCGTAAAAAAACCACCTAAGAAATTCTGGCACATCAATTTAGTACTTTTGACTAAGAAAATGTCTATTAAAAATAATTGTCTATCCTGTTACTCAGATAATTATATCATATTCACCTGATTTATTGCCTATCATAGTTTAAAAACATGTGCGGTGGGGTCCGCATACAATACATGTGTACGGTACATCATTGTATATTTTATTTTATTATTTTTAAAAAAAAAATAGTATATGGGCGTTTGAACCCCGTTCGGACGCATAAGGGCGGTTTGAATCCGTTCGAACCGTTTGAATCCCGTTTGAATTGGGTTTGAATGTCTAAGGGCTGTTTGAATCCCATTCATTTGAATTGTTTGAAGGGCCGTTTGATTTCTCGTTCGAATTGGGTTCGAACGCCTAAGGGCCGTTTGATTCCCATTCGAACTGGGTTCGAATGCCTGGCCACACTTGGACCGCTCCAGGTGCTGATGTGCGCTGAGAGGGGCACATTAGCATGTGCGGTCATATGTACCGGTTTGTGTAGCCGCACTTTGAACTATGTTGCCTACTATGTCACAGTGGATTTGCCTACTATGTCACAGTGGATTTCATATGTTATCAGGTAAATACCATTGTTATCTTTTAATGTTTGAGATAATTCCATGTATAAGAAAACATCATTTGATCATTGTAATGCTTGTTCCATCAATGGGGGCATTGCTTAGTAACTCCCCTTTGACATGGTCCTGGTATTCCGTTTCTGTCCTGATGGTAACATATTATAGCAGACATCATTTCTCTAAGTTTTGATTGATAGATATATGCACCCCCACATGCCTACTTGACACTATGATGGTTGGATACTTGAGAATGGTGTTCAGTGATTTATTATAGTAACAAAATCTTTATCCCTACTGCTTCATGGCATGCCATTTCCTGCAGCCAAGCCATGTTCAATGATCAGTTGTTGATTTCAAATCTTTCCAGCCAAATGCTGACACTGAAATTTTCTTGTTGGCCTAATGTTTTGTAAGTACGTTCGCAAGATATACAAGGTATAAGTTTGACACTAAGCTAAATTTATATGCCATACTGGATAAATGAAATGAAAGTGGTCAGCCAAACAGATAAATAAACATTTCAACCAGTTTTTAAAGAGCAAAGCAATATTTTATTCCATATTGTGCTATGCTTATATAGAATCATAGATAAAGCATTATTTGAGAGGGAATTTCTGGGAGCTGAGGAGTTCTTTCCGGCATAGTGGAATTGACAATATCCATTGATCTTGTACCATGTCTTGTTAATGATAGGTGCATACTTATTAGTGATAACGGAACGTGAATGTGTTGGATCTTACCTGGGGCATCCTATTTTCAAAGTCACATCTCTACAAATTTTACCATGTAACCAGTCTTTGAGTGGATCCTCCATTGAACAGGTCTAAAAGTGGTTTTCCTCATTTCAGTTTTTCTCATTGTTATACTTTGTTCATTAAATTGTCTTATGTTCTCTTCTATGACAGAAACGGATGGAGACTGAGTTGTCTGTGCTCCTAAGTGCTGTGGAGAGAACCTGTGGTTTATACTTCTCTTATGATGTTAATTTAACACTTAGGTTTGTGAAACTCTGTAAGATCATTATACTTTTTCGATCCTTTTGTAAAATAATACATGGAACCTATAATGTATGTGAATGGTTAATGGCAGCATGTTACATTTTATGAGTTTATCTTTGAAAAATCATATATTTTTTATATTTGTTTTAAGTTATTGCTGATGTGAAAATTTCGTAGAACTGTGGTGCCCTTTGTCAGCTCAGCATCACTGGGAGTGATCCCTATGTTGTTACTAGTTGGCCAATTTCATTATACTTTTGTTTTTCATTCACATATATTATCTTATAATTGTATGATGATTTTGATGTTTCTTTGCAGTTCACAGAGATTACATAATTTGGATAATGATACAAAGAATCTACCTCTTTGGAGACAGGTATTTTTCCACTTCCATTATTTTTATCATTGAATTTGGCACATTTCCATTATTTTTTTAAAGAACCCCAACCAGGGACAAGTGGCTCGTTGAAGGGGAAGGGGGCCAGGATAACCAAGTGTCCCAATAATCCCAAAAGGCCCATGGGTAGGGGTGAGGTGAGTTCCCGCACCATGAGTTTAGTTCCATATCGCTCAGGGATAGTGGGATGTTGTTCTTACAGGGTAGGATGCGGAGTGAGGGAGGGAGGATAAACTTGCCTTGAAATGACCTCAGATGGATAAATATGACTCTCTTGATACCTAAAGTCAACCCTGTGGCCTGTATAGATGATGTCACCAGTTGATGGTGATTATATCTTTCTCCGATCTTCAGAATTCAATTTAATTGAATTGGACTGAGATATGGACAATCCTTTTTATAAAAGACCATAATTGTCAGGGCAATGCCTAGGCCCATATGGATCGCCTAGTTGCCAAGGCATATCCAAAATACTACATCTCTGAAATTTATCTACCTATGATTTCATGAATATTTTAGTATTTGATATGTCATGCTTTTAAACCCCCTTATCACAGGCTGATCCAAGGTTTCTTTGGAATGATTACATGTTGGAGGTTTTAATAGATAGCGAGGTAATGCTGCTTTCTAACAAAACTAGTTTTTACTTTGAACGAACTGTTCATAACCTGTGAATCTGACTTTCATGTGTGATCCATTCTGCAGGTGGACCGATATTTGCTTCCTCTTGTTCAAGGGAGTATCCTTAAATATTAATTTGTGACAGTTGTTCAAAACCTCAAACCACAAAATGTAGTACTTTCATTTTTCTATATAGTCCATTATTTGTTTTACTTTAATTTCCGATCAGGTTATCAGAATTTTAGGGCGGAAGTTGGAAAGGATACAGTTGATGTTACTCTAATCGCACGAAGATGTACAAGGAGAACAGGTACTATACATTGAACATCAATCATTATGGAAATTTTCATTTATAACCTGTACAATTGTTGGAATTATGCATTGGTTATGGTTTAGGTGGACATGCAGTTGATTGTAAAACTATACTCTTAAATATGATTTGTGGGGAAATTATTACATTTTATCCTCCTATGTGGACATACAGCTTGCTATAAGGCATGTATTTTCCCCCTTTTTCACTGGATTCATTCTGATGGCAAATGTACCAAAGATATGCACTGATATTATTGTTCATTTAAGTACATGATTTTTTTAATCACATGAACAATAACAATGTTTTGACTATTAATAAATTGCATTTTTATATGGATTCTTTTAAGATGATATATCTGAGAAGAAGAGTGATGTTCTCTGAGTAAAAGCGTAATGAAAAAAGATAGCCTGCCTGAAAAGGATGTCTCAAAAGAGTCAATTATGAAGAAATTTACCATTAATATGCCTCATTGCATTGCAACTATCTAGTAAAAGCCAGTTTCTGTAATCATCATCCATATATTGGATACCTAGGATGAGCAAAATATTGTGGTGGTACAAGAAAAACTTGTAATATCAAATCATCCAATCCATTATAATGAAAGAATCCGATGGTTTATGATTACATATTATGTGAAGTGATTTCTTTATAATCCATAATTCTTATAATTGGAGGTGAAAAGTAACCTGCAGATGAAGCATAAACTTTGTCAATATTTGGAAAACTAGATGTGATATGGTCATTGGAAGTGAGTGATCATATTATGAGAGATTCAGCAGCTGGCAGCACCATTTTTCATCATCTTCTTTGCCGCATGGAAATCCTCAATACATTGAGTTTTCTTTTGGGTTGAAATTTTAAGTTATGTTCTGTATCATATGATGATCAATAAAACAAAGTAATATATAATAAATCATGAGGCTGACATTGGTGCTAGTATGATCAGTTAAGTTTTTTTCCTCAAAGTCTGATACATGATTAGCAGGCCACACGTGTAGGATTGCCTGCCATTTCAAATATTGTGCAGAATTTTATGTCTGGCCCAAATCTGTTGAGAAATAATTAGAATCAAAATTCAAGAAATCCATTCAATGTGTACTACACATCATTTTGTACAGTATTAGGGTATACATTAAAATATTCTTCTAAAAGTCAAGATAAATGTAACATGGAAGCATTCGCCAAAAACAACACTTGCTCGATTTTTTCTTTAATTTTTAGTTGAGGCAGAGGAGCAAGAGCTTTGCTGTTTTTCCAAGTATTGTCCTCAACTCTGTGAATGATATATTTTAAGTTGTTTATTTGGCCACTCTAATTGATAATAAAGTTGCTTGTTGTCGAAGGAACCCGAATGTGGAGAAGAGGAGCTGACGCAGATGGCTATGTTGCAAATTTTGTCGAAACTGAACAAATTGTGCAGTCAAAAGGATTCACAGCATCTTTTGTGCAGGTAAATTTTTATTGTATACTTTAGATTCTGCAACAGTGTGAATGCTGAATGAAATTAAGAATCTGTTTGTTGGAAATTTTTTTAATTTTGATAGTCATGATTCACGCCTCATGATATTCTTTTGTTTGGTATGAGAAATTGCAGAAATATCCCTATTAATACTTTCCTGAACAAGGTCATTTGTTTGATCAATTTCCTTGTTTCCGGGTGGCTGGAAGGTTTCTATATGCAACTTTATATCTTTTTTATAATGGACCTGCTTTTATAGGACGCATTGTCCTATTATCTGTAATAATCCTATTAACACTAATTACACAAAATTTAACCATCTATTATAAAAACTTCAACTGGTTGATTGTCCAGTAATTCTTCTTACTTTTTACAACACCTTGATGATTTTAGGGCAATTTGCAAAAATAGCCCCCTGAAAATGAATATTAGCAAAACTAGCACCGGAGGCCGAATATTTACAAAAACTGGCACTAGTCAGTGCTGACTTTTTTTTAAACATTGAACACATTATATATATATGGCGCCTCCTTTTATGTATACAGGGCAGAAGGAACTCTCTTTTATTAAAAAAAAAAACATTGAATCTCCACTATTGAAATTAAAAAAAAAAACATCTTTCCATATATTTCTCCACCAAATTGAATCTTCCATGATTTCTCCTCTCTCAACCGAATATATTTTAAACCAAAAAGACATCTTAGCCATTAAAATTTAATCGAATAGGTGTAAAGAGTAACAAATCTTCCTTGATTTTCTCCTCTCTCAACCGAATATATTTTAAGCTAAAAGAAATCTCAGCCATTAAAATTTAATAAAAAAGAGATGATAAAGAGAAACAAATCTTCTATAATTTTCTCCTCTTTGAAAAATTTTAAACCAAAAAGAAATATCAACCATTAAAATTTAGTAAAAAAGAGGTGATAATGAGAAGCAAATTTTGCATGATTTTCTCCTTTCTCAACCGAATATATTTAAACCAAAAAAAATCTCAGCTACTAAAATTTAATAAAAAAAGAGGTAATAAAGAGAAACAAATCTTGCATGATTTTCTCCTTTCCCAACGGAATATTTGTTTCTACTTATCATCTCTTTTTCATTAAGTTTTTCGTTGAGATGAGAAAATTATGGAAGATTAAATGTGGTGGAGAAATATATGGAAAGATGTTATTTTTATATTTTTATATTTTAAGGGTGGCGATTCAATGTTTTTTTTTTGATAAAAAAGAGCTCCTTCTGCCATGTACATAAAAGGAGGTGCCATATATATATGATGCCTCCAATGTTGAAAAAAATAAAACGGTGAGCGCTGATCAATGCTAGTTTTTGCTAATATTTGGTCTCCAGTGTTAGTTTTGCTAATATTCATTTTCAGGGGGCTATTTTTGAAAATTGCTCATGATTTTATGATTATGATTCATCAAAATGTGAAATATATAAAAATAAGGAAAATTATCAATTCCCCAAAGACCTATTGAAAAATGTATTTTTAATAAGAGCACTTTCTGCAAAACATTAGAACTTTTACCTAAATAGATTACAAATTTACCATTAATTATGCTCTCTCCATTCAAATATGCTTGTCAAAACCTTGGGCAGTCTTTCAAGAATCATGTCTTGTGGACATTATCGTCAAAAAATACTTCAATTTCCTTCTCATGATCACAATTCCATAATTTCTTGTCATTGATGCTTTCATGTTTTCCATTTGCACTCTTCAACACTACAAATTTAAGCTAGTTAGCATCCCCACCTTCAAGGAAGTCAGTGTTTCAATTCTCACCCTTTCAATATTACATGTTGACTTTACGCAGAAATATGAGTAGATGAATGATTAAACTAATTGCTAGTACTGCTTTTTTTTTTTTTGAGGAAAATATAGGTGAATCTTATTTCAAGATACCCCTGAAAAAGGAGACGCGGGATCTCCTTACAATTGCTAGTACTGCTTTACTCTTCTATATACTGAGTGTTCTGAATCTTTGTCAAGAGACTTTTAAATCATGAAATTGCATTTTTCCTCTCTTTTTGCTGGTTTATAATCTACCATTAAATATGTGATCCTTGGCCTGCCAATTCTTACTATCAGGAATTCATGATGGCTGCATCAAAGTAAATGATTTTCCCTTCTTTTGCAGGTTCGAGGGTCCATTCCACTACTATGGGAGCAGATTGTTGATTTGACATATAAACCGAAATTTCGAATTGTAAAATCAGAGGATGCGGTGCGTATATTGGATTTTCTTCATTCATTCTCCTCCAGTTGCATTACGTTCATTGAATCATGACATAAATTCTTCGCACTCCTAGTTCTCATCTACCATATTTAGTATGACACGATTCCTTTGTTGGATGGATATTCCAGCCTCGTGTGGTGGAACGACACTTTTTAGATTTAAGAAAAAGATATGGATCAGTCTTAGCTGTCGATCTTGTCAATCAGGTAAATAATCATTGATGTTAATTTCTGCTTGGAATTATAGTAGTTTCAGTGTATGAGTTTACATGTTTACCTCCTTGCAGGACACACGTGTTTTAATCTTCACAAGCACCTCACGAATTTTCATAGGGTCCTACCATTAATGTGCCTATATTGCCCTACTGAATGTTTAAATTCAATGAATTGATTTGGGTCCGAATCCCGAACTTGATAAAAGAATGGGTTGAGTAAAGGACAAGGCAGGTCTGGATCCTCTTCGACCTGATTTGTGAACTAGATAGTTAATGGAGGACCATCCTGAGTCTGATACAATATGAATGCAAAAAAGGCTCACAATTTTAGATCAGTTAATGAATAAC
>CM060858.1:2175793-2535170 GCA_030737845.1 Acorus calamus | reverse complement strand
CATTTATCTTGTCATGTCATGTCGTAATCATCAATTTAAAGTTGATCTCCTCTTTTAATAAGTGATTCTGCACTGATTTCTATTGCTATAGTGTGATTTGCCTTGAATTAGCTCTATGCACAATATTTGTTTGATCACTTCATCATTAATGTATCCATCTTTATCCTGTTTTATGTTCTAATACTAGAATTTCCTGATGACAGACCGTAATCGCGAAGGAGAACAATTTCAAGCAGCCTGGAGAGAGATACCGATCCTTTGACCCAGACAGGTAATATACTTGCTGTCATCGTCCAGAACACAGATCAAACTCCGTGATAATATTTATTCGATTCCAATTTCTATACCCAATTTTTGTTTGTTCAGGCAAGAACGTTTTATCCGGCGATGGGTCGAGGCGCTGTCTGACGCCAGGGTCACCCATGAAATCCGCAGCATCTGGATTACATACTGGTTCCAGGTGAGGACCTCATTTTTTTTTCAGTTCTACTTTACTGACATCCTTGTAGCCCCATTTTGTAAACAATTGGATAAGAGAATAGGCTTAATCCTTATGAATAAACTGTAATAATTATGTTATGATAAGTTAGAACGAATCCCCAAAACCATACATGGGGATAATCTGTTCATGTCTACTACTACTACAAGACAAACACAAAATGCTAATGTTTACCAAAATCGAGAAAGGAATAACAACCATACAAAAAATCATCTAATTGTTCTCTATTCCCGTATAACTATTCTATACCTAGATAAGTTATCTACGAACCAAACGGGGGTAGTGTTTCTGATTGTTCAATTTCTCGATGGTTGCAGGCGGACAACTCTCTTGGCCAGAAACTTGCGACGCGCCTCAATGTCAGACCGAGCATGTGATGACATGGGTTTTCTGTTCGAAGTTTATGTAGAGAATGGATCATGCTACTCTAATATCAAATTATTGGGGGTAGTACTGTATCTATTGCCCCTTGGAATGGGATGGAGATTTAATGTAATACCAAACTGTATGAGGAGGAGTTGCTGACTCTCTTACGTGATTTATGATACTTGGTTTGGATGATAATGATACCTGACATTGTCAATAATTTTTATATGCTGCCATTATTTTCCCCCTGGTGGAATAGATTCAAGTGGGATGGATTTATCATCCATTCAAGTGGGATGGTTCAGAGAATTTCCAATGGACATGCTAACTAAACAAAATGTTAAAGTGTCATGTCAGCACTTTAACCATCCACTAGATACTCATTTACTACTCTCTCATTTAGTTGGTTGTTGTTGCTCCAATGGACTAGCTAAATAGCTAGCTAAGATAATAGTGGGTCCACCTCTCCACCCACTCAAATATCTTCACTCACCCAAAATAATATTTTTAAAAATATTTTAAATGGTGGAGTCCACATTTGACTGGCTAAAGCTAGCTAAAGTTAACATGAAAGATAAATATGACAGGTGGGGTCATATTTAAACACTTTTATTGGAGCACTATTTTTACATCTTTTGTAAACATATGACATAACTAGTGAGTTAATATATACATTGGAGATGCTCTCATGCTTGAATTAAGTATAAAGTCTGTTATGATCATGGGGTAGTTTTGAAACATTGGAATGGCTTATTCTGTCTTGTGATATGTGTCAGTGTCATTTGCAAATTAATTAGTTTCTTTAGAAAAAAAAGTGTTAATATGGAAATAGTTGGGAATAGAAACTTTTTCAAATGATAAACTTGCACTGGATATGGCCAAGGGAGGGTTTGAAGTAGGTTTGGATACAAATTATGCTTTTTTACCTTTAAATCCTACTTGTAGCCTTTAATAATGGTTTGCCTTGTGGTGTGTCACATAAATAGGTATATCATGACAAATAACAATATCATAAATACCATGTTAGTGAACATGGTATATCAAGCATATATTTTTGGTGGTGTTACATAACTTTACGTGAAAATTAGTAGTATTCAGTTGTTCTTTGGAAACCCCTTTTAGATGTGATTTTATTTTTGCATAATCCGAAAAAAGCTAAATGTATTTTGGTATTTATAAATCTTCCTAGAAAAGACTGCTTTATTAAAACATTTGTGTCGGCTTTTGGTAAAAAAGTATACTTTTTAAAAAACAAAGAAAATGAATTTTTTAGAAATCAAATTTTATTATTTTATACTTTTTAAATATGTTATCAAGCCACCCTTGAAGACTTAAGTTCATTTTTACATAAATGTATAAAATATCCAGTAAAACTATAGGCGTGAAAAAAAGACTTCACAATCCTGAAATTCAATAGTTTGCTTTACTCATGTGTCATATCTTGTCTAGGCTTTTGTATTAAAAAGTTATTTTTGATGGAGCCACGGGTATATTTGGATGTGGTTTGAGAATTAGCTTTTCTAAATTTGTTAAATATTTTGAATGGGTTCTAGACGAAATTTTAAAGTGGGACCCCATATATTATGTTTTTTAAAAATCTATATTGTTTTAATCTTATACATTATTAATATTGTTAAATAGATGTATAAAATTATATAATAATTTAAATTTAAATATTATACAATATACAATATCATATGTATCATAAAACAAAAAAATTAAATTTTAAAAATTGAAATGTCTATTAGATTGTAGTTGGAGAGATTTAGGGAAAAAATAAATTTTAGGGGGATATCCAATAAATTGAGAAAATTTGTTGAGAGAGATTACTTAAAGTAACATATATCATTGTATATTTTATTATTAAAGTCCATTAAATAGATGGTTTTTATAGGCCTTGTTGGATGAGGGCTCTAGGCAATTGTTTTGGTAGTCTGTTTTGATTTATACGAAACTCTCTTCACATGTTATGTGAAAAAGATAAATTTTGAGCATATGTGTTTTTAACTTTTAATTAAACTACAATTTTTTTTTCATGTTTGGAAACTGATTTTGAAAAAAATCAGATTCCTACGTACTCGTAATCTTAAGATTGATAATGTCTGGGGTAGCATCTATTGGATCGCGTAATAAACTATAATTTGGGGGGTTTAATTATAAATTTCCAGCGGATCATAGGGAAACCCTGTCCATGAGACCCCCTCGCGAGTCTCGGTTTGCTAATGCTGTCATGGCCAGGTCAGTCATCGTGCGCTGTCTCATGCCGGAGCACCTTCTCTCTCCTTTATGCCCCCACAACAATTCTTAATTCCCTCCGTGTCCCTCCACCACGACTATCACCTTCTCTTCATTTTCGACACCCCCTTCGCTTCCTCTTCCGCAGTCGTCGCCACCGCCATCGACGCCGTCCCTCCTCTCCTCCTCCTCCTCTCAATCGTAAGCACCGGATCTCTCTCTCTCTCGCGCGCGCACACAGATAATCTGGATTTCCTTGTGTGTTTTGTTTGATCTCGATTAGCTTCCACGACCTGTAGATCGATCGGTAGGCTTGTTAAACTCTGATTTCAAATCGTTGTGACTTGGGAGTATGAATCGGTGAATTCAAACGAATTCTGTGATGATTTTTTTGTCGTTCTAGATTGTCAGTCTTTTGAATCCGTAAGTAGGAATATCTGTTCTATTGATGATCATTGTGTACGTAATTCATGATGCTGATCTTTTCTATGATTTCTTGTTTGATTTATAGATGTAGATTGATTGTGTTGTCTGTAAATTACTTAGAATTTTATCACGCGTTACTATGGATTTTTCTGTTTTGATGCACCCGATGAATGGCAACGTAGATCTGACACTGTATTTGCAATATTTTGTTAGTGACAGATACATATTCTTTGCTGCACAACCTGAAATCAAATGCTCTGTTTTATTTGGTAATTTTGAAATCGCTAAATTGTCGTTTTGGATGACCTATTCATAGTGGCGGAAAATGATAAATAGGAATTTTTGGTGTTTCCATGGTTCTCCTGTTAAAGTTTGCTATGTTTATACGCAATGCAAAAATTATTGCCTATATATTGTAAAAAACCTGATTTATTCGTGAATTTTTGTTCTTCTTCTTCTTCTTTCCCTAGTTACTCATGTTATTTAGAAATTGGATATATTAGACGTCTTCAGATTATTTCTGATAATTCTGTGCCTGTTCAGTGAACAGTATGGTGGAGGCGTTGGTGAAGGATGACAATCATAAAAAGCTTTACACACGGCTTAGAATCTGGGAATTCCCTGACAAATATGTCATTGAGCCCATCGATGGCACTTCTGAATCCTATCTGGCAATCAATCGTGGGGATGGATCTATAAGCTCCATCAGTTAGTTTCTTTTTATCATTCTTGTTTTTGTTTTTTTTGAATTCTTAGTTATCATGTATTTAAATCCTCTAAACATGGAGGCTATAAGCACAAAGTGGTTGACCTCATTTTGTACAGATGAGCTTCCGTCCGATCCTTCTCCAAAATGCCGTACGGTTTATGGGGTTGCCGGAATGCTAAAGCTTATAGCAGGTATGCCAATACAATTAAAGTCCGAGAATTATTTTCTTATATATGTTATTACTTTATATTTGTGCATTGCATCAATGGTGTTGCACAATGATCTGTCCACTTGTTTATCCTTCAATTGCTACTTAATTATCTGCCAAATAAAGTTCGTCACATATTAGTATCCCTCTTTTTGCTGTCTCAGATGTATGTTAATTCAAATTTTTTATGGATTATGATAAGTTTTAAACTTTTGTACTTTACTCTTCTGACACAAGTATTTGATGGAGGTGGGATACTTTCTAGTTACATAGCCCACATTTGCACCAACATGCTTAACTTCAATCTTCTCAGTCCTATGTGGTGCATATTTCCAATGGCGGTTATAATTCATTGGTGACTGTTCAGGTCCTAATTCAATTCAGACACCATAGACATGGCAATGACATCATTGTAGCTTTTTAATAAAGTATTAGATGACATATACTTTGCTGTCTGACTTATATTTATCTTTTTTTTTAAAATGTTATGATGTAGGAAGAATTGAGGGAGAAATTTTGTGTGAAGTGTGAATTTAGGGATAGAGGGCGAATGAACATGAGCTAATATTGATCGTGGTGGTTAAAGAAACCTCATCCTTCAGATTTAGACAGGAGGATCATCTTATTTGTAAAACGGAACACACAATGTAGAGGCGTATGGAAGGCATTTTTTCATGTGTTCAATTGCGCCCGTGGACATAGATGTTCACTATGTTTGTTTACTTGTCAGAATAATGACCAATTTGTTCACCCATACATTTGCATGAACATGGTTTAAATAAACCAAGAAGGAGAATTCCTAGTATTTCATTGATTTCAACGTCCTAGGAAATTTTCACAAAAAAACCACCTAAGAAATTCTGGCACATCAATTTAGTACTTTTGACTAAGAAAATGTCCATTAAAAATAATTGTCTATCCTGTTACTTGGATAATTATATCATATTCACCTGATTTATTGCCTATCAAAGTTTAAAAACATGTGCTGTGGGGTCCGCATACAATACATGCGGCTGCATGTACGGTCCATGCGGGTAGTACATTGTATATTTTTTTTATTATTTTTTAAAAATTAGTATATGGGCGTTTGAACCCCGTTCGAACGCGTAAGGGCCGTTTGAATCCCGTTCGAACCGTTTGAATCCTGTTTGAATTGGGTTTGAATGTTTAAGGGCTGTTTGAATCCCGTTCGAATTGGATTCAAACCGTTTGAAGGGCCGTTTGATTTCTCGTTTGAACTGGTTTCGAACGCCTAAGGGCCGTTTGATTTCAGTTCGAACTGGGTTCGAATGCCTGGCCGCACTTGGACCGCACTAGGATGCTGATGTGCGCTGAGGGGGGCACATTAGCATGTGCGGTTGCACGTACCAGAATGTGCGGCCACACTTTGAAATATGTGCCTACTATGTCACAGTGGATTTCATATGTTATCAGGTAAATACCATTGTTATCTCAAATGTTTGAGATAATTCCATGTACAAGAAAACATCATTTGATCATTGTAATGCTTGTTCCATCAATAGGGGCATTGCTTAGTGACTCCCCTTTGACATGATCCTGGTATTCTGTTTCTGCCCTGATGGTAACATATTATAGCAGACATCATTTCTCTTAAGTTTTGATTGATAGATATATGCACCCCCACATGCCTACTTGACACTATGATGGTTGGATACTTGAGAATGGTGTTCATTGATTTATCATAGTAACAAAATCACTTTATCCCTACTGCTTCATGGCATGCCATTTCCTGCAGCCAAATCATGTTCAATGATCAGTTGTTGATTTCAAATCTTTCCAGCCAAATGCTGACACTGCAATTTTCTTGTTGGACTAATGTTCTGTATTTATGAAATTTGAACAGTTTGTTCGCAAGACATACAAGGCATAAGTTTGACACTGAAGCTAAATTTATACGCCATACTGGATAAATGAAATGAAAGTGGTCAGCCAAACAGATAAATAAACATTTCAACCAGTTTTTAAAGAGCAAAGCAATATTTTATTCCATATTCCATATTCCATATTATGCTATGCTTATATAGAATCATAGATAAAGCATTATTTGAGAGGAGAATTTCTGGGAGCTGAGGTAGTTCTTTCCAGCATAGTGGAATTGACAATATCCATTGATCTTATACCATGTCTTGTTAATGATAGGTGCATACTTATTAGTGATAACGGAACGTGAATGTGTTGGATCTTACCTGGGGCATCCTATTTTCAAAGTCACATCTCTACAAATTTTACCATGTAACCAGTCTTTGAGTGGATCCTCCATTGAACAGGTCTAAAAGTGGTTTTCCTCATTTCAGTTTTTCTCATTGTTATACTTTGTTCATTAAATTGTCTTATGTTCTCTTCTATGACAGAAACGGATGGAGACTGAGTTGTCTGTGCTCCTAAGTGCTGTGGAGAGAACCTGTGGTTTATACTTCTCTTATGATGTTAATTTAACACTTAGGTTCTGTGAAACTCTGTAAGATCATTATACTTTTTCAATCCTTTTGTAAAATAATACATGGAACCTATAATGTATGTGAATGGTTAATGGGCAGCATGTTAAATTTTATGAGTTTATCTTTGAAAAATCATATATTTTTTATATTTATTTTAAGTTATTGCTGATGTGAAAAATTTCGTAGAACTGTGGTGCCTTTTGTCAGCTCAGTATCACTGGGAGTGATCCCTATGTTGTTACTAGTTGGCCAATTTCATTATACTTTTGTTTGTCATTCACATATACTATCTTATGATTGTATGATGATTTTGATGTTTCTTTACAGTTCACAGAGATTACATGTAATTTGGATAATGATACAAAGAATCTACCTCTTTGGAGACAGGTATTTTTCCACTTCCATTATTTTTATTTGAATTTGGTCACATTTCCATTATTTTTTTAAAGAACCCCAACCAGGGACAACGTGGCTCGTTGAAGGGGAAGGGGGCCAGGATAACCAAGTGTCCCAATAATCTCAAAAGGCCCATGGGTAGGGGTGAGGGTGAGGTGAGTTCCCGCACCATGAGTTTAGTTCCATATCACTCAGGGATAGTGGGATGTTGTTCTTACAGGGTCGGATGCGGAGTGAGGGAGGGAGGATAAACTTGCCTTGAAAATGACCTCAGATGGATAAATATGACTCTCTTGATACCTAAAGTCAACCCTGTGGCCTGTATAGATGATGTCACCAGTTGATGGTGATTATATCTTTCTCCGATCTTCAGAATTCAATTTAATTGAATTGGACTGAGATATGGACAATCCTTTTTATAAAAGACCATAATTGTCAGGGCAATGCCTAGGCCCATATAGATCGCCTAGTTGCCAAGGCATATCCAAAATACTACATCTCTGAAATTTATCTACATATGATTTCATGAATATTTTAGTATTTGATATGTCATGCTTTTAAACCCCCTTATCACAGGCTGATCCAAGGTTTCTTTGGAATGATTACATGTTGGAGGTTTTAATAGATAGCGAGGTAATGCTGCTTTCTAACAAAACTAGTTTTTACTTTGAACGAACTGTTCATAACCTGTGAATCTGACTTTCATGTGTGATCCATTCTGCAGGTGGACCGATATTTGCTTCCTCTTGTTCAAGGGAGTATCCTTAAATATTAATTTGTGACAGTTGTTCAAAACCTCAAACCACAAAATGTAGTACTTTCATTTTTCTATATAGTCCATTATTTGTTTTACTTTAATTTCCGATCAGGTTATCAGAATTTTAGGGCGGAAGTTGGAAAGGATACAGTTGATGTTACTCTAATCGCACGAAGATGTACAAGGAGAACAGGTACTATACATTGAACATCAATCATTATGGAAATTTTCATTTATAACCTGTACAATTGTTGGAATTATGCATTGGTTATGGTTTAGGTGGACATGCAGTTGATTGTAAAACTATACTCTTAAATATGATTTGTGGGGAAATTATTACATTTTATCCTCCTATGTGGACATACAGCTTGCTATAAGGCATGTATTTTCCCCCTTTTTCACTGGATTCATTCTGATGGCAAATGTACCAAAGATATGCACTGATATTATTGTTCATTTAAGTACATGATTTTTTTAATCACATGAACAATAACAATGTTTTGACTATTAATAAATTGCATTTTTATATGGATTCTTTTAAGATGATATATCTGAGAAGAAGAGTGATGTTCTCTGAGTAAAAGCGTAATGAAAAAAGATAGCCTGCCTGAAAAGGATGTCTCAAAAGAGTCAATTATGAAGAAATTTACCATTAATATGCCTCATTGCATTGCAACTATCTAGTAAAAGCCAGTTTCTGTAATCATCATCCATATATTGGATACCTAGGATGAGCAAAATATTGTGGTGGTACAAGAAAAACTTGTAATATCAAATCATCCAATCCATTATAATGAAAGAATCCGATGGTTTATGATTACATATTATGTGAAGTGATTTCTTTATAATCCATAATTCTTATAATTGGAGGTGAAAAGTAACCTGCAGATGAAGCATAAACTTTGTCAATATTTGGAAAACTAGATGTGATATTGTCATTGGAAGTAAGTGATCATATTATGAGAGATTCAGCAGCTGGCAGCACCATTTTTCATCATCTTCTTTGCCGCCTGGAAATCCTCAATACATTGAGTTTTCTTTTGGGTTGAAATTTTAAAGTTATGTTCTGTATCATTTGATGATCAATAAAACAAAGTAATATATAATAAATCATGAGGCTGACATTGGTGCTGGTATGATCAGTTAAATTTTTTTCCCTCAAAGTCTGATAAATGATTAGCAGGCCACACGTGTAGGATTGCCTGCCATTTCAAATATTGTGCAGAATTTTATGTCTGGCCCAAATCTGTTGAGAAATAATTAGAATCAAAATTTAAGAATTCCATTCAATGTGTGCTACACGTCATATTTGTACAGTATTAGGGTATACATTAAAATATTCTTCTAAAAGTCGAGATAAATGTAACGCGAAAACATGCGCCAAAAACAACACTTGCTCAGTTTTTTCTTTAATTTTTATTAGAGGCAGACGAGCAAGCTGTTTTCCAAATATTGTCCTCAACTATGTGAATGATATATTTTAAGTTGTTTATTTGGCCACTCTAATTGATAATGAAGTTGCTTGTTGTCGAAGGAACCCGAATGTGGAGAAGAGGAGCTGACTCAGATGGCTATGTTGCAAATTTTGTCGAAACTGAACAAATTGTGCAGTCAAAAGGATTCACAGCATCTTTTGTGCAGGTAAATTTTTATTGTCTACTTTAGATTCTGCAATAGTGTGAATGCTGAATGAGATTAAGATTCTGTTGGAAACTTTTTTAATTTTGATAGTCATGATTCACGCCTCATGATATTCTTTTATTTGGTATGAGAAAATTGCAGAAATATCCCTATTAATACTTGCCTGACAAGGTAATTTGTTTGATCAATTTCCTTGTTTCTGGGTGGCTGAAAGGTTTCTATATGCAACTTTATTTTTCTTTTGATAATAGACCTGCTTTTATAGGACACATTGTCCTATTATCTGTAATAAGCCTATCAACACTGATTACACAAAATTTAACCATCCATTATAAAAACTTCAACTGGTTGATTGTCCTGTAAGTCTTCTTGCTTTTTACAACACCTTGATGATTTTAGGGCAATTTGCAAAAATAGCCCCCCGAAAATGAATATTAGCAAAACTAGCACCGGAGGCCGAATATTTACAAAAACTAGCACTAGTCAATGCTGACCTTTTTTTTTAAAAAAAAAATACTGAACGCGCCATATATATATAGCGCCTCCTTTTATGTATACAGGGCAGAAGGAATTCTCTTTTTTTAAAAAAAAAAAAATTGAATCTCCACTATTGAAATTAAAAAAAAAACATCTTTCCATATATTTCTCCACCAAATTGAATCTTCCATGATTTCTCCTCTCTCAACCGAATATATTTTTAACCAAAAAGAAATCTCAACCATTAAAATTTAATTGAATAGGTGTAAAGAGTAACAAATCTTCCATGATTTTCTCCTCTCTCAACCGAATATATTTTAAGCTAAAAGAAATCTCAGCCATTAAAATTTAATAAAAAAAGATGATAAAGAGAAACAAATCTTCTATAATTTTCTCCCTTTGAAAAATTTTAAACCAAAAAGAAATATCAACCATTAAAATTTATAAAAAAGAGGTGATAATGAGAAGCAAATTTTGCATGAAAAAATATTTATCCATACTAAAATTTAATAAAAAAGAGGTGATAAAGAGAAACAAATCTTGCATGATTTTCTCCTTTCTCAACAGAATATTTTCTATTTATCATCTCTTTTTCATTAAAATTTTTCGGTTGAGATGAGAAAATCATGGAAGATTCAATTTGGTGGAGAAATATATGAAAAAATATTTTTTTAATATATTTGGAGGGTGGCGGTTCAATTTTTTTTTTTTTGATAAAAAAGAATTCCTTATGCCATGTACATAAAAGGAGGCGCCATGTACGGCCAAAGGAGGTGTATATATATATGCCTCCAGTGCTGAAAAAAATAAAATGGTGAGCGCTAATCAATGTTAGTTTTTGCTAATATTCGGTCTCCGGTGCTAGTTTTGCTAATATTCATTTTCACGGGGCTATTTTTGAAAATTGCTCATGATTTTATGATTATGATTCATCAAAATGTGAAATATGTAAAAATAAGGAAAATGATCAATTCCCCAAAGACCTATTGAAAAATGTATTCTTAATAAGAGCACTTTCTGCAAAACATTAGAAATTTTACCTAAATAAATTACAAATTTACCATTAATTATGCTTTCTCTCCATTCAAATATGCTTGTCAAAACCTTGGGCAGTCTTTCAAGAATCATGTCTTGTGGACATTATCGTCAAAAAATACTTCAATTTCCTTCTCATGATCACAATTCCATAATTTCTTGTCATTGATGCTTTCATGTTTTCCATTTGCACTCTTCAACACTACAAATTTAAGCTAGTTAGCATCCCCACCTTCAAGGAAGTCAGTGTTTCAATTCTCACCCTTTCAATATTACATGTTGACTTTATCTGTACGCAGAAATACCAGTAGATGAATGATTAAACTAATTACTAGTACTGCTTTTTTTTTTTTGAGAAAATATAGGTTAATCTTATTTCAAGAAACCCCTGAAAAAGGAGACGCGGGATCTCCTTACAATTGCTAGTACTGCTTTACTCTTCTATATACTGAGTGTTCTGAATCTTTGTCAAGAGACTTTTAAATCATGAAATTGCATTTTTCCTCTCTTTTTGCTGGTTTATAATCTACCATTAAATATGTGATCCTTGGCCTGCCAATTCTTACTATCAGGAATTCATGATGGCTGCATCAAAGTAAATGATTTTCCCTTCTTTTGCAGGTTCGAGGGTCCATTCCACTAATATGGGAGCAGATTGTTGATTTGACATATAAACCGAAATTTCAAATTGTAAAATCAGAGGATGCGGTGCGTATATTGGATTTTCTTCATTCATTCTCCTCCAGTTGCATTACGTTCATTGAATCATGACATAAATTCTTCGCACTCCTAGTTCTCATCTACCATATTTAGTATGACACGATTCCTTTGTTGGATGGATATTCCAGCCTCGTGTGGTGGAACGACACTTTTTAGATTTAAGAAAAAGATATGGATCAGTCTTAGCTGTCGATCTTGTCAATCAGGTAAATAATCATTGCTGTTAATTTCTGCTTGGAATTATAGTAGTTTCAGTGTATGAGTTTACATGTTTAAGGCATCCTCCTTGCAGGACACACTTGTTTTAATCTTCACAAGCACCTCACGGATTTTCATAGGGTCCTACCATTAATGTGCCTATATTGCCCTACTGAATGTTTAAATTCAATGAATTGATTTGGGTCCGAATCCCGAACTTGATAAAAGAATGGGTTGAGTAAAGGACAAGGCAGGTCTGGATCCTCTTCGACCTGATTTGTGAACTAGATAGTTAATGGAGGACCATCCTGAGTCTGATACAATATGAATGCAAAAAAGGCTCACAATTTTAGATCAGTTAATGAATAACCCAGGTCTGGATCTCCTTACACCTGCCTGTCTGTTGCACCCTAAATATTCATTTACAAACAGCTTATCAGTTTAATTGCTTCACGCCCTACTTTTACTATGTATAATAGTTTATTGAGCTTTCTCGTCGAAAAAAAAAAGAAGTTTGAGCATGATGATGGACACAGCCTCAAATATATGGTGGCTCTTAGGCATTATCATGCACAGTAAAGCTTTCATTTGCGTCAATGCTCAGGAAGAGCATGGACATGCAATCACAATGCAGCTGGTTTATTTGTCAGCTTATGTGCATGTTATAGTGTCGTGCTATTTGTATCATACTGGCTTACTCAAATCATGATATGGGTAGCCCTTAGGCATGATCTAGCTCAGAAAATGGATTTATTTATCAGCTTATTTGCATGTTTATATGTGTGGTGTTATATTTATGCAATTTTGCAATATGGATACAAACAACCATGAATGTCAGTGAGCTGACATATTCCTGCATTCACCCAATTTTCATGCATTTAATGATGGCATATGGGACAATTTTAATCATCATTATATTGTTTTATTCATCAGCATGGAGGTGAGGGACGCTTGTGTGAGATGTATGGAAATTCAATGCAAAACCTTATCAGTGATGATATACGGTATGCTTGTACTCATTTAGTTTGATTTTTTTTTTCTTTTCAAGCTCTCACCTTTGACCATGTTTTATACTTTGTAGATATGTACACTTTGATTTTCATCGTATCTGTGGCCACATTCATTTTGAGCGTCTTTCTCTCCTTTATGATCAAATTTCAGACTACCTCAATGGACACAGGTGTAGTATCTTTTTCAATCAGAAATTACTTGATTAAAATCAAAGCATGCTGGTGATTTTATTGTAGTTTTCTAAAATGAAACAGAAACGTTTGAAGCAGCGCATCTCTTGTTGCATGCCAGGTGGAAAAAAAATGAGAATTTGTGTGCCTTATTTGGAAAATATGATTGATGAGAATGTGTAAGAATAGATATTGAAACCTGGTAGTGAAAACCAGGCAACAAATGTGACTACTCCCCCCCCCCCCCCCCCCCCATGTCATTGTCATTACACTCTACTTAATGATAATGCCTACTTTGCTCCCAAAAAAAAAGTGACCGACTCAAGGGATTGTCACTCTGCTTTTATTGCTCTGTGACTACAAATAAAAACAACATATACTTTGAATATATTATATTGATAAATTTTCTATGAAGTATCAGCCAATTCTTCTGACTAAGTGTGGGCTGATCCAAGCCTGTATTTCATTCAAAATGTCATGCAGCATTAGGACTGCTTAATGGTAACTGGTATGGCTTTACTTGGATCTAGTAAAAGTGTTTATGAATCATTCATGGTTCATCACATGGCTTGCTCTCAATTCTATAAGACTATCTTTGTGGCCAGTATGGCTACAGATCCTTTTGAGGCTTCTGGGCAGCACTCCAGTTGTCGGTTGCAAATTTGATCAGTGCATCAATTTCCATGATTTATGATTTGCATGAATTTTATATTTTAGAGATATCATCATATTAGTTTTTATTACTTTGGTATCTTTGTTTGCACAATCTATTCTTTCCCAATTGAAACTTCTAAATCCTCTTTCGGTTTAGTTAATTATTGTACCGCAACTCCGCAAGTACTCGAGTTTAGGTATTGTGAAAAAGCATGTGACAAGAAAGTCTCCTTTACTGAATTTGTTCTCATGTTTTGAATAAATTGTTCTGAAAGATTAGTATGGCTGCTTATAGCAAAACAACCATGTAGGATAGGTTTTATGCTCTAAAGTTTGGTTGTCCAATTTTTTTTAATTGTTTCTGTTTATCCTGGATTTCTCAAATTTTTTTGGACACCAATTATATATCATACTATCTCCTAGCTTAATTACTATAGTTCATCTTCACAAATTTTGTCTTTACCCTCTTTTTGATGCATGCTATGTATCACATCTTCTCTGACTATGCCTATGTACTCTTATTGTATGATAAACACTTTGTATTTTGTCATTTTTTTATGTCTATCCTATAGATATTTTCTTTTGAATCCAAATGGTGAAAAAGTTGAGGAGCAACAGGGAGTTGTGCGAACCAATTGTATCGATTGTCTTGACCGCACTAATGTTACTCAGGTGAATGCAAATTTCTCCTGTAAAACTAATTCCGTATGCCTGTACACTAGAAAAGTAGATATCATTTATGTATTTCTACTCTGAAACATGTATAGTTTATCTTTTGCTTAATGCTTCACTTATAGTTTGTTACAGTGTGGATGTATAACATATTATTCTAGTTTATTAACCTGATATCTTTGAAAATTGACTTTTGAATAATTTGGATAACGTAGCCCCTTCAAGTTGACTAATGTAAAGACTCATTTGTAGTTGCTAGTTACACATTTTTATTTAAATGGTTCAGAGATCATTTTAGTATTGTCGTATCCCTAGCTTCACGGATATGATTTACTCTCAACTTCACAGATATGTTTTTCCTTCTTGAACTATATTGATGTGGTTACTACCGTGGTTGCTTCTCAGCAGAGCTTCTCATTGTATTGTTAAATAGTAGTCTTCTTTTTGTTTTTCCTCGGTTAGTTTGAATCATTTAAACCTTGATTAACTATATGCATCCTCCATGACTCGCACCTCTTGAAATAGCTCAGCGATCACTGGGATTTAAAAGGCTTTAACTATTGTAAGTTGCATATTTGTGCATGCCTGCTCTGTACTTCTTGGGTAATATTGCATAACACTGCACAAAATAAAATATTTATCATTTGGTACAGACAATGCATCACAGAAAATATGCTTTGTGATAGAGGTCATATACCAATACTGTTTCAGAAATCATGATCATCCTTTCTGTCTCCCTGTTTCCTGCCTCTCTTCTTTATTTCTTTCGGCTTTTTATTCTCTTTTCCTCCTATTTTAATTTTCATTTTTCCCGTGTTCATCCTCTTATGTTCTATTTTCATTTCTGGCTTCCTTGCACTTCCTAAATTTTTTTCTCTCAGAAGCTGGAGACAGTAGTTAAACAACTCTAATAAGATAGTTTTCCATAGTTCAATTGTATAGAACTTGTTACATATGTCTGCTTTATTGTTTTGTAATACAGATACTAACAATATTTTCCAGTTGTATTGATTTACCAATTTTTTCATCTGATGCATATGTATGCTAGCATATCCTTATGGGGAACACCAGTTCTGTTTTGGAATTTGGATTATAAATGCATGTTCAGCTTGCTGTATTCCGATTCTGACTTTTATACTTATTTTCTTTGTGATTTTCTATGGTTTTCCATTTGTATGTATGTATGATACATTTTATTCTTAGTGGAGAGAGATCCATCTTGTAACACTACTGTTAACAGAGCATGATTGGAAGAAAAATGTTGGAAAAGCAACTTCAGCAGATGGGAACCTTTGGTGCTAATGACATGTTAAGCACGTATCCAAATTTTGATGCAAGCTTTAAAATCTGTAAGTCTTTACAAAGATATATTTTCCAATTAATGCAGTCCATCCATTTGATGTTGATGAATGATGACTAATAATATGCTGTCTATCCTTCAGATCATCTTTTTCTCATTACTTGGCAAAAATAGTATCCTTTTCATTGAAAAATCCAACATTCTATTATATTGTGCATTATGACTTTTTGTTTCTTTCAGTGTGGGCTAATCATGGAGATGAAATAAGCATTCAGTATTCTGGTACTCCTGCCTTGAAAGGTGATTTTGTCAGGTATCTTTCTTGCATAAGTTATTGGCATCCCTCAACTTGTTCAGATTTGATATTGTATCTTTATTGCAGTGTTTCAAGGATTTCATTTGAAAATAGTGAAATTTATTCAACTTTAGATATGCAGGATTTTACTAAAAGAATATTGCACCTCTGTAATTTTATATAAAAAATTTACAAACATTTGGTTTTCTTTTCTTCACTACCAACGGTGAAATATTACCTTATACTGCTGGTAACAGGGTTGTTCTGAATTTGCTGTTGGTTTTGTTTTATCATGCCATGGAATGAACTTACCTTGTGGGAGTTTCTAAAAATATATATATAATTATAGTGAATATCACCTACTAACCTACTAACCATAACTGGAGTTGTTTAAAAAAAATCTAACAATAAAGATGTAGACTGAAATTTTCTTGTATACAAGAGACTATAATACCCCTTACTATCTCTATGATTTTTCTAGATATGGAAGGAGGACTATCCAAGGAATTTTGAATGATGGGTGGAATGCTTTAGCTCGATATTACCTCAACAACTTCGTGGATGGGACAAAACAGGTCAGCAAGCTTCACTTGTACCTTTTGAACTAACACTTCTGTTTAAGACCAAGCAATGATTTCCCTTTGATTAACTAGTTCAAATGCATAAGCAAAAGACTGGGGTCGCTCCAGTGCTGGGGATAGTTGTGTGATGTATTCAGGGGGGAGTTTGTTGTTGAGTCGTAGTGTCTTGTGTATCGGTCGGCCGGTTGATTTCACAGAAGATTTATGTTCTACTATGGATCTCCTTGGCTGAGTTGTTTTCCTTTGTCTCCTTGGTGTTTTTTTTTTTTTTTCGCACTCTTCTATTTAATACAATGAGCCATGATGCCTACCATTCCATTACCAAAAAAAAAAACACTAGTTCAAATGCTAACTTATCCTACATGGTTTAACTGTCTTTGTCAACGCTGACTTTACAAAATTTCTAATGCTGACTTATAAACACGATCATTCCATCGATTCAACATCATTATTACAAATATTCTTTTTTTGGAAAATGGGTGATACAACACTTGCTGTTCTGTTCTCTGGAGCATCATGTTTCTTTTTCTAATTTCCTGAATGGTTGTGTTTCAAAACAAGACAATCACATGTAGGCAAACCATTTTCCAAACTTCCTGTAATGTCATCAGGAAAATTTTAGTGGGTGTTTGGAATTGATATAACAAGAAACCCATTGTTAATGGAGCTAGACCGTACGCGGAGAATGCGTGGGAGGAGGAGGCGATTAGCTCCATGAAGGACTGGGGGTGCCACTGTGTTGGGGCGACCTCTATTTCGCTTGTGGGGAGTCAGTTAGTTATCATCGACTAGGTTTTGTATTTGGGTTCCTTTTGTAGAGATCTCTTCTACTATGGAATTTGTATTGTCGCTTTGATTTATGCTTTGTAATCCCCCTTGGGCTCTCTTCTTCCTATCTAATATGAAGATGATGGCCTACTGTTTAAAGTAAAAAAAAGAAGAAAAAGAAACCCATTGTTAAGGTCGGTACTGTTCATGCATCTTTCGACGTCTTATCAGTCCCAGATTGACTAACAAAATGGATTTCTATATTTGTAATTTCCCTATCCCTTTTTCATTGAACTGTTCTCAACTTACAGTGATTTCCTTGTTGCATTAATGTTGCAGGATGCCATTGATCTTTTGCATGGGCATTACATAGTTTCTATCAGTCGAGATATGACGTCTCCATTCCAAACAAGAGGGCTTGAGTCTGTAGCTGTGAGTACACTCCTTTCTTCTGTACTTATTTTACCCATTTAGTGTTGAGATTTTAATACATTTGCGGTGTTGTTACCATGGATGTTACTTAACTAGATGTTGACACCACAACTTCTAGTAACATGGTTGTTATAAAAACAGTACTGTGTTGCGACATTAAAACATCTTTCTCTGGTTTGCAGTCATTTCGACTGGCTGCGGTAGTTGTCCTAGGTGGGGTTATGTTTGCAATGATGTCAATGAGACAAGGTGAGACAAGGTGAGATATCTGTTAAACTTTATATAACATTTCATTCTAAATTGTCATATTCAGTTTATTCCCTTTTTGTTATCGAGCAAATATACTCTCTTTCTAGCATTAATTAAGAAACAGCATATCTACTTATAAAACTTCTCCAACTATATAAAGCATGGTGGCATTACCCATGATGCACAAATGCTTGGTCTTTGAACTTACTGCACGGTTTACTCTTGCAGCGGGGAGCGATTTCCGCCATCTATTGTTTGCGGCGATCTGGGCGGGGGCGAGCTTATGCATAGCTGCATTTGTGAGGGTCAATGGTCGGTTGTTTTGCAACCGGCCTCGTCTGAACAAACCTGGACTCTGATAACTGAGGTGGTGCTGGTGTGTGTATCTTCCATCATCCATGTATTATTATTAGTCTGGGCATTTAAGCACTGCCATTATGTGACATTGCATGATTGATGATTTGATTTCATGATTCTTTTGGGACTTAGTAGTACCCAATAATATATTTATTGCACTTATCACAGGGCATTTGATGTGCATATTTGCATCCAGAGAGTTTCGTAGCTAAACAAACTGGATACAATTATAAGCAGTGCTAACTAATTTTGCAATCGGCTTGGGGAAACGCATTCGGCCAACTTCTATCAACCGTATGATGAGTTTCGAGAGATAGAAATGTTCCTACAAACAATGTGTTACATGAGAACGCATTGTTAAATTACTGGTATTAATACATTTTAAAGGTTGAGAACCATATCACAATTTCTGTAAGGGTCTCTCCGGGTGGAGTAAAGACATATATGAGCCACATTGGAATGTTCCATCTCTTGTGAATCACTTTCTTTTATGGAAAATGATATGTTTAATTATGTGTGCATTCTTTTTATATTAAAAAAAATACACGTCTATTGAAATGTGTTATAAAAGTGAAGTATACAAATTAATTTTCATACACTGATAATATAATATATACTATGATAACGTGGACTGCTGATGGGGGTGTACAATGGATTAAGTGTATCCGCTCTCTTCTTTTACCGAACACCGCCCCCCCCCCTCTCTTTTGTATAGTATAATTGATGGACACTGCATTTAGGGGTGGTAAACGAGTCGAACGAGCCTGAGCTTTGACATGTTCAAGCTCGACTCGTTTATAAACGAGTTGAGCCGAGTAAACTCACGAGTTTCAACGAGTCTAGCGTTCTTCTTCATTTTAGGGATTTTTAGGGATTGAAAACAAAATTTTAGTCTAAATTAGCCAAGTTCATAAGCTTAAACGAGCATAACTTTATATTAATTTAATGTTCTGATTTTATAAAGGAGTTTAGTCAAGCTTCAATTAAGTTTTAATAACACAAACGAGCCGAATTTAAATATAAAATGAAACTCGATCCAGATCCCGAGCTTAACCGAACTTTTAAACTTGTTCGCTCATTCATTTGTCTAAATGAATGAGCCTGAATAAGCTCAAATCGAGCGGCTTGATTCGTTTATCAGCCCTAACTGCATTTGGTTGAAGAATATATATTAACAGTAAGAAAGCACAACACAGTTTCCATTTTTAATAGTACCCACTTCTTTAATGGAAATGTGGACATGCGAATATAAAATCAATTTTGTTATCGAGTGATGTCAAACGCCATAGTTATTGTAACTTTCAATGGACTTGAAACTTCTCAAAATAAATGGTCTTTGGAATCAAAACCAAATTACATAAGTTTAAAAAATATGCAACCTAGAAGCTTTCACTTCCAGCCTTACAGGCAATGTAAATCAATAAAAGACAGTATTTATAGATTCCATCACATGTGATGCAAGTCAGGTGTTGTCTACGAGAATTTTAAAATGAATACGAGAATTTTAAAATGAAGCATTTTGCTCGTCATTCAAATGCTCTCAACCTTTTTTGGGGGCACTTTTTTCAATTTTTATAGTTGTTTTTTCATCAAATATCATACAAAATCATAAGATTTGTTGTCCATCACCTTGTTTGCTTTCTTAATAAAGAATCAGACCTTACAATATCAGCAGACAATGAAAGCTATTGATTCTTCCCATGAAGGTCAAAGGAATCTGTGGTTAAGCCAGCCATGTCTGGCTCATATTCGTAGGCAATGCCACAAAAATACAAACGCAACATAAAACCAATGACTTATGAGAAAATTTTCATATCTTTATATACTGGAAGAAATCTGATTAGTACGTGTTTAGATCGACCCGAGTTAAAGAATCTTTCATTTATTAAAAATTATTAATATAAATATCTCATTAATGCAATCCATCCAGACACGTGTGCCACTATGATGGCTTGGTTTTCTCAGTTGCCCATATAAAGACTAACATATATAAATAGTTGCACTGTATATTATATGATCCACCATTCATTTGATAGAGATAGCCAACCGTACTATTGACCAAAAGAGGCCCTTTACATCAAATGATGTTCACTTTTCCTTGTTAATTATACAAGTGTGACATCTTTATTTCCCTATCAATCCCAATGTATAAAAGATTAATGGTCCCTAATCAACTCCGCCCCCCATTAGACTTTTTTTTGTGTTTGCTTTGGAAACTTTAATTTAAAAATATATTAAAATGTTCTGAGCACTATTTTACAAGGTCCAATGAGCCAACTCCACTTTCGTAGGTGATGACAATGCATTTTATTATATACTTTTAATTTTATATGCAATAGTGGACATTTTATATGATCAGGACTGAACAAATTGTGAAGCTCATGAAAAGGAGATTGTGTGCGCAAGCATGAGAAGAATAAATAGAATCTAAGATGATACGGCTACATTACAGCTTCATCAGTACCACCATTGATTGATTTATAAAGTTGAAAATAATTATATATGTACCCTCTTTGGAAAGTTGAAGACATTATTATAGTCAGTAGTGTTTGTTATAAATACAGATAAAGTATCTTCTATGTTTCATCTAACATACCACTTTATGGTAATTCTTATCTTTATGGAATTATGTTTCCCATTAAACCATGGACAAATCATCTGGACTTAACAAATTTTTTACAGGTGTGTATTTCCTTTTCTATAATTTATGTGCATCAAATAATAAGGGAAGTTAATTCCAAGTAATTTTTTTAATCATTTATTTTTATGTCCCTCAGCTTTTTTTTAACATATAAAAACACTCTAAATTAGTGGTTATATTTTTTTCTAGATCCCTGTTTCCTTTTCCATTGCTTAATGGTTTAGATTATTTCATACATTATATACTCTATGTATGTATGTTGTAAACCACATACATAGAGTATATTATTCATCATTTTTAAATTATTATATCAATTATTTACATTGCAAATCATCTGCTGTACAATGTTATGAACCTATATATAACGACAATATTTTGTCCGAAGAAAGAAACCATTGATTTGATGGTGTCTTGATACGTCGAAAACTAAAAAGATTAATAGATCTACAAAATAAGAATTCAAAAAATTATTTAAAATTAACCTACCCAAGTATCAAACATACATTTTCTATTTAAGATTGAATTGATGGGGGAGGGGGGGGGGGGGGGGGGAGGTGGGGGTTTGTTTTTGGGTTTACTCACTATTGAAGAGTAAGCTTACTGTTTAGTCATGACCCGGGGTAATTTTTGTTCAAACTGCCAGGTTATTTTGTACTCTCTTTGGGCGTTACTTTTATTTGAATAAAACTAATGCTGCCTAAAAAAAAAAAGATTGAATTGATGGGCAGTGAACATGTTTAGAAAAACATGCTTTTGTTTTTAAAAAAATAAAAAACACAAATGTATTTCTAAAAATCTTTTTAAAAAACAAACTTAATAAAAAATAGTTATAACTTTTGATCTAAAAAATATGTTAGTCCATTATGGATTGGGTACGCAACTTTCCGGGCCATTTGCGCTTTGAGCATGGTTATCAACGGGGAGAAGGGTTAAAATCATTTATGCGCGTGGTCGCGTTGTCAGTGTCCGCCGACGCTTTCACTGATAAAACGTAGTGTCAAACACCATCTATGATTTTTAAAAAATAATTTAAAAATAAGTTTTGTAACAATCGTAATTTATTTAAACTACTTTATCAAAATTACATTTTCAAACTGTTCATGGATTTTGCTTATTCTAACATAAATATAAAAATTATTTTGTTTATATTTTCATTTCATTTTTTTCATATATTATTATTTCTATTTAATAAATAATTCATATTTGAGAAAATTTCATATTTTTGTCCAAACCGAAATTCCACCAAAAAATAAAAAAGAAAAATCTCATTCAAGACATCCCCTCCGCGCGGACGCGAAAAGATCGGCGCCGCTCTAGGGTTTTTCCGAGGGAGAACCAAAGCGGCGAAGATCACTCAATCAAAGATTCAATTTCTCGGCCTCGAATGGGTCGAGTCGGCGGACGATCTCGATTCGAAGTGGACAGCGGAGATTGGGGGAAACAATGGCCGTGGCCGTGGGATTGAAAAGTGAATCGGCGGGGGATCTGGTGTTCTGAAAAGATGCAGAAAAACAGATCTCTCTCTCTCTCTCTCTGATGATCTGATCATGTTCTTTTGTCTTCTTCAATTTTGTCATTTTTTTGGCATGTGAGAATGGTTTTTTACTCTGTCGTTGGTTTTGAAGCGATCGACGAGAGCTTGGAGTTTTGCATTCTTCGTTATTTACTTTTTACAACAAACGAATGCGTGTTATCATTGTTTAATTTTTATAACAAGACAAAAATGTGTAAAAATTGTTGTTTTGAAGTTTCTAATCGAATTTCATCAAATTCAATAAACGAAAAATTTGTTTTTTTCTCACCAAATTTTTTATTCCTAAATTATATGCATATATGTTTTTAAAGGTTATTTTTCATATTTGAAGTGCCTTTTTTTAACCATATTATATGTACAATCATGTACATATTTTTTAATAAATTTTAATTAAAAAACTGGTTCGATTTGATTCAGCTAGTGATTCACTTTATCGGTCTAAAGCCCCTAGTTTGATACATACAGTCTTTTTAAATTTTTGGATGTTTTGATTTTATATATTTTTTGTGATGAATTTTATTGGATGAATTATCTGTAAAAATAATAATAATATATTTTATCAAATGAAATGCATACATCTTACAGTACTATGGAGGTTCACTGTGTATGGAAATTAAAGATCTTGTTTTTCATTGACTAACCGGCGAATGAATTTCATTGGATGAATTATCTGTATTTAAAAACATAAAAAATAATATATTTTATTAAATGAAATGCATACATCTTACAGTACTATGGAGGTTCACTGTGTATGGAAAATTAAAGATCTTGTTTTTCCTTAACTGGGCGAAAGAATATCTTCCCAAGATTCACCCGAGCCCGCAGAATCTATAATGAATATCCCCTTTCAAATTTCAATGAGTGAATAAATCCTACACCCTTTATTGTCAAATAATAATAATAATAATAATAATAATAATAATAATAAAAATACAAGGAAGCTGAATTGGGTCATGAAGAGATGTTTGTAAATCTCAAAGTTTGTGTGGGACCCAGTACCTTGCAAGTTGCGGGAGATTCTATGACTGCCTCAAAATGAGGATACAAAAACAAATGAAGCAACCAAGATGAACAATAATTAAATAATAATCATTAATTTCATCACCCAAGGCAAGTTGAAAGGGGAGTTTGGTTTGTGTGGAGGAAGCAGAGCCCATTTATTTAAGGTCTTGTTGTGTGTCTTATGTTGTTGCTGGTGGTGGTGGTGGTATTTTCTGTGAAACAGAGGCAGGTGTTATTGGGAACAAATTTTCCTGTTAACAAGGAGGAGTTGTATCTACCAAGCAAGGATCTTTATTGGAATTTTTCTGTTAATCCTCTCCCCTTCTTCTTTTATGTCATTTTGATTTGTGGGTGTTTTGTGAGGGACTCATCATTGTTTGTGTTTTTTTCATATGGAGAAAGTCCATTCTTGGTCTTGTCTAAAAAAGTGATTTTTTTGGGTGGTGTGATTTGTTCCATCTAATTATCTAATATGCCTATAAATCTGAAAATTTTACCTATGGATTGGTTATTATTCATCTCCTTGAATTGTTGTTTCTATTTCGAGTTGTATTTTCAAATCTCAGTTTTCTTTGATTTTATTTTATCTATTAAGATATGGATGTTGAATCTCCTGCAACTGGTATGCATCATAGGATCTGGGTTATGGAGTTCTGAGGAGTGGTGGACTTATGATGGAAGACGCTGGTCCTCCATCCGGTGGCGCATCATTGACTCTTTCAGATGTGGATTTCGATCTTGTGGATGAGCTCTTGTTCGAGAGTTTCTGGTGGGAAACGACCCAAGAAACTAAATTCTTTGGATCCAGTGAGACGACTCCTGCTAGTCCCTTTGTTTCCTCGTGTTTTTCACCCACCTTTGATATCACCACTAACAATATATATCCAAGCTCAACACTTAACAAGATTGAAATTGACCAAGCTTTCCCCAGACAGAAGGAAAACAATGAAATTTGTGTGTAAGCACAAATGAATCAGAGGCAAACCATCAACGATGGTGGATTCAGTCGAGATTGGATTCAGGTTCATCTATATCATTGAAAGAGAGATTAGTCCAGGCACTTAGATACATCAAGGAATCCAATAGAGAGAGTGATGTGCTTGTTCAGCTATGGATGCCGATAAGTAGAGGCGGCCGTCATGTTCTTACCACTCATGGTCAACCTTTCTCACTCAATCCCTGCTGTGAGAGGCTTGTGAATTACAGGACTGTCTCGGTGGGTTACCACTTCTCAGCTGAAGAGGGATCGGATGAAGCTCTTGGCTTGCCTGGCAGAGTATTCGTAGGGAAGGTGCCCGAGTGGACGCCAGATGTTCAGTACTTCAGTAGTTATGAGTACCCACGAGTCAATCACGCCCAGATGTATGACGTCCGAGGCACCCTTGCACTCCCATTTTTTGAGGGAGGAAGCAGATCTTGCTTGGGTGTTGTGGAAGTTGTGATGACCACCCAAAAGATCAATTACCGTGATGACCTTGAAAACATCTGTAATGCGCTTCAGGTCTGTTTCTTGTATCTTGTCCTTTTTTTTTGTACTCCATTTCAGTCATAGAATTAGCTTGCAGATCATGATAGTTGCTTTGTCATGCGTATTGACATTTTGCTAGTATAAATAGGGATCAGAAATTATAAATGAAATCAATTCATGTTAGAGATGATGAATTATTGTTTTCCTATAATGGTGTTTCTAGTTGTCATCTTATGGTCAGTAGCTTAGATTTTGCATTCATCATGGTTATGATCATAGTTTGAAATGCGGCCGCACGTACCACATGCTGATGTGCGCTCTCGGGCGCACATTATACCCAATATGCGGCGCACGTTCGAATTCCGTTCAAATTCAAACGGTCTCTTACCATTCGAATTTCATTCGAACGGACTTCGAACGGTAAGAGGGTGTTCGAAGTTCCGTTCGAATGGACTTTGAACGGTAAACTCTACCTCTGGGTTTGAATTGCCGTTCGAACGGTAATTCGAACGGCAACATACCGTTCGAAAGCCGTTCGAACGGGGGTTCGAACGGTTGCCTTACCCTATGTGCGACCGCATGTTCGGTACATGCAGCCGCATATGCCATGTGCGGACCCCACCGCACATGTGGTCCGCACATAGTTTTGAACTATGGTTATGATTATATAATTATAAAGTCAGAACAGAAGTCATTCTTCTTTTTATTTAACCTTCTTTTTAAGTTTTTTTTTTTTGGTCTGTGCAGGCCGTCAACCTTAGAAGTTCTGAAGTTCCAACCATTCACTATATAATGGTGAGCCTTTACAAATTATAGTACAGATTTTTCAAAGTATCTTCTTAGTTCTGACACTGAAGAATATGATTGTGCATCTGCCAGGAACATGATTCCTACCAAGCAGCATTACCGGAGATCATAGAGGTTGTTAGAGCCACTTGCAAGATGCACAGACTGCCTCTAGCACAGACTTGGATCCCATGCATCCAGCAAGGCAAACTGGGTACTCGACATTCGAACGAGAACTACAAAGTGTGCATTTCAACATTGGACATCGCTTGCAATGTGACTGATCCAGCCATTTGGCGTTTTCATGAGGCATGTTCCGAGCACCACTTATTTAAAGGTCAAGGTGTGGTTGGCAAGGCATTCAAGATGAACCAACCCTGTTTCTCCGCAGACATAACTGAATTTAGCATGATAGAGTACCCTCTTGCACACTATGCAAGGATGTTTGGTTTGCGGGCTGCTGTTGCAATCCGCCTACGGAGTATCCACACTGGAACAATGGACTATGTGTTAGAGTTCTTCTTACCCACAGATTGTAGTGGAAGTGAAGAACAAAGGGTGATGCTTAATTCACTATCAGTCACTGTGCAACAAATCTGCCAGAGTTTGCGGGTCGTCTCTGCTAAAGAACTTGAAGATGATGAAATTCTACAGACAAATGAACTTGTCTCCTCGAGTGGGTCATCTGCGAAATACTATAACGATCCAGTTCAAAGATCAAATGAAGATGATCAAAGAGTTGGACCATCTCCTTCAGTGGGACCTTCTGGGGCAGATATATCTTGGATTACCAATGCCAAGAAAGATGCACACTTGGAGTTTAAAAAGAAAGGGACAGAAGAACTTGGTGTATTAAGTCCCCTAACTCGGAGGGAACCCCCTGAGGTTATGCTACCTGTGGGTGGGATTTTCTCTCAGTCCAAAAAACATAACCAAGATCTCCCAAATAATACTTTGAATCATGGTGATTCTTTTATTGGCGACTATAGCTTACAGAATGCTAGGGAAGGAAGGGAAAAAAGGCGAACCAAGATGGAGAAGACAGTCAGTTTGCAAGCTCTTCGGCAATATTTTGCCGGGACCCTAAAAGACGCTGCAAAGAGTATTGGAGGTGAGTGACATGCGATTCCATATTTTCCAATTTTCATCGTACTCTCGTAGCTCGTTTGTGTTTCTTCATGAGATTTGCTTGCTTCGGTTTTCCAAAAGCTTAAAATAACTGTAGCACTAATAATGATCATCCACCCTACCTGGCATAATATTATTACCATATGCACTTTAGAGTCCCTTTAGGAGGCAAGACCTATTTACATGCTTTCTCTTTGTGCCTTTGATATGAATATAAAACTGAAGAACAATTCAATAATGTATCTCCATTTTTCTCTTTCCTAGCAGATGAGTCTAGTTCCAAGTCCCAACAAGGTTCCTAACTTGCCATTCACTGTGTATGCTTTGTTTGTTTCCCTGGTTGTTTTTGACTTTGATAAAGTAATTTTTTGTCAAATATTCCTTGGGAGCTAAAGTGATATGTCCATAATGCTCATTTCTCTGATGTTGCAATACCTTAGCATTCAATTCCTTGGACCACTGTACCATGGTATGGTTACAATATTGCATTTTTTTAAACTGTGTTTTCCTTTTCAACAATAAAATCTCATCAACGTTGTAGATGTGTGTAGTGTTGAGAACATTCAGATCAACATCCTGGAATTTGGTAAGCTTTTATATACAAATTATTCAGAATGCTGTAATTTGTTCATTTTAAGGTTTATACATGGGTTCTTGTTGCTTGCATAATGCATATTTATATACCATATGATTTAATAAAGCAACCTTTAATACAAATATACTTTGCTGCAGTGTGCCCCACCACCTTAAAAAGGATATGCAGGCAACATGGAATAACTCGCTGGCCTTCTCGACAGATCAAGAAAGTAGATCATTCTTTGAAAAAGCTGCAACTTGTTATTGATTCGGTAAAAGGTGCACAGGGTGCTTTTCAAATCAGTTCCATATATGATAACTTCCCCAAAGCCTCTGCATCTGATTTGGTCCCTAATAATTCAGGGAGTGACACACTTACACCACCAAAGCAAATTGATCACCCAGGATCCTCAAAAGTTAAACCTGATGGAGTATTCAACACTTATTCTTTCTCATCAAATTCGCAGTCTTCCTCGTGCAGTCAGAGCTCTAGTTCGAGTCCATGTTCAAGTGGGTCAAAGTCATGCTTCCATCCAAACCATGTCACATTTGGTGATGATTCTTCAACGGCGCTGAACCATACTAGCAGCTTGAAGAGAGCTCTGAGTGAGTTGAAATTGCATGCTTATCAAGAGGCACCAAAACATATAGGACGATCGCATAGTCACAAGTCCTTCGATGAGAAACCTTCTTTGTCTAAGCCTACGACGATAGCTCGCGATCGCAATTCTCTTAGAGTGAAAGTTACATATGGCGAGGAGAAAGTCAGGTTCAGAGTGCACTCTGGTTGGGGTTTTGGTGACATCAAGCAAGAGATTGTGAAAAGGTTTAACATAGATGATGTGGGCTTGGTGAACCTCAAATATTTGGATGATGATGAGGAGTGGGTCCTCTTAACGTGCGATGATGACCTGCATGAGTGCACCGACATTTACAGGACCTGTGGCGCTCGTGCAATCAGTCTCTCAGTCCATCGCGTGTCTCATCTGAGCAGTGAAAGTTCTTTGGCAAGCAATGAGCCCCCATGAGAATTTTACATCTATGAAATACGACTTGGAAATGGAGATTGTGATAGACACTATAGGAGTCAGCAGTCAGTGAAGTGAAAACAAAATTCATGATTGCTTGGGATTCAGTTGAGGTCCAGTGAATAAGTTTAATATCCTTATCTTGGTAAGAGGGCTAGTTGCTCTTAATACTATGGCATAAGATCAGGTATGTGGTTCAAGTTCCGGATCACAGAACAAGTTGATGCGCGTAGTCAAAATGGATCAAAGATAGCCTGACCATTTTAAGAAGCCTATTATGGATTGCCTCAAATAGCTTCCCACTTCATTGCAAAGATAAAAAGGGTCTCGTGAAGGTAATTGATATTATCAAGAAGCTACCCGGAATACTTTGTGAATGATGGTGATGAAGTTACAAAACTAGAGATGAAACCGTTGGGAAGGGAAGAAAGATCGATGCAATGTATGAGATATAGTTTGTCCCTATCTTAACCTTTCATTTTAATTTGTACGTCGCATTTCTTGAGATTGATTTTCTCTTGCAGATGAGGAAGTATTGAAGGCTTAATTGCAAGACATTATTGTCACTGTACAGAAAATAGCTTCAACTTCAGAGAGCATCATCAGGCGAAAACAGTCATGTGATGCAGTTTAAGGTTACATCTGTTTTGTCAGCATTAATACACATGGGACAGTCATGCGATTCTTTTTGTGCAGCTTCAGAGAATTATCATTGTAGATTTTTCGCCCTAGTCTGAAAATCAAATAAGGTTAGAATACATCTATTTACATTCCTGTATATGAGATGTAGATATAAAACATTTGAGTGTTTGGAATTGGAACAGCCTGATGATTTGATCTGGGCTTCTGCTTTACAGCAAATCCTGCTAATTTTTATTTTCATCGTTGTTTATATTTTTGGATAGATTGTTTTTGAATTTCGAGCTCCCCATGTTATCATTGTTGGGGGCTTCTATTACCACCCCCATTACATATTCACCCCACCCCTTTAAATATTTATAACAACATATTTCACATGCTTTTAAAAAGTTAAAACCCCACCCCTTTCATCTCCAAATTGACATGTCGTGTATCTATCGATCTTTTTTTACACTAGTTTGACAGTTCACTTGTCAAAATCTTTTATATAGGTTCAACAGTTGATTTCGAACGGGTCAAAAGAGGCCAAAACCCATTCCGAGTAGTTTGATAGGGCTATTGTCGACCTAGTTTACACTAATTAGATAGTTTATTTGTGGAACTATACACAGGTTTGATAGTTGGTATGTCGAGTTGGTAAAAAAAAAACTTCTAAACATTCATTCATTAATTGAACAAACACAATACCATGAGATAACCAATCAAAGTTACAAATCATACACAATTAAAGGATCTTTTTCAATGAACCATTTTGAATATAAAAACTATCATTCATAAAACTAGGGTCAGGTTTGTTCAAAAAAACGGTTTCCAAGAACAAAACTAGTTTCAACTTTTAACAATTGCATGAATAAGAAGAGGGGCGACGATAGTGGATGAACTGGAGGAGAGCATCAGTGATCAGATGGAAACGGGGAGGGGGGGGGGTGGAGCAAGGATGGAGAGGAAGATCCATAAGAGGGATGGAGAGCAAAGAGGGAGAGAGAGGGCTTTCTAAACTGGTTGGGGTGGGGTGAATATTTGATGGGGTGGAAAGGGTAGAGGTTTTTGTCCAGGCAATTTTTGCAGCCAAATTTTTGTACGTCCAATGGAAAACACTCTCATGGGATAATTTTTGTTTGCTTTTTCAATAAAATTCACACTTCACACACCACACATCACACATTACTTTAACAAATGAACTGAACGATGATAGGAAAATGTTTGGGACAGTTCCACCGTTTTGTAGCCACTTTAACAGTTTGACATCACTTTAATAGTTAAATTTGAACTTTGACTTTTTTGAGGTATATGTTTGTATTATGAATCATATACTTTTACGTAAAAAGTATATATGTGATTGAATTAAATATCTACGTGTTTTACAAAAATATATTTAAAATAAATACGTTAGAGAAAGTTGGGTTCAAGAAATATTACGATTTTGCCATTGTCCATCACGCTGCCACATCCATGACACATTTTTAAATTTCTGACTTAAAATCTCAGAGAACAAATTTGAGATAATTTAAATTTTAAAATCTCATAAAAATTTTAAAAATATAAAGGGGCCATCTTAATTTGTGGGGAAAATTTATGGGGAGATAGTCTTGCAATTACAATTACAACTGGCTATAGACCATTTTTGTCATTAAAAAAATGAGTTTCACAATTCATTTTTTTTTTTGTTTTTACATGCTATGGCATAATGTTCTACCAATATCGTGTCTAGCTAGTGATGTGTCACGTAAACAGTAGACAGACGTTTTATCAGAGTCGATTTTAAATAACTGATGATGAACACAAACTTTGTTAATAGAGAGATCAGCTCAAGGGGGAGGGGGGGGGGGGGTGTTTAGTAATCACTCAGGGAGATCAGCCCATATCCTCGTGTGTTTGAATAGAGCTCTCTTCTATTCAACACTTTTTTGTTTTCTGGTTTGATTTGGTGTTGGAACTTCGGTTTATTAATATAATTGGGATAACAATTGTCTACCAATTTTCCTCAAAAAAATAAAAAAAACTTTGTTAATAGTGACAATTGATGATGGAAATAATATACTGATATTATTTATCAATAAAAAATATCTCTGTTATTACAATACTTATCCACCTTTTTGCTATTATAGATAAAGTAGTTACAATAATAATAATAATTCCTAAACCATTTTGTCTAAAAATAAAATAAAAATAATTTTGAAAATAATATTGATACTTTCTATGGTTGTTAAAAATGCACTAATAATAATAATAATAATAACAACAACAACACCAACAACAATAAATAATGAAATAATACAAAACATTAATAAAAAAGTTATAAATAAAAATAAGTGCATTAATCACTCCAATTCTCCCCTTTATATTACCACAAATTTTACTTAAAGAGGTCAAATTAGTATTTATGGATTAACAAAAAGATAAGAAGTGAATTATATAACAAGACTAAATTCATGAATATCACAATATGTAAAAGAGGTGATATTAAATCCTGGCTACACACAACATAAATCCTGGCTTAAACAGTTTTTTTTTTACATTCCATACCCTAATGTGAAAGATACAACCAATGCATCATAAAGATATAAAATATGGACTAGTGAAATTAACATGTTGGGATGATAAAATATAAACGAGAGAGAGAAATGCATGTGCACCGACAAGAGAATTTAAATACACCTAACTGGCTACACACAACATAAATCCTGGTTTATATACATACATGCTCATCAATATAAGATAAAAAAGAAGATGAAATTAAGAAATTGAAGGATCATACGGTTGATCAGCTAAGCTCAGCAACAGGTGGATGTTCTAGCCGATCTTCTACAAACACTGGTCTCGAAGGAGGACCGCATATGCTCAAAACAACCTACACAATAATGGTAGACAATCAGGCTTAAGTGGAGGAAAGTTTTCAGAAGGAATGGAAGAAATAATTTGTTCTGTGCTATCATCTTACAGGCAGGAATACGAGCCCATGCAAGAAACCGATGATGACCAATGCCAGATACATTTGGAAATAATAGACCTGCAAGAGGTGCAGTAGTTTTTTTTTTTTTTTTTTTGAGTATTACAAAGAATGTATGAATTGGCTGTTTAATCAAGGTTTGAATAGTTGGCAGGTATACCACAAAGACTTCTGATTTTGCGAAACGCAGCACTATCACTCCTACGAGCTTTGTCAGTGTGATCCCACTGAAAACACAGGGAAATGATCAAAACACAGCGAACAGTGTTTCAGAAACAAAATTTTGAAGATGTATTGAATGTGGTTTAGCTGTTGTTTTGTCCTTTGGACAAAGAAATTACACTGTGAGGGTCCAGTATGAAATCCAATTTGATGTGGAGGACAATGGTGTTAGGGTTCAATTTTCTTTAACATAATTTTCAGAAAATAAATATTAAAAAAATCAATTTATAGCAAACCTGAAGACTGAAGCTCCCATCGTACCCAAAGCTTCCTTTGCTCGTTGTCCCCTATCTCCATTGCTCACCTGGAAATGGCAAAATCATTAAAAAAAATTAGTACTTTCCATCTGATACTTGTCATTAGATGGAAAAATTAGAAAAAATATATTATGGAGCGAGAAAGCTATGTGATCCACTACTGGTCTTATTTTGGTAACCATTTTACGCATGCCATCATCTAACAAGATTTTGAGATAAGTAGGCTAAAAACCACACTCCAACAGATATTTTGGCAATCTTGCTTTAACATAGTGCAGGATTAGAAACAAAATGATATGGGATTAAAAACTAATTCAGATGAAGACATGTCATTATACAATTGATGGTTACCAAAAATTCAGCACAGTAATATGTTGAGAAATGATGGGATATTGTTACGAACCGCGAAGGCGTGTGCAATATGGACGCAGAACTCAACAGCTATTCCGATTGACATTATAAGGTTCACAACAGAAATCGCATTCAGTTGAATATCCAGTATAGCCATCACACCCTGTAGAATTCCATTTTCTCAGGAAGTAAGAAACAGCAAGAACACCTATTTTATATAATAGTCAAGATTCATAACATTGAATCCTAAGGTATTGATGAACATCAGCTCAAAGAAGACTAAATATAGTTCAAAGAATAAGATAAAATGCATTCAGGTATCCAATGTATAATTTTTTAGCACGAAAAGTAACTTTAAATATAACACTTGTGTCTGACTCAACCATATAGTGACTGAAATCATGTTATGACAACTCATAACAAGTAATCCTATCATAGGGATTATACTTTAACCCGTTAGTTGGATGGGATAATGTGTAATCATGATGGCTATTGAACTTGAGATCTGACAGCAAGCTGGAATCAGACAACGCGGTTTTCTCTAAATGACGATATGATCCATTATTTGATGTTGATCCTTATTCATTACCATTTACTGATACTGTCCACAAACTTTTTAATCTTATTTTGTCAAAAATAACAATCGTACATACCAGATTTCAGCTCTTCAAAAAACAAAATGCAAATAATTTTCTTATGTAAAAATGAAATAAAATCACAAAATTCACCGCAAATTAATGGCACAAAAAACAGCAATCCATGCATAATCAGATTTTATATGCACAGATTGTTAAACCAAATAGAATATATCACAAGCTACATTTTCCACTCTAGGATCAACTCAATAGGAAAAGGAAAATGTTACACTTAATAATTCCTTAGTCATTTTTGCAGTCCCAACATCATTTAAATTTTTTTGAAGTATATACTTGTTTAATGAAGTACATAACTTCACAAAAGTGAAGCACATACTCCAATGAATTAAATACATATATTTTTACATTTTCTTTAATAGAGTATATATTAGAGACTTCTGAGTTAGGACTGCAGGAATTACTGAATTTATCAGCACCAAATAGGATAACTTACCTTTTGCGAGTTCTCTTAGTCACACAAAGATACAAGAGATTCAGAAATATAAAATCTATGCTTAAGAGTAAGATGTCAAGGTGATTTACTAATATAAATAAAGAAATAGGTGAAATATATAAAATCTATGATGTCCAAACTCCACAAATAAATAGGGTGATATTCAGAAATTTCTGGTTAAGGATATACCATCATATCCACAAGAATCATTGCCAACACAATCAAAATGATCGCTGAGCTCCAAAGGCTGCATATGACACCAATAATTAAAACCACAACATACGGGCTTATGGAAAACTATAACCGTGACATCTTTCAATGTCCATGATGCTATTCAGCAAATAGAAACCACAAGCCTAAATGTTCCATCTACCATGAAAAACAGACCTGCAAGTGATAACCAGGCAAACGATAAACACAGCACCTGCAAAATAACTAAATTTGATGAGCATCAGTGTGTAGTTAAAGTTCCATGATAGTGGCTATCACGAGGCAGGAATACTGAATAAGGAGATATGTTCAACATATGTTTCTAATGGAAATATGAAGACCAGCAGAGTAAAAAATATGAACAATTGTCAGCTAAGCAACGGGGGGCTCTCTCATACACTTGATGCGATACTAGTTCATAAATATAAATGATATGCTTTTAATATTTAGCTGAAGAGCTCGTTGAAGTTTTAATGTAAGGTTTGATCTCTCAGTTTTTTTTTAATAAAGGGACAGAAAATAAAAGCACAGAAAGAATAAAAAAAATTCAATGGATGGCACTATACTTGTATGACATATATGGCAAAATGCATGAAGGAATCCATTTGGCACGTTGACTATTCCACTAAAAAAGGCATACAGAAACCTTACTTTAAAAATTGGACAATATCTGCATTCTTCACAAATAATTTAACTTACTTCAATTCATATTACTTACTTTAAACACACAATATATTTTTGAATATGGGCGGTATAAAAGAAAAAAAAATACATCTGACTGGCATAGAGAACATAAAAACATAAAAGAGTAAAGTATCACTAATTCTTTGTCTGCTAATAATAATCAAGGAATTGTATAAAAAAGAACAAGAATATCAACAGGCTCTGTGCAAATGGAAATCTTCAAAGATACTAACCCAGAGCAATAGAAATATTGACTAGCGCTGTCTTCCATATATCAAGGTATTGTTCGAAGAATATGTAAAATACTGAATATGGAAATATATCGATCTGCAGAAGAAGCATTAGACAAGTTTAGCAATTGAGAAAATGGCAATTTACTAAATTAAGAAAACACTACTGAATTTATTATAAATCAAGATATTAGACCTGTCAATAAATGATCAACCAAGGGGATGCCATTGTAATTGAGGGATAGATTTTGTATCTTTCTTGGTAGACCCCTCATCTACCCGTTTTACTTGTTTTGGGCATGTTTTGCCTTAATTAATATAACTAAGGCTCATGCCTACCTTTCATCAAAAAATAAATGATCAACCAAAAACATGTACTGCATAATGAGATATTTATTATTAGAAAATATTTGTTACATTACATCCAATTTTACTCTTCACATAACGACCTAACGTGCAATCAAGATATTATAGCCTAGTATAGAATCCAAACACCCATCCAACTAGATATAAGCTCTAAACAAAAATTTACATAGGGTCTTTATATGAAAAGGAACATGTAAAATCAAGATTAAGAAGAGAACTGATAGGTCTTTATATGAAAAGGAACATGTAAAACAATAGACCCTGAAATGGTATCAACATTATATTGTTATTGTTATCTTACATAACATGTAAAAATAACATCAGCATGGAAGGGTACAAAAAAAAATATTTTTATTTATTTATTTTGGGATGTGCTTTTGCTAATATTGGCAGATTTTAACCCAAGCAAATAATAACTAAGCATGTTATTTAGAAAATACATGTTCCCTATGGGATGATAGGAATTACAACCAACGATACTGAATTTCATGTGCTAAACACATACGCCAGGGTCTCAAAGCCTCTCATATATACAAATACATGAATTGTTCTTTAACCATGGCAATTCATAGGAATTCATAGGCAACATAGGATACGATCTATTTCCAGTACAAAAACAAGACCTCGTCTCTGGTCAGTAGGTCTTTTACCTTTAAAGAATCAGAAATCTTAGAGCTGAACTCTCGTGCTGCTCTCAGTGAATTCACATAGTCACTCTGCATTTTAATATGCATAGATTAACTGATAAGAAAATAATTTACAAAGTAGTTTACAATGAGAGAAGCAACATACTCTGAATGGCATCTTACTTGTTTGTTAACTGGGGTGTGATATGTACGAAATGATGAAGCTTGAATTATGCCACTTTCATACCCTGACCAAATCAGAAACGAGTCAGATAGATGACTACAATAAATAAACTTCCACACATCAACTAATTTCAGTGATACACTTTCTCCAACTGAATGTCAGATATTTCAAATTTAGTTTCACATATAAAGCATGGAGCAAGCGTTACAGACCATTCAGATCCACACTTGTTGTGTAAGCGCCATGGCCACCTTTAGCACAATCAGCAGATGGCAATGCATCAAGGAACCAAGGAAGCTTTTCCCTAAATTGTGATGTAGAAGGTCGTCCGTTATGCAAATCAGAACCGCGGAAACACTATGTCCAGACAAACTAATCAGTCATGAAACCCAACTCTCAAAGCTTCAAAAAAATGTGCTAAAAGACATGCGCAATTATAAGAACCAGATTATTGTCAGCAACATTAGTGGCGTTCAGTAAATTTGAACAAGTGACAAACATGTATAATCAGTTTTCAATTTTTCAGAATGAATACTTACCGTGGTACAGTCTTTGCAAATCAAACTCATGCCACAAGAACCTTCATCAGCTGTACAGCAAGGAGGCTGGCAACGAAAACACAAACACACACGATTAAATTCAATATACAATTGAGGACATGTCACTGTAAAACACAAGCTGCAACTGACTTAATCATGCCAACCATGAGATTCCCTTGCCAAAACAATTATGGCATTTTCTCTCAATAAGTAAATAAATAAATAATAAGAATAAAATTTAAAAAAAAACTCATTTACCACCGTTTGTCCACTATACAAAAATAAAACACGATTAAGAATAATTTGTTTGCTTTTCTTGACCAAATCAGCTTAGGGCTTTCTTTACAAATTTTCTTTCAAATTCTATTCATACTTTATACTTCAAAATATTTATGTTTGAATGAATCCGTTTTTTTTCCATCCAAGACAGTGAGATTGGCAGGGTAGTAAGTGACCCCATTTATTTAATACCTTTGCCAGGCACCTCCATCCGAGGAAACAATTTCTCATAGAAAATGTTTAGGAACAGGGTAAAATATAGATGGACAAATAGCATGATGTATGACATTTGACCTGATCATCTGGAGGACAATAGCTTCCATTTGTAAACTTGCGACAGCAGCCAAATGCTTCGGGAGATAACCATACAAGAAAATCATCAAGCCAAGAAGCAGCCGGCTTGGCAATATAGCTAGATTTCGGTGTCTGCGAAGCTCTTGCTATCTGTATTGTGAGATATTAAAAATCACACAGTTAGGCCAACCAAGTTGACAGTATTTTTATGACAATTCTGTAATCTCATTCCATGCTCCAATGCCTCACAGGGTATTTTGGTGTACAAATCTTCATTTACCTCATTCAAGAGAGAGTCAGGATCACATTGATTAATGGAGCATAGTTGGTTGGTGTGCTTTGATTCTACGCTGAAAAGAAACGGAAAAAAAAAATCAGACAACTTCATCTTGATCTTCATTCTGATTTTAGTCCAGCAAAGGATCATAAAGATGGATTCTCAACAGCAGTTCCAGGATTTGTAGCATAAATACAACAATAAAGAAATGACAATGTGAAGCAAGCCCTTGGTCAATGTAAGGCAAGCCTCAAGGCATGAGATGGGAAGTTAAATATTTCCCATTTTCAAAATATATGCAATCTTATAAGAAAAAAAAAACCAAATTTTCTATTGTAATGGTTTGTGTATATGTGCAATTCACATCCTATCAGAATATTGGTCACTAATGGTTCCTATCCACAGTATGAAACATAATGTTTCTTCTTCTTCTTTTGACAAAAGGTGGGATTACCAAATTTGATTATTTTAAACAGCCTAGAGAATGTAGAGAAAAAAAATTAAGGAAATCTCCCTCCCTTTGAGACATAATTTCATGGATGGCCATGGTTTTGCATGATCCTGAACTTTAGCTTACAGATTTATGATTGGCATTGACATTACAGCATTGGCAAACTGTGCCTAATAATATGGAAGTGTTTGCACTCATGGTCCTGAACATCATATACATCATATTATGCATACTTCCAAAAAAACATAAATTGATTTTTTTTGTGTCCTTCAGTACTCGTGCTAATCCTTAATAAAGCAAAGAAGAGTTTTGACATCTTAATCAAACTAAGAATGCCACCCTTGCTTGTTTATTTGTAAAAGAAATTTAATTAAATAGCGATGCCTTGACACATTAGTCAAACTCAGAAATTCAAATTTCCTCTCACACATGCGAGGGCTATAGAAACGATAGATACTAGTAAGGAACCTTCTATAAATGGATGAGAGCATAAGGAAATTAAATACTGATCCTCGTAAAACAATACCTATAGTTGTAGTCCTTAACAACGAAATACAATGGTGGTCCTACTCTGAGATACTCTGCAAGGTCATCAAAATAATCCTGCAAGGAAAGCCGTAAGATGATTCTGTAGATGCAAAAACAAAAAATGAACAAATAATCTTAAACAAAGAGTGAACAGTTGTGGAAAAGGTTTGATAAAAAACCTGGAGGTATGAATCACGAGGAAGGACAACCTTTTGTTCCAAACCAGGTTGGATTCTTGTACATAAAACCTATGAGATACAAAATAAGACAGAATTATGAAAAACTTAGGACAGGGTAAATGTTCATATGCATCCCAAAAGTCCTCCGATAGGTGGGGACGTCCAAAATATAAAAAAAATGATTAGATAGGCTAGGGCTCAAAGTTAAGGCACAATTAAAACCCACCTTCAATCTTGGGCTTCATTTTTATACAACCTAAATGTAGTTCCAGGGTTGTGGATCCCAAAATTAGCTCAGTTTTTTTCCTCCGCCTTTTTTTTTTTTTTGATGTCATGTTCTCTGTTTATCTTATAGGATATTTGTTTTTTGTTTTTTTTGTTTGACCTCCAATTCTTCTTCTTAGGAGTCATAAAAATGAGAATGATTCTATACTCCAATTCTTGTATTTCTAATGTGCATTCCAAGTTCAAGGAAACAGGTGGTGGACAAACAAAAGTGCTGTTGAGCATACATGTTTTCATCTTGATGGATGAAGTAACCACAGTAATCAAGGAAGAACCGTTCTACTTAAATTATGGTAGATTGTAACCAAATATTAAAAGCAGGAAAAAAGCTAAGGAATATTTTTTTATAACATTTTAATGATATCAAATAGCCAAATGACTTACAATGCTTGCAAAAGAAAAGGCAACGAAGACAGCAACAACAGAGATTTTCACCGCCCAATGTCCAAGAATAGGTGCATGGATTTCCTACAAGTTATTATGGAGAAACAGAGTAGGTAAGACAAACAGAGTCAGGAAAGAAAATGATGAATAACTAACATGTTGGAGTTAACCAAAAGTTAAAGTAATAAAGTGGCCAAACTTGATATCAACAGAATTTTTTTTTCTCGTCTTGTAAAGTCAACCTTGACTTATATTTAAGATATCAAATTACAGTTTTATACTATTTCTTCAGAAAAAAAATTACACTTTTATACTTATATGCATCCATATTAAAAATACATGCTGACCTTAAATCCAACAAAAATGCCAATCAAATTTTAAACATTTGAATATGTAAGAAGTTTACAAACCAATCCCACACATCCACTGGAGTTGGAGTGATCCAACCTTTGGATCACCTTGATTCCATATTAAAAAAAAATATTCTAACCATTCAGGGTGATAATGACAATTTAATGGTTTAATTAGATCTACTTGCTTCTTGCCCGTCAAGGAATTCAATATCCTATCAAGCACAAGCATTTTCAAATGAATTCAAATGGTAGGTTCTAAAATGGTTCCATGCATCAGATTTGAAAATAAAATAGTCAAAACACAGAGGTCACTAATGGGCCTTCAAGTTTTTCATTTAACAGCCCCCACTGAAGAATCAGAAATCTGCTTTGCAAATTCCATTTTTATGTTATCATCTAAATTTAAGGAAAATTAACATCCTATCCGGAAAAAAGTAAAGTTTGACCTAGAAATGTCTAGAAAGGAAATCTGGTGCAAATAAACATAAATATATATCACACAGGAAAAAAATTAGTGAACGTACCCTCATATAGCGGGTGAGCAAACCTGGTTCTCTGTGGCCATTTCCTACAACATGCAGATATCGTAAGACCATGTAAATTTGAAATAGAAGAGCAAAAGGAGGATAATGCAATGGAAAAATATTGGATATGCGTGTTCAAATAAGAAGTTTCAAATACACCACCACAATAGGACTTTTTCATGAAATCTCATTAGCTCAGAATTCCCCAAAAAGGATATTATTAGCCTACCCTTATCAATTTCATTTGTGGAGCGAGGAATCTTTATACAAGGAAAGCAATCAATTCTATTATCCTCCGCCCTTAAAGAGTCAAAGATGATCAAAGCAACGAAAGCAGTAACTTGCAGAAGGAAGTCCAAGAGAACAGCCAGTGCTGCAAATGAATGTGCATATAAAACTCAGTTTATAATTAATAGCACGTGATATCCAAACATACAGAAAAGTTCAAGAAGGATCAGGGGTGTATACTACCAGCAAACATGGAGAAAACACGACAAGCAGGCATTGGAATAAAACTCCCAACTGCAAACGCTAAAACTTCACATAAACTGGCTAGTGTGATGGATGGTCCTACTTCAACAAGTGCATTACTTATTCTTCCTTCTATAGGCAACTCAAATGGTTGTCGCTTGACAGCATGTACAAGGATACACATATTATCAACACCAACCTAACAAAATAGAAAATGAATACTTCATAAACTGAAAATAACATATGATAACCACAAACAAATAGACAATTCTGCTTTATTGAGGTGCAATGATATTCCATATAGCCAAATATGTACTTAAATAAAAAGAAACAGTATGAAGTTAATATAGAGCCCACATCACTTGGAAGAGGCAATATAGTCCTCATCACCTGGAAGAAATAATATAAAAGTGCAAAGGTGTTGCTTCCATAAAAGATTCAAACAAAATATCTATGCCAATGTGAATAGAAAACTCAATCAGATATGAGGCTAATCACCCGGTAAGATTTTAGCTTTAATTACCACTTGATGTCACTTCAATAAAAAGAAGTCTGTGTTCGTTAATAACAGTCATTCACTTCAATAAATTTCTCCATGTTGCTACCACTGCCATACTCTGTTTCTCAAAACTAGCAACAAAGATGAGGTTTAGTCTTATGCAAGATGCAAGAAGGTTAAACATTATGGACCCACATTTCAGAATAAGTGGGAAAAAAAACTCTCTTCTATTAAAGTATTATTCTATTCAACAAATTCATGAAACCCAGAGGTTCCATAACCTCAAGTATTTAAAGTTGAAAATATAAAAAAAACTGGAAGAAAGCTAATTCAAAAGGCATTCTGTTTCAATATAATATAAACTAATAGATATTCATAAAACAAAGACATTCACCAACATCACTTAGGGCGTTAGCTGGCATCATAAATCAAATGGAGCATTCTTTAAAACAGTGTACAACCAAATAAAGGAGAGGGATTACACATTTTCACTTACAGCTAAAACAAGGAAAGGAATGACTTCCATTATAATGAGAGTAGACTTCACTCCAATGGCGCTGAAAAAGCCAATTGATCCAAGAACAGAAAGCATGACAACCAGAATTCCAGAAAGGCCAAGAAGTACCTGTATCCAATTGTGTATATAGATAACTACATAACTGATTGCCCAAATGGGATAGGCAGATGTCACAATTAATGCGTATAAGTATGCAAATCAAGAAAATATATCAGAAAAACTGGTTATGCATATAAATATGGTTATTATGCATATAAATATGCAAATCATCAAAACATATGTTTTCTCATTAAACTAATGAAATCAATCTTAAACATGAACCAAAATGAGTATATACAAAACCAGCCTCATCTTAAACATGTTTCCTATTTAATTGATGTTCACATCTTCCTCAAAAGACGAAAAGGTTAGGGATTGGGGCAGTGCATAGCCCATTTTTATTGCCTACCACATAACCATTTTTACTAAAGAGCATGTTCTCTGTCGTTCTTTCAAGGGCTTCGCTGGTATCAAGAATTAAAAATACCCAATATGAGGTATTGCACAGGTTCTGCAGGGATGGCATACTAACATCCGGCAGTGCTAATCTGATAACAAACAACACATTAAGTTAAAAAACATGAACAATCTTTGTATCAGATAGTGCGGCCAAAATTTGTTAAGTGGTGAAAGACTTGTTCAATAATTATTAACCAATTTAGATCTTCCGATTTTATAATAGCACTGAGGCATCAGGCATCTTAAATCACTAAATCATGAGATTATTTTCTTTGTTTTATGATTAACTTTGACAAAAACGGTAGGCCAGCGCCCTTCAATTATGATTAATTAAAAGGAGAGGCCCAAAAGGCAATACAAAGCAAGAAAACAAACAAGAGAGCTACAAAAGCACATTAGAGGAGAACTCAACTGAGCCAATACCCAAAACGCCACTTTAGGCTTATGTCATCATAAATACTTTTATAACTGATCACTCGGATGTAGCTTTTGCGCGGGAGTGGCACCGTCCGAGTCAATAACCAATCGACACCTTGGTGTCATCCTTGGGAAACCACGGTTCCTTATCTTTTCTAGTAGTATTATTTTATATTCTGTATCCTCTCACCTCCACTCAGATCACATTAGAGGCCCAAAAGGCAATACAAAGCAAGAAAACAAACAAGAGAGCTACAAAAGCACATTAGAGGAGAACTCTACTGAGCCAATACCCAAAACGCCACTTTAGGCTTATGTCATCATAAATACTTTTATAACTGATCACTCGGATGTAGCTTTTGCGCGGGAGTGGCACCGTCCGAGTCAATAACCAATCGACACCTTGGTGTCATCCTTGGGAAACCACGGTTCCTTATCTTTTCTAGTAGTATTATTTTATATTCTGTATCCTCTCACCTCCACTCAGATCTGTATTAACTCTTTTCTTAATGAAATCGTTGGTAGCAGTTATCTACCTTGTTTCAAAAAAAAAACTGATCACTCAGATGACATTGTCCTCTATTGCAAACTATGCATTAGTACTAGTATTCAAATTAGTGCAACCTTATCATGTGCAGGATGCGGAAACAAGATAAACTTGTTTTTTCAATCATTATTTTAGCATATTACATGAAACTTTAAAACATGATTAACATGGTGATATAGAAAGAATTCTCCATGTATATAAAAATTTCAGTTTGCATACCTTAGACGAAATGTAGAAAGTAGATAAATGAGGAGCATCGCCCAGAGTCACCGATATGTAAGCAAACATCACAAGGTAGCTTATCTGATGAGAAATTAAAAGATGATGTGCAATAGTAAGAAATTCAGTTGCTTTTTTTACTCCCACAAAGTAAGAATACGACACAACAATGGACAAATAAAAAGTTCAAATCTGGTCAATAGAAAACTAAACTGGCAATTATCATTATACAAAAATAATATTCAAACAGACCAAGAAAAGCATAAGTCCACAAAAAAATCTCACCAGTATGGTAACTACATCAGCAGCGCTTTCTCTTTTCAGTTCTTCCTCGATAGAACTTTCCGATGAAAAGGAAAGTGTAAGATTTTGTGAGAGTACCATTGGCATCAGTTCTTCCTGTCAAGAAGTTTTAGATCAATCAAAGATTCCTAGAAAAAGGAAAACAGAGAAGAATGGAAATGAGTACCAGCATCCACAGTAAATAAATCTCAGGCACAGAGGGAAAAGATTTACCCTCGTGATCTGAGACAACCAGGTTAAAATCACTCCCCCACAATGCCATCTCAGGTTGTATATAAAAACTAAAAATGGAATAGTTCATAAAACAGATTTCCTGAAGTAGATGCCAAAATACCATAAACTACAATAGTGTTTGCCCGAGTCCCATTTCAAAATAAAAAGGATAACTAGGTACAACAATCATGCACCACCATCAAAACAATTACAGATGACAAGTCACCTAATATAAAAGAAACAAAATTGTAGATGAAAGTTTAATCTCGATATTGAAATAGTTATTGAGAGCACAATCGATTTTGGAAAAATGGATATGTATGACACTCCTCAGATATAGATCAAGTTGTTTCTCAAATTTAATTTGCATTCAAATGGGAAAATCTATTTTAAAAAATAGAAAAATAACACAACTTAATAATGTGCTTACACACTTAAAAAATGCTATTTTCCTGCTGTAATATTTGCATTCAGGTTTCTTTCATAGGCCTTTGGATTTCTCTTAATGCTGTAATGGGTAATAATATGAACGATACCAACAACACTATCAGATTTTGGTGTGGTTGGAAAATATTAACCAGTAATGGTTTTCAACATAAAAAATTCTTAGTATTATTGTTCCTGGATTTTTGTTTATTTGCATGTCACGTGCTTATTTGATTTGATTTAATCGAAAATAGGAATAGGTTGTATGCTAGGTCTAAATGAATCAAATACCACAATTTCATACATAGACCTAGATTTATCAATTAAAATTGTTTTCTCACTTCAAATCAAATGAGGTTATTATTTGAACTATGTAGATCTAATCTTTCCCAAATTATTAACAGCAATATATTTGCTTAAATCTATAAGTCAAGTTGATTTAAAAGTTATCAAATTTAAATAGAACTATTCACCCCACAAGTCCTGCATAGCACATCAAAAGAAGAATTTCGAGACCAACAATGCTACATCAAAAGAAGAATTTCGAGACCATCAATGCACACGCACGCACACACAGAGGTCGTTGAAATAAAATTCAAAAGATCAAGATAATTAAATACTTCCAAGGAAAGCACAATCTGCTTTAAAATATAGTAGAAATATTTGCATAAGAGCAGATAAATTACTTATATAATAGAAATTGGTAAACAAGTTTAGCTGACTGATTTAAAGCATTCAACCTGAGCAGCAGAAAATAGTTCCTTCACAAATTAGCATTCCTTCCTCCCATTCAAAATAAACAAAAACAAATCCAAATCGAATTTTGAATTTTGAAAAATATTGTAAAAACATACTATACAGGTTTGCATGAACAAATTAACTTCTGGAAAAAAAAAGTATAAGCAGAGTTGGGTTCTTCTAAGATAAATATAGCCTATAAAATATTGTGTACCTTGTTTTCCAATTCTCTTTTAAAATTTGTTAATTGCATTTATGGTGTGCATGTCGATATGCATAAACCATTGGTTGACATATCATGCATACCTTTCAACATAACATATCATTAGTCATGAAGAGTCTCACACACAGCACCAACCAACCTTTGTTAACCGAATGAAAGCTTTTTCCCAAGCCACTGCCTTCCCATTTTCATTGCCTGTTTTGTCAACCTCATTGTTTACCGGATATGTGATAACAAATGCTGAAGCCTGTCAAAAAGTAGTTTTATTTTCAACATCAGTAGGTTTTTGTGAGAAAATTGATATGAAATTCCACTATTATTCTGGTATTCTGAACCCATATTTAACCATACAAGAAATATTTTGGGGAAAAAAACAATGTTAAACATCTGAATTGTACCTCAGAGTAGTTGGTCCCAGAAAAACCACCTAAAGCTGTGCTCGGGTCAACTGGTGCCTGAAATGCACTCAGGCATGTCTCTGCTGAGGAGTAATGCTGAACCAAATGCAAAATAGTCAACACCAAAATGGCACACGTCAATCAAAATAATGCATTCCCAAAAACAGAGTGCATATGACTAAGCAGATTAGGGAATGCACCTCTAAATTGTATTCTCTGAAGATTAGGAAGAGCAATTAGAAAGAGTAAAAATAGGTTAGATAGAATCTCATCAGATAAAAGATTCCAAGTGATGTAGCATATGCCAAAATCAAGGATTATAACAGAGTGAACTATAGAAAGCTTTTGCTTAAAACAAATAATGCATAAAAATTGTTGAACATGGAAGAGGTAAAAGCATTCCATAGATTTTTAGATTTCCTCATGCTCAAGATGCTTAGCTTATCAAATTCCAGTCAACTTGATTTGCCTTCATATGGTGGAAAAAGATTCAGTTTTTAATTCTTTATGCATTTGCAAGAATAATCCACCATCTAAAGTCCACTGTGTGATGACCACTGCCGAATAAGCTCTTTCTTTACCCCACATCCAACCAATCACTTATACCTTTCTCTCCCCTCCAGCTGGTGGGACCATCACTCCCTTCTCTCCTCCATCTGGCTGAAGTTACCACTTTATCACCCTCTCCTTTTTTCCCCAAATTGTTTAAGGTTTCATACGTAGGACACACTGGACTGATACAAGATTAGTTAAGCATTGGATCAAAACTTGTGATCTTAGTTTACATTGTCGATTTTCTGGTTCATTAAACACTCAACACCCAACTAAATCCATGTACGTAGTGATTGATTTTTTTTATTTAAATGAATAAATGATTTTATTTTTTATGTGGGTCAATTAGTGACACCTTCCCTGATCCTGAGTGGCCGTATGGGCAATAGCCCCTAGGTTCCAGCACGTCCCTCCCCACCCTCCCCCCCCCCCCCCCCCGCCTCTCCCCACTGCGCCTTGGGGACTATCCTGCTCCTTTTGAGATATTGCAATAACTTTTCCCAAAATTAAAAGAAAAAAAAGGGCCTTACTGAAAAAAGGAATATCATATACACATGCAACATGCTTCTTGAGTATAAGGTAATTGATAATCTAGAAGCAAAAAAATAATAAAAGCATTTTGACAGGTTTCCCTTGAATAAATAAATTGTAACATTAAGTTGAGCAGTTGCACCTGAAAGCAATATGCAGCATGGTCCACACCCCCATAATCATCGTATTTTTCAGGGTCCATCTTGAAATACTGACACAGCAAGAAAAGTTCAGCTAAATGAAAAATTACTTTTCTTGGGAATAACATAAACACGCATAAGAGAAACTCGAAAATTACGCATGCTATTAACATAAAAGTAGAGAAAGAACTAAGAAGCAAAGACATTTAACGAGTGACTTGCATCAAATGATAATAACACATGGGAAGAAAGGAAGGGGATTTTAGGCTTTAGGTTTCCTTTAGAAATAAAATCTAACAAATTATAATCTGACTGGGCGGTTGGAGATCTGCACAAAACCCAAATCTGCCTAGGTAACCAACTATGATCTAAACAGGGCAGATGGCCTGGTAAAACACCTAGCCAGATGCCTATACTGCTTATTGATTGATGATCAAGAAACATAATGTTTCAATTAAGTATGCAATAAATAATAAATATGTTACCAGTAAAGTAATCAAAATCACACTGCTTAAAGATTTAAAAAAATATAAATAAGAAAGCCAGCAAATTACCTGCAGAACACTCTGTGTGGCACAATCAGCATCAAGCGGTTTCATGCAAATGTCAGTCAAAGACACCATGGATCCAGAATGATTTGCCCGAAGTTCATCGACCTGCCATGATGGAAGATCAGACAGGCTATTGTGTCATGTTATCAACACTATGAACACAAATGAGTAAAAAGAAACATGTGCATTATTAATACTCATACTTGATGCAAGTCTGCAACAGCCGGAAAAATTATATAATGGCAATCATGCAATATTAATGTACCTTTTTTGTATTTTGAAGAGGAGCTTTATGTTGTCTTCTGTGACAATACTTGGTGGCTTTTCATGCTTTGAAGTTGGAGTTGTTGCTAATATAAGCTGCCAATAGGTACTGATAAGTTAGATTCGTTACATCCAACAGACTAAGGATGACCCATGCACAAAAATTATTTTTAACAGATAGACTCTATCAAAATAATAGAAATTGTAGAATTTTCCCTCATCAGCATACATAGACAGTTGAAATGTAATACAAAATACCTACAAATCTCAAGATCAATAAGCATGCCAAGTCTGCACGCCTCTCAGATATGAGAAAGTAAGAATACAATTACTACGGATTACAACAATGTAGGTAGCATATATGCAATATGCACAATTCATCACCAACAAACAAAGATGTACACATACATTAACACTAAAAGAAAGGACTATAAAATAACATGTTGAACAGTTAAGAGTTGGGGTTTCAATCTTGAAATTGAGTTGTGACATGGTCACTAAACTTGAGTTCTATGCACAATTCATCACCAACAAACAAAGATGTACACATATATTAACACTAAAAGATAGGACTATAAAATAACATGTTGAACAGTTAAGAGTTGGGGTTTCAATCTTGAAATTGAGTTGTGACATGGTCACTAAACTTGAGTTCTATAGTGGTCATGGTTCTGGTTTTACTCTTCATAAAGACTTCCCAGTTAATCACAAATCCAAATCTAGAAGCAGGAACAGATGGCGTCATTTATGGTTCTAATTTTTTTAAGTTAAATTTCACACTAAATTCTGAGCTAATCATGAATAAAGAAATCCAAAACTAGAGGCAGTACAGATGAAGAGACAGTCAGAGGCACTGAACAGTTGTCAGGGGCTAGTCTCCAAGATTGATATGAAGTCCGACTTTAGGAGGTTGGCCATCTTGTTACACTTGGTTAAAGAAATCCAGTTTTTTCCTGCTCTTACTAAAATATGACTTTTATAAGTTAAAAGGGATATTTCACAAGAATAAAGGTCAACTTCCAAAAACTCAACCATCCCGAAGTAATTTAGAAATCGTGTTAACCCCTGAAACCTTAAAGATATACTACATCACACTAAAGGAATGGAATGGCTATTTTTTCTTTTTCTTTTTGTGTGTGTGTTGGGGGAGGGGGGGTGGGGGGTGTTGGACCTGACAGTAAAAACATCTTGAGAAAAGCATAACTATTCAACTAAGAAAATCTTCAGGTATGCATACTGCATGCTCTTGCAGGAAGCAAAATGGAAGGACATAAGAAAATGGGAGGTGGCCTGTGTGATTTATCACCTTAAAGTTTTAAATTACTGATATAGAGAAATAACAGAATAAAGGCTGGTATGAGGGCCACATCTAAGTGTACATTAATCACATGGATGTAAGCCTTGAATGGAGGTATACAATAGTATTTTGTATTTAAATCAATTGCAACAACGGGAATTTGATGTATCCAGTGCTTCAAATTCTAGTTTTTAAGATCTTGTAAAATTGCACCGTGTCTTTCCTGCCATGCTAATGCCTAACAGATAAAAAATATATATAATTTATGCATCATTTTTCAATGGGGGCAGGAAGGAAAAATAGCTAAATTAAAATTTTCATCATGTTTAGACTTCAAAAATTAGGGCCATATCAAGTCCCATAGCACTTAAGAAACACAAAAATCTAGTAACAAAGCAAGATTATACTAATATCCCAGAAGTTGTATTTAGCAGATAACAGACGACCAGCATGCATGATCAATAAATTACACACATAGTTAACATTTATGAACCTTTCCAAAGCCAAAGTCTAAAACTATATATGCAATAACACTAAAAAATACAGTATAATATAAAACAATAAAGGAAGTAAAAATAATGCACACATATCACCTGTTCAATTCTATAAAATGGTGCAAGATGGCTGTCAAAAAATTGCTTCTCCTCTGCAGCTTTACTCCCAGGCCCTACCCATAGCTGCAATAATGGATCTATCATAACTTAAAACACAACAATCATTTGACCAAAAGAAACACTACCTTCATGGAACAAAGTTAAACCTCAAAGCAAGAAAATAGCAAGCCTAACACCAGACAAAGATCTAGCATGTTTACTCATCGAACAAGTCTGCAAACACAATTGCCTTCTGAACCCAATTAATTAAACCTTTTCACCACTACCCTGGATGGAATATTTTTATCAGTTTCTTGTATTTTTGTGACGTGGGCAACAACTCTTTTCCTCAAAACAACTATATTTAAAAAAATGCAGTGTCAATTTCAGTAAAGGAATTAACCACTGATGCATACTCATGAAAGCATGTTCAATGATCTCAGATAAGTCATTTTACTTTTGACTACAAAATTTTGTAATTGAAATGTGTTGAAGACATACCTTTGCAGGGCGTGTCTCCACTCTGAAATGAACTAATCCTATACACAGCAAAAGAGGTATAGCCAATGAAGAACATAACACGAGAGTTGGGTTTCTAGCAACCCAAAATCCATACCTCCTGCACACAGAAAGGTCACCATGATAATGAGAATGTGCTCAGTATCCTATCAAACAAAGAATCAGAAGAAAAAAATACCAAAAATGGGACAGATAAGAACCTGTAGAAGCTAGAAATGTAGCCCTGAACAAGAGAAAGTTGTGAGGCCTTCATCAATCTGGTACCTTCAGGCATCTGAGGTGTTTTTTTTTTGTCAATAAATAAAACAGATGATAGTGACAAAGAAAAATGGAAAAAAAAAAGTCTGACACAGATTAGAAAGGCTGAAACATTTAAGTCACAATGGATAGTCCAGACATCTACTCAAGCAAAACATTTGGAGGATGGAAATTGAAGCATGTGAATGTCAAATAGAGCAGTGTTGTCAAAAGTGAAAACAGAGGGAGGCAGCCAAACCCAGCAAGACCTCTTTTAAACATGCAAGTCTTCACTTAAAAAGGGAGTGGTATGATGCGACACTCTTGTATACTATCTTTTCCATATCTCTAGTTTGACTTTGTTTATCCCTAAAAGAAGGACTTTTGATTGTACATATTTAGCCACCTCTGAACTGCAATGTTTTTCAGCTCCTCAATCCTGGGCTTATAATGTTGATCTATCAACTTATGCAGGCATATCAATCAACTAAACATCATCCCACATTGGCAGGAGTTATAAACCAACATGAAAAATAATGCTGAAAAATCAAGTTCAAAAAATTGTCTCCAAACTCAGTTTAAGATGTAGTTAATAAAAAGAGCACCTGAAAACAAATTCAAGAATATAAACAACAAATAAGGAATTCCAAGACCAAAGTTAAGCAAGAGAGAAACAGAGGCTGGAATTATTTGAAAATGCTTTAAAGAATCTATCAAATTGAGAACTACAAATAGATTAGCACCTGCATGGACAGAGCTGGTTCCTGCTTGTTAACAGAATGGAGTTCATTCCCATCCTTGTTATTCAACAAAGGCTTCATTCTAGAAGTATTCCTCCTTTCTCCATTTCTATTTAACAAGCTCCATCCTAAAAATGTTGAAACTAAAACAACATAGAGAATTGTCATAGAAATTTCTATGCATTCCACCTGCATGCAGCCAAAATGAAAAACATCAACCAAGAATGACAACATTAGCATACTAGTAATTTCAATAATGACATAACAAGTGTAATGCCTACGTATATTTGACGTAATTATCCAAATAGAGCTAAATAAGTTGAGGTGGATATACATCCTGTGTGTTTTGCAATACTGAGGTGGAAACAACTTCCCATATGTCCATGCACTGCCAATTCTCTAGACAGCTTTGGGAGAGATTTGGAAGAAGGCATTGATAAGAACTGCCAGTTCTCCTTCACAGAGCAAAGGTGGGAAATTGGCAGAAAGTCTAAGAAGATATATTGAAGCAATGCTGCTAAAGTGTCTCAGCTGTTGATTCCTGCATTAGTGCATTGTGTTGCTCTTCAAGGCTTTCAAGGAATGAAGAGTCATTTGCAAATGTGCTAGCTCTAACTAAAAATATGTGAGAGTCAGCATGTAACTTTACTAGGGATTGGGATGTGCCATGCATTGGGTCATGGTTTGTATCCTTTTCTAGAGAAGGTGAACTTATGGTGGGTGAGGATATAGCTTGTGTATTCCCATCTTTCATTTCAGTTTTGCTTTATTATCAGATTTCTCATCTGCTGTTTTCTTTGTATTCAGATCTATTTGGAGGTTATCCTACAATATAAAATCTGACGGCAATCTCACACCCCTTTTCAAAAAAAATATTTGGCATAATTATACTCTAGATGTAAACAAATAAAAACATTATAAAAAAAAGCACTTGATACATGCAGGCCTGACCTTGAGTGACCCGATTTTAATTGAGCAGGAGCCTTTGTCATGTGGAGTTGGAGGTGCAGGAGCTGCGCATGTGGGAGAAGAAGGACAATCACCACAAGAACAACCCAGCGATGTGTCACCACATGAATAAACTGAAACATTCATGGGTTCCATCCCAGATGATTCAAGTATATTTGATCGAAAACGAATTTCATATGGCGAACCAGGCTCATCAAGGTCCGCTTGTCGGCCAATAAAAGAAAACCACTCTGTAAGGTCAATAAGACACTGCATAAATCAAAGTTTCTACAACTTCAAAGCTATTAAGAATTTTAGATATGAACTATAACGTTGTACAAGAGGATCTACATGAAAATCCACACAATTGCATACATGTCGCGCACTCTCAAAAACATCGGTATCCACATAATTCACTTTTCTTAAGTTCTAACACACCTGAAATAGTTTTTTATTATTTGACAAAGGTGAACCGCACCAACCATGTTTCATTAATGATGGAAGAAATACAACCAAGAGTGTAGGTGGACACAATGCTAAAATCTACTTGAAAATCCTGGAATACCCAAGAAAAAACAAAATCAAATCCTAAGACCAGAATCACACTATTTCATCCAAGATTTGATGTAATCTACTGCATATTCAGCCACCTATTTATGCTTCCTCTTGGAATCCTCAAAAATTCTTTTACTTCTCTCCTACCCAACACCTCCAGCAAACTGCAAATGGAAACAACTTGTCTTGATGTCTTCCACATCTAGTTCCCAAAAACCAGAAAAGTGGATCTGCGCCCGAATGATGTTCTGAGGATAAAAATGATGTCACAAACTCCTAGACTGCATAATGGTGAGAATTTGACACAAATCAAAATTTGTCAAGGACTCCTATGCAGCAAATCCCATCCTCATTCCTGTGCATGTAAGAGCATTTAGTAGACAGCTCATCATGTACCCTTCATCCTCTGCCTCACTGCTTACACTCATAACAAATTATATATCTTGTAAAAAGTCTACAATCCATAAATTTTCCAGGAAAAAAAAGTCTACAATCAATTTTGTCTCCTAAAGTGATCATTTCAAGCATTAGCTAGAGGTTTTTTAACCTTGCCATTTTTCACTCTATTTGAACAAAAACAATTAAAGTTCAAACAAAGACTTCGTCTACGAGAATGTCATTTTCAACAATAAGCAAAATTAAATTAACCAGCATGTGGTTGCAATAAGAAACATGATGAGACCGATTAAAATGGCAAATATTGTAGAGCTTCTCACCTTTATAATTTTGCGCACCAGCACCAATAAATGCCATGGCCCTAGTGTTCATTGTTCCAAACTTTACCTCCTTGCAGGAGTTATATAACTCTTCCCCATACGTATCAGTTACTAAAAAATCAATTCCATCAACAGTCAAGGTGTTGTTAACCTAAAACCAAGAAAAAAAATTATATGAAAATCTTGAATATTATTTCTCCAAAATGAACTGAAGCATGAAACAGTCAAGACAGTATATTAAATTTTAAAAAAATCCACTAGACAAATATATATATCCAGATTTAAAAATTTCCAGAGAATCAAATAGTAAGTTATTTTTATTGGCGAACGACAAGAACTATTCATATGTGTAAGAAAAAGTTTAAAAACCCCACACATTTTTCTTGGAGACCTGAAAAGTGGATAAGATCTTAGTCTTAGTACTTAAGAGTTCCACTGGATTATAATTCCACGTCGAATTTAAAAAAAATCCTTAACATTAGAGACAAAAATAATTACACATTATCTTTTGTCTCTCCTCTCCTTGTCATCAGAACTCACATTCTACTGCTTTCCCTTCTCCTCTATACCAAGCTACTAAAACCCTCTCTCCCGTAGCTGATCATTATGTTTTAAAAAATTAACAGAAACACTAACTTTTCTAGACAACTATAATTCCTTTTCATCATCCTCCATAAATTCCCTAGATCCATAAAATCCTAATAATAAATTTCTTCAAAAACTAACCATTGTAATCCACCTAGCCTCCAGCTTATCTAATTTCATTAGATAAATTGTTCCGTGTCCAAGCCACCATGATACCATCAAACATACCCAAAGATGGCAAATAAATTCACCACAATCCTCCTCACAAGTGATTCTAAAACTAAATCTGTGGTTCAATTTTGATTTTAAATACAACTATCAAAATAGAACTTTGTGGAATAAGATTTTATAGCTGCACTTGACTAAATTGATAACCGCAATGGGGTGGATTTTGGTTTGATAAGTTTCTGAATTAAGTCAAAAATATATTATGTACCATTAAGCACCGGCCATTTTGACTCAACCTCTTGTCCTGAATTCAGGATATGAACTCCGGGATTGTACAAGCCCTAGATCACTTATTATTGGACCCATTTGGGGAGTTCACCCCAGCACAGGTAGGTTATTGGTGATTGCTTCATAAATACCAGACACCTCAATGGATAGAAAGTGCAGATTAAAGCAGAACAGAGATGATGTATTTAGGAAAAGACGTTCCTCCTAACAATAGGAACTGAAGTCACATAGACAGAAGTACTCAGATTTGGAAAACATGAGTCGATTAAATAATTCACATAACTAATTTTAAAAGGGCAGATTAAAGAATTGATGATATATTTAAGAAAGACCTTCTAACCTTGGCAACTGAAGTCACATTGATAAAAAGACTCTGATTCGGAGAACAAGAAAGCTCACAAAAAAGATTTAAAAAGTTTCGCAAGCAAGCTGGGCAACCTACAAGGAAAGGAATTGCCTGCAAAAAGATATAACAATCTCAAAAATATAAGCAAAGGCAAGTAGGCATCATGTCATGAGTTAAATGGATAAATGGATGTCAACCTGTACAAACACAAATCCTATTCACACATGTTATCAGATGATTCAAAGACAGTTATGGAAAACATAAAAGAGAGAGCATGTTTTGGGGATAAAGATGAAACGCATAGGAGTTAAACAAATGAATCCATGATATATGTGATTACACATTTACATAAAAAAAAAACAAATCCATGATATATGTGATTACACATTTACACTATCTGAATTTGTTTGCTAAAATTTAATTTTTTTATATGAAAATAAAATTTTCCACATTCCATTGGTTTTGTTTGTTGCACAGAAAACACTAATGCATGTGAAACATAATTGCTCAGCAAAAAGAGAATCTAACCAATAAGAAAACATGGTGGAATTTAATATTTTATCGCTTCAAGCATGGATATAGATGAAAATAAAATTTTTCCACATTCCATTGGTTTTGGTTGTTGGACAGAAAAAATGCTCCATCGCCACATTATCTATCCATATAGAACACTAACATAGAAAAATAATGCTTCGATATAAGTCTTCACATTTCGGCATATTTATTCACGTCACAGGTCACATTAATGTTTTTACATATTATAATATTATCAAAATAACAGAGTCATCAATCCAATACATCTAAAAAAGAAAAGATATCATGGGGAAAATAAAAAATGTGTGGTGACAATGGCCAATAACCCAACTATAATTTTTAATTGTCTCTGGAAAAAAAATTACCTGTTGGACTTGCCCACGTAATGTGTCAAATTGATCTGCATTGCAGCAAACATTGCCAGTGATAGTAGGGCACAAGCTCTGAATCTTAGCAGACAGCAAGTCATCAGGCTGGAAAACAAGCCAAACAAAATAAATTACCCCAGAACATTAAAAAAAATTGAGACTCTCCTTGGCATATACTAACCAAACACAAACAAAACAACAGCACTAAAAGTATGATGAACAAGGACAGAAAGTGAAATGTGAGTGACTATACATAAAGTCAAATTGTCAAAGTTTGGCCACATTAGCATGCATACAAATAAGCATAAAATATATCCCACCACGAGGAGTGTGAATTCAGCTTTGATCAGTAGCTGGCCAGCACTAGCCAACTATAATGTGAAGGCCTAGGCTCAAATCTCATGCCCAGCAGTGTGTGTGTCTCATGGGGTGAGGGGACCAGTTTCAAAAAACGAAAAGAAACAACCATGAAGATTAATGCTAAATAAATCATTCAAGAAAGGAACACATAAAAACTGATGGCTATGAAAATTACTAGCGGCACACCAGATGGTCTGTTACCTTCACTGATGGAGAACCAGAAGGGCAGTTCAAAACTTTCCCATCACTGCGTTGTGCACAAATGCCGTACATTGCACAATATTCTGGTGCATGTTTGTCCCTATACAACAAAAGGGGGATCAAAAGAAAATATGAAATTATTTGTGGCAAATACATGAATGCCCAAATTGCAAGTCAAACATCATAGGAATGGGACAAGTGCAAGATCAAAATACCAGATAGAATAAAAAGGCTAATATTATCAAATGGCATACGAAAACTTTACATTTCACTATGTAACAACAGACTACAAAAACTTATTATAAAGAGAGATTCTATGGACCTACCTCTGGAATTATGTTGTCTCCTTTTCGAGGAAAGACTGTTTTGTTTATTTTAGGGCATAGCAGACAATGAAACCAAAGGCAAGGGATATCATAATTCATTCATGAAGACATAAAGCAAGGCAAACGCTTCAGTGAAGTAAGATGCAAAAAAAATATTAAAAACTAATATATAGTTTAATGTATAATGCATTTGCATCGTAATTTTTAAAAAATGATAATAACGGGTTGATTATTGTTGGTCAACACTGTGTGCGAGGAAATTGGTGATTGAGAAATAGTTTTCTTCTGTGATGTTTGTATATGAGCTAGTAGAACCTTCTTCAACTGGTCCCTCCCCCCCTTTTCTTGGTTTTCTTTTCCTTTTTAAAAAAAGGCTTTGTCCTCCAGATTTGTTATTAATGAATTTTGGTGGGCGATTGCCTACCAGTTTCCTCTAAAAGAAAAAAAAAATGTTGACTGAAATTGGTTAGATCATCATGTTCAGGTTACAAGATACCAACACAAATGCTGTGAAGAGAAAAAAAAATGAACACAGAGAAGAGAAGAAGAATGAATAAAGTGGAGAGGAAAAGAGAACAGTGAAGGAAGAGAGGAAAATAGAAGAAAAGAAAAACTGAAGAGGAAGAGGAGAGGAGGAAAGGATAGAAGAATAGAAAAAAAGACGGAAAGGCAAAATGATCAAGGGAAAAAGAAGAGGATATGAAGAAAGAAAAGAAAAAAGATAAAACTGAAAGAAGGAAAACACTTTCTTACATTTTTTTTTCATCTTAGCAAAGGCAATGGAAGAAAGTGATAGTCACAGTTCATTAGGAGCAACTCAGCAAACTGGTTAGACTCAAACAATGGAATTAAAAAATAAAAACATACATATCCTTACCCTGACAGAGCACCGAATACCCCAGGAGTCTGGGAACCAGATGCCTGTGCATCTGCTAGAGATATAAAACCCATGATCTGCAAGTAGAAGGTTACAGCGGGTTAAGTGGATAAACATGAACCTCAAAAAGATAGGTGACATGCAGATAAATCAAGATTGAAACACCGAGCAAATCAAAATATCCAAGAACAAGTAAAAACAAAAACAAAAACAAAACAAAACAAAAAAAAACAATATATGAATCTCTTAGTCCCCTCAATCTCGAAGGGGACAGTCTGTAAACAAAATATACATTTGGTAGAGGTATTGCTACCCAGAACTTCAAGGTCAGTGGACGGTGGTTCAAGCTGCGATATGCCATGGAGACCATGACACACGGTGAGCTAGCAGACTGGACTTACTGAGATTAAACTAGCATAACCATCAAATGAATAGAACAGCCCAATGATTTTAGAAAACATTCTATTCACACTAACTCCTACATTAAATCATCTTGTCAAAACTAGTGACAGGTTAGTGGACGTCTCTTAGGATCTCAAAATATAGCTCTTTCCCATTACTAAAGGGTTTGGGGTTTAGAAAAATCCTATACCCAAAGTATCGAGGTCATAGGACCTCTCACGTCTGTCCTTCCAATTTCTAACCACATTGAAGACTCTCAAAACATGACCAGATGATAACAAGGCATCAAAGTACTGGATGGCATTGAACATCATGAGAGAATCCAGAGTACCACCTAATTTCACCTATCTTAAGGAAACCAATCAGGTTAACACAAAAGCCTAAATATTCATCAGTTCTCTTTTTCCAGTTCCCAAAACACCGCAATCCAAGAGGCCTCACTTTTCACTTCCTTTCATCGATTTCTGCCTCTCTCCCTGAGCAGTGACAACATCGATAGATCAAAACATGGAAAACAACGTATATCACTAGAAAACCATTTTGCCCTACAAAATTTTAATAAACGCACAAAAAAAAAAAGTAACAGTCATCACGATCAACAATCGCGTCAGTCCAGATATCGCAATCCAATTGCATCATTCACAAGAGAATCAACAAATATATAATCAAAGCAATCCGAAACCGAAAACAAAGAAGAACCGACGGAAACGAATCCAGTTTTTCAGGATTTTCAGCCACAGTAGACCTGTGAAGAAGAGATCGCCATGAAAAGCCGCCATAGGAGGAGGGATTTCCTCCTCCAATAGAGATCCATCGGCGCTTTCGAGAGAGGAAACACAGAGAAATTAAAAAGGGGACCGACTCCCAAACAGAGATGATAGTGTGCGCGATGTGAGGGGAGAGAGTAATCGCTGTAGTCAAAACCGGGTATATATAGCTTTCACGCAACCCCCCCTTTTTAACACCGATTGTATTCTGTGGTTTTTTATGTCGAACATGCCCCTTTATCTTAAGTCGTGTTTGGTCGGGTTCATGGGGGCTTTTACGTCTTTTCGTATTTTGGACCGTTGGGCTCGCATTGGGAAAGGTGAAGAGGGGGTGCAGTGTTGTTGGTTGGGTTCGTGGGTTCTGGTAACCCGCGGAGTAAAATAGCGAAAGTGACTCTCTTCATGGGTGGATTACACCACACATTCATTAATTACAGTAAAAATGTTAGGTGTATAATGCACTTTCGTTAATTATAGTAAAAAATGCTAAATTTTATGTCTAATGCACTAGTATATGCAGCGCAATAAATTTTATGTTGGATACTGTGACTAAATTTTTTTATCATTTTTTTATAAGCGCATTTTTAATTTAATATCATATCATTACATCATTTTTGGATGAGTGTTGGAAGGATTAACATTCATTTTTGTTACTGAATATTGTCCAATTTAGAATACTGTTTGAAAATATACGATTTCAGTGATTTTACTTTTGCAATAAATCAAAAGAGTGTTGTTACACATATCAGCTCTAATTTCAGTTCAATATCCATCGATAAAAAAAACATAGAAACACACTCACATTAACTAGGTATATGCAATTATGCATCTATAAAAAATTTTCATAATTTCTATGAATGCATTCATGCAATTCATTGAAACATATGTTTTGTTTTTTATAAAAGTATACGTAACTCGTTATATGAGGTATATTATTTTTTAAAAATTCAAAACACTTGTACATTAAAATTGTGGCTAAAAAAAGGGATTAGACATAACATTATCCAAATCAAAAAACCTCTGACCGTTTTCAAACCCCGAAATTTAATTAGAAAAAGGAAACTTTAAAATAATTTTTCAAAAACAAAAAAAAACGACTTTAAAATCAAATTTCAAAATAAAAAGAGGAATTAATTTCAGGTCCTTCCTTATTTTTAGGTTTCAAATCCCATTGTATATTATTTCTATATCTTTCTGTTTGAATACGATTAAATCCACCATTATATTTTATCCTTCCTTCTTTACCGTCTATATATACTGTTAACATATCCATACACACCGTTAAAAATGTGAACATGGGGATAAAATAAAAAAAAGGTAAAAGATAATCCTAATTGGATGGAAGGACACAGAAATATTAAATCAACTAACTTGAAAACCTAAGAATAAGTTTAGATGTTTTAGGTACTTAAAATTAATTTAAATATTTTAGAGGGCCTGAAATTAATTGCCCCAAATAAAAAAAGATACGATTTTCGAAATTCAATAGCCTGTACCAAAGTCCAAACGCGCCTACGGAACCTACGCTTGGTATCCGAAGGACCCACCACATTTGATAGTCAGGATCCGGAACATCGTCGATGAGGGGGGATCATGAAAAACCGTGCCACGTCATCAAATCTTTATGATTATGCACGATTTTCAAGGGCTTTCCAAAAAATAAAAAAAATCAATGACAGCATTCACAATTGTGATTTTTTTTATAGAAAAAAATTCAATTAATCCTCTGTGCGCGACATACATGTAACCTCGGGCTTTTCCTAAAGTCAATACAACCCTCGTGAAAATACCTATATAAATTAAAATAATCCTTTAAATTAAATTTTGTTGATAAAGAAGGAATATCATACGAATATTTTATTTCATTAATTTTTATTAAAAACACACTATATCAAAAAGCACATATAATTTATTAAAAATGTGAAAAATATTATGTACTCTGGATAGATTATAAAAATCAACCTGAAGTGGTAAAATCATCATATTTATATGATATTTTTATATTTTTAACATATCGTAAGGAGTTTTAAGTATGCTATATTTTCAATCAGGGTTAACTAGATATAACATTCGAATATAATAATTTTACTCTGTCAACGAAAATTTTAAAACTCATGGAGCTATTTAGATTTACGTAGATGTTTTCAAAGGGTTACATGAACTTTAAGAAAATCTAAGGGTTATATGGATTTCAATCAGTTTACGGGGTTATTTGGATTTTTTCTTTTTTTTAAGCGTATGCAATATAAAGCGGGTGATGCGTGGATTGTTAGGTGGTAGTTGCTCATACGATCCCAACCGCCAATTGCGTTTATAATTTATTAATCCAACGGTGTCTTGAAAAGAACTTGTAACTGTGAAGAGAATTATTGAATGAAACACACATACGTTAACAGCATTGAAGTGTATGTAGAATGAAAGGACCGGAATCCACGTGATTGACCTGATTATGTATAGGGCTGGTAAACGAATAAAGTAGCTCGGGCTCGATTCGGTATGAGCTTGTTCGAATTCATTCAATTAGACAAATAAACGAGTTTGAATAATTTTTAAAGCTCGATTAGTTTTAGGATCTGATTTGAGCTTCATTTTGTGTTCAAACTCGATTCGTTTGTGTTATAAAAACTTAGTTAAAATTTGATTCAACTCATTTGTAAAATCAGAATATTAAATCAATGCAAAGTTATGCTCGTTTAGGCTCATGAACATGGCTCATTTATGCTAAAATTTTATTTTCAACCCCTAAAAACCCTAAAATGAAGAAGAACATTAGACTCGTTTAGACTCGTGAGTTCAGCTCGGTTTGACTCGTTTATAAATGAGTCGAGATTGAACATGTCAATGTTCGACTCGCTTACCACCCCCAATTATATATGTATATGTATAATGTATTGTCAACAGTTTTTAACAAGTCACAATCGATCATTCTCACACAGGTAGGTTTTGGAAGTCCTTTTGAAGAAAGTATTTTACATTTAAAAACTGTTTTTTGAAAGTTGAATCTCATCAAACATTTTTTTGTAAAAAAATTTTAAAAACCTTTTTTTTCATTGTTATAACTAGAATATAAGTTTTTATTTTTTTTAGAAAAAATTGTGACCATTTGACAAGTTTGGTAAGTGCTTAAACAAGAGAATCAACTTTTCAAATACTATAGATGTGAAATCAGATTTTCAAAAAATGATGCATTCAATACTCTTTTGATGTTTTTAAAAATATACATATTTAACGAATGTAGTACATTCTCGTGTAAAAGATAAAAAAAAAGCACACACATACTTTTTTAAAATGTTATATTTAATCTTATTTACCATTTAAAACGTAGACCGTGCATGCTTGTATTTTAAAAATCATATACCTCTTTTAAAGGGGTATGTATTTTTATAAAAGATAAAATATATACTCCAATTAATTGAATGGTATTGTTAATAGAAAATGTGAAAAAATTTCAATGAGATATATACTTTGAAATAGTGAATGGAAGGGGCTCGAGGTATATAAAATTGCATTTGTGACCGTAAAAAAGACCCAAGCATAATAGAGCTCTATTTTTATATGCTTAAGTGATGTAATAACTATAAATAGAGCTGTAAAACGATACAAGTGTATCATAACTTTTTCTTAAGGCCTAAATCGTGGTGCATGCCCACAATTGAAAAATAAAATAATCAATGCAAAAGCTCTACATAGTCAGTGATGTACATAACTACCTGAGGGGACCAACCCACTTGACATTCTCATCATCCAAAACACAAGTCACGCCCCTTCTGTCCTTGGCAAATTCATGGGCCATGGATCATGATAGTCTGCCACTGCTAAAGAAAGCTACATTGAGGATGCAATGATTGTGACATTAGAAAAGAAAACTATAGTTTTCTAATGTCACAAAAGAAAATACCGAAGAAAGAGTTTTGGTACCCCTCTTTTCCCCCTTGTTTATACTGCACATGATAACTGATAATCTGTTGAATGAGATGGTCATGTAAATTATAAACAAAACGACCACTCCCTCCATAATCATCATCATCCAAGTGGGGCAAGTGCTATACCACTGCATAGATCTTCCTGGAGACTCTGGATGGGTCCCACCTCCAAGAATGAATGGACAATGTTGAAAATATATACTTGTCTGCTTTTAAAAAAAATTTATAATTTATACTCGAATGCATTGAGTGTATATATTGTTATGTATTTATCATCTACTGCATCAATATTGAAATTGAAAGAATATAATTCTCACCGAGTTACGACCAGGTATGCTTCATATACATCATGAAAACCACATCCAGTGCAGTGGAGTTGCTCCCTGCAGGAAAAAAAAAAAAGACTCCACAATGCAGACTCCCAGTTTCAATCACACATGAAAACCTAAAAAAATTCTCTCCATGCAGAATCAATGTGGTGGTTTCCACATCACAAGGAAAAATTGACTTTCCTATTGACACTCAGAATCAATGTGGGGGTGTGTAAACTCAGATATCGTGTGAAGAAAGAATCAGTGCCATTTTTACACAGTGTGGGTTGATATATCATTCATTGAACTGGCAATTCCTGATGTAGGGATTGTCGTACTTGATGTGCTTAGTCCAGATGGGCTTGTACTTGGGGATGGCAAGGTCCAGCCAAGGCTTGAAGTTGCCATTGTAATGGACAACCGCTCCCTTCTTGAGGTCTGCCAGGTCAATCGAACTATCATATCCAAGACCAAGCATGTGCCAGTCCCGATCCAGTGGGTAAGTCAGTCCGTAGAATGTCATGAGCCCCACAGGCAGAGTTCCCAGCTTCCAGAGCTGCCTATCCACATTCTGTTTCAATTTTGGATGGGCTTTTGTTAGTCAGTGTCATTTGTTCATATTGAGCAAATAACGTGAACAAAGAATTACCTTGTCTTGCCAGCCGTGATACACCCCAGTGAGGTTGTGCCGCCTCCACTCATTCAGGTCAAACATGTTCATCCCATACGCCCACCCGCAGTCTGTCGGTTTAAAATTGTGAGAGATCATCGGGTGGGAGAAGTTGAGGTACGTATCGAATCGGTGGAAGGTCTCCTTGCAGGTCTCCACTGCCCCATTCACCATTCCTCGCATGTCAATCGACCAGAGCGGGGTCAAATCCTTCTGGACCACAATGTCGTCGTCCAAAAACAGGATCTTGTCCAGCTTTGGGTAGATCTCAGGGAGGTAGAACCTGATGTGGTTCAGCATGGAGAGGTATTTGGGATTCCTGTACTTCAGTTGGTCGTTCGCAACGGAGAGGGTAGAAGGCCGATCAGCCTTGAAGTAGTACTCCTTGAGCCTTGCGGACTCGAGCTGGCGCAGGACCGAGCAGTAGGAGGAGTTCAGCCATTTGAAGTCGTCCATGTTCTCCACGTGGACGGTTACATGAGGAGGAGAGTTGATGAGGAACCACATCTTCATTGCTGGGTAGTTCAGCTTGTCAGTGACTATGTGGAAGACGTGATTCTCTGCATTTTCCACGTACAAAACGGTGGAGTTGATGACCACGGACGTGGCAAGCACATTATCAGAAAATATGGCATAGTGATAGAGGGATGGGTCCATGAGCACTTTAGGGTCTGGCTGTGATTCTCTTTTACTATCCTCGAGCAGGAAATAATCTACAGTCAGATGAAGTGGGAGGCAGTGGAGAGGTTTCGTTACTACTTTCGCAGCGAGTTGTAGCAAGAACGTGCTTTGTCCCTTCACCGCATGGATATTCTCCTCAGCAGACTGAACCATTGCACGCAGCCTCTTCGCCATCAAGGGGCAGTCATATAGCTTGTCCTTTGCAGAGGATAGAAGATCACCCATGGCCTTTACTTTCTTTGAAGCACTGGTGATAAAGGGAAAGTGGTTTTACAACATTAGAAACATGAGGAAATGGACCAAAAAGAGAATAAACTGAACTAGACAGTGCTAAAAATGAAAAGGACATCATCCTCGCCGCTTCTCGTCTTCGATGTTTCCTTATTTTATGACGCTGGCTAATAATGGTGGTCAAACCATGTTGACTACGCGGGATGATTACATTGTTGCTTTATGCCCCGTTTGGGAAGCGGAATAGGCGGGTATAAGGGTAGTATAAGGATGGTATAAGAATGGATAAGGAAAATGGTGGTTTGTTTGCAGAGTATAACTTGGTATTACTAAGCTAGTTTAAACGAGTATAAGAGAGTATAACAATTCTAAATAACCCCTAAGATAAGCTATACTCACTTTATCTATTCTCATGGGCCCACATGTCAAATTAACTTTTTACATCTTATCAAATCAAATCACCTATCAACACCTCTTATACATCAACGAGCCCACATGTCAAATCAATTTTTTATATTTTATTTATATTTTATTCTTTATCAATCAAACAACTCAACCTTTATTCTTATGTTTTCTAATGAGAATAAAAAAAAACACAATCAAACAGAAAATCTCGTATTCATGTAAATTTGTTATCTATACTGGCATAGTTATATATCCAGAATAACTCAATTCCGCTATCCAAACGGGGACTTAAGGTATATTGAAAGATGAAACTACACGAGTGCAAAAAAAGAATATAGGGTATGAATAAAGGAATGCGTAACATACTCATTCTTTAGTTGGGCATCTGAATTAGCCTCTCCAATGGCATGCTGGCTTTCCTTTATTTGTTTCCTCAGGGAACCGTAGAGATCATTTTGATTCTTTGACAGAGCAATGCTAGCATAAACCTTGGCCAAGATGATCTGATCTTTCATGAGTTTCAGTGTGGAATCAGACTGAGGATTCTCATATTCCCTCCTCCATATGCTATACTTCCCCTTGCCTATGTTTTTGAATTGCTTAGCACGCTCTATCGCCTCCTCTTCTGCCAGATGTTCTGCATCCTCTGTCATGTTGATGAGCATCTTTACACGTTCTTTCTTCCGTGCCTCTCGCAGTAGCTAGAATGAATGAAATATTATAAAGTTCAGCAGATGTATAAAAAAAGAGGGAGATAATAACCGCGTGACACAACTACAAGACAAGTTACCCAACGTTGACGCTTTACAGGGTCCCAACGTGGTGGCTGTTCATTCCCAAATGTAGCAGCTCCAAATTCATGCTCACCATCGGACTGCTGACTGTTTTTCATTCGATTCAATGCCTGTTGAGAGTGAGGCTTAACAGTCCATATCACATGATAAAGGCAACAGATATGGAATGGCAACAAGAATACAATCCAATCTTACTTGGAAGAGCAGCAGATATATTTATAAAGTATAGAAGTCCTCTAAATGGGAAAGGGGCACTTTGCCCAGCTAGATAATATGAAGTTCCAAGTTAAACTTCTTAATGTCACACAGATGGTTTCCTACATGGCATTCTTAATATATTATTTTCATTGTACACGTTGAACTTATCACAAAGGGAGAAGATGTACCTCTTCATCAACAGAATCCTCCCATACCCAGGAGTCAGACAAGTCACTTGCCTTGACATCAGTTGTTTGGAGATTACCAGAAGAATCAGTGTATAGTCTGGATATGCGCATCTCCTGCAAAAGAAAAACAGGGATATATGCACTGTATTGCTGAGTGTTGTTCTAATAAATACAAATGTAAAAGATAAGGTGTAGGAGTTGTAAGTTGTAACAGCACAACTCTATTTAAGGACTGATTCCCCAATCCAAATTTGGCCTGGTAAATGAAAAGGTATGTTGTGGAATTTTGAACATTGGAGTTATATGACAAACAATTTCCAATAAAGTGACAAAACTGAATTAGAGATAATAGTAGTTTTAATGCCTGCAATGAGTGATCCTAAAATTGGGCCAAAAAGTATGTTTGTCATGTAACCTTCCATTGTGAAATACCCTGCCTAAGTGAGCCATGCGTGGGAAGCGATTTCTGAAAACAAATATACCCCTCGCACTGTTGTTAAGGCAGTAACACCCTTATAAGGGAGGCTTGCATCACACAGTGCACACAATGTTTGGAGGGTATGAAAAATCAATATATAGCTCGACTGGCAAGTCCTCATCTTGTGATGTTCTAACAATGTATAGCAGCATGGCTCGACTGACTAGTCCTCATCTTGTGAAAAATTTCCTTTTGCTTTAGCTAGTTTCCAAATATCAAAGAAGTCCAAATCATCTAAAAGAAACATCTTCATATTCCACTCTCCACATCACTAAATCAAGTTCCCTAGAGGATCTACTGAAATTGTAATTCATTTAAATCCTCTCATGACTCATCCTCAAACATTGCAGCTATATTTCCATTCCACATAACCAGTTTTTGTGTGGCTCACTAAGCTATTAGACATCTAGGGAATCTTATCAGTCCTCCACTACAACATCCAACCATACAATCATCTCATAGTCCAGCATTTCATCATACGCAGCATAAACACAAAGGGACATCAACAGCAATGGTGAATTCGTTTCTCAAGTGAAAGTTAAAGAAATGTGGACCACTAACCCTGCAACTAGGAGTGCACTATTTTTCGTTCATTTGTAGGAATGCACTATTGTTTGCACGAACAGACATTAGACCTCTTTCAGCTCCCCTATCATGCCTTCGATGAATCCTGTATAACCTCATCTATTTTGTCTTCTTAAAGTCGTTTAGGAGGATCTCCTTTACAGGCCTTCTCTCTGAATTAATGATAGGCAGCCTACCTGAAGTCCATTATAGATATAAGCCCAACACATCAGTGGATGGTGTGTCAAAATTCTCTCTTTCTCAATTTCTTTATTAGCTGTATAACTATAATGATAACCTAAGAGACTGATTTCCCCAGCATACAGCCAGATCAGTATTCTGGTATCCTTAAGTTTTCATCCTTGTTTACTCACCCTCTTTTGTAACTTGTTTAATGAACGCTGCTATGCCAACCTTACTGGACGAATACTCTTCACTTTAGTGAAGCTGCTGTGGTAAATGATGGATCTGAGGTAAAGAAACAAAACAGACTGCTCATTTCACAAAATTACATTACTAGGAATGATGTAGATTAGAGGAACAGGCAACTCCAAATACATCAAAAACATATCAGTGCTTTCACATTCACACATCCAGAAATGTGGTGCAGAGGAAGCATTATCATCGATAACATTAAAATTTAAGATAATTCTGTGAAGTCATTTAGAGATAACATTCTAAGCCTTGATGCACATGCTAAGGAATCCCCATATGGGACCTAGCCGTATCCTTATTGCTTTCTAGTTTTTAAGTACAATGAGTTGGCAGGCAGGAGCAACGTTCGGGGTGCCAATCAACAGTCTAAAAGTTTATAACTAGCACTCATTCATATAAAAGTCAACATAAAACATGTTCTGTAACTGCAAGTCTCAGCCAAAAATTAGAATATTCTGTCAACGTTAATAAACTACAGGATTGGTGTCCTTTCTTACATACAACATTTTTTTTCTATACAGGGTATTTCTCAACCTCAAACATTAGGTAACGTTCTTTGTTTTTTCTTTTTCTAGTGAAATACGGTCAATCAAATGGCATATGTGGAATTTTTTAGAATCTAACTGGCATATGACACGGGTAACCCTTGGAATTATGAACATACTAACACAATCCAGGGTAGATGTAATTAAAAAATTGAACATGAGAAAGTTTAAAACCTTGTGCTCCTGGTGATATCCTTCAGCATGACTTTCGCTGCAAAAAGAAGGATCGAGAACAAAGTCAGTCCAGAAATTGCACAACATCAAACATAATTTCTTTCTAAAATTACAGCTAAAAATTCAATGTTAAGTATAAAACATATTGAAACTATGGAGGTTAGGGAAGATATAAAATCCTACATATCCTTGGTACAAGATGCACCACCTCAAACCTTACGATACCCAATATCAACAATCCACACTATGGTTGGTACATAATTCATTTTAGAATTTATGAACAAATGGTGGAGTTAAATTTATTTCAGAGATAATGTTCATGGGTCTTACATCGATGTAACTCCGGGAATCACAGTGGGATCCTCATCTGACACTACTCCCCTGACTAAAGTTAGCAGGAAAAGAACCTGCAAAAGCATGAATAAAATTGGAAATAAATCACAAGGAGATTTTTACAGCACCATATGGATTTTAGAATTTAAACAAATACTGGCATGTGAGAATGCTTGAAACACATTTGCACCGATTAAAAAAATATTATTGTTTCAAACTATAGGTAGAGCATGGACAAAGGCCCCCAATGTTTGAAAACACAAAAGAAAAGCATTTATGCTAGAAAGCCAGACATGCTCCATAAGCATCTGTATCAACTAAAAAACACAAAGTCCTTTAAGGGCACCTTAAAAGGAACTAAGCAAAGTCAGAGGGCCAAAACAAGCTTGGAATTCTTTGTGATCTTCCAGAGATGCATATGCAAAGAAAGTGACTAAACCTTAATAATGTGAATAAAATGATCCTGAAATCAGACTCTCAACTAAATAGCATTGTGGCAGTCATCAATATAGCAACGTGTTCTGGAACTTTCTGAACCTATTAGCCAAAGTCTTGGTCTTGAAAGTTAATTATCATTCCCCTAATAACACTATCATTCAGGATTCAAGAACATTATTTCAACAAAAATTATTGGAAATCCAATGTGAAATACCAGATGACTAAAATCACTCGAAGTATACAAGGAAATAAACTCCATCATCTCTAGTAACTCCTCAAGTTTATAAAAGAAACTTGTGAATGGTGGAAAGAACTGTAAGGCATGGGATCATGATAATGCAGCACTCCAAAAGGCTTGTTGAGAATAGTATTACGAGTACCTATGTCATTACAGACTTAACAATCACACAAGCACATGTGCCATGTTTACGAGATATACTAAGCAATGTAAGAGAGACAGAATGTAGTCATTTTGCCAAGTTTTCCTCTGCAAAAATCTTCCACTCTTCCATAAAATCTTAACAAATCACTTCCAGCTGCTTTGCTCTAGGTGATGTTTAGTGTTCTTTTGATTATTGACATATTTCATATGAAAATTTTATATATTCTTCCGGCTTAAATCAATTTTGAACAAGTTGATTAGATTCTCTAAGGCATGAAATTGACCAAAGATGAACAGAAACTGAAAAATGATTATTAGAAACATGTATGCTAAAAAATCAAATCTGAATACAAATAATACAGAAACCAGGGCACGATCAAGAAGAGATTGAACATAATGTCCAGGAAAATCAAGATTCCATCAGTCCATCACTCATTCGGAAATTCAAAAACCTCTCTCTGTAGGTTTTGACAATCGATCACGGAAGAATAAACGAATTTAAAGAAGAAAAACATCCAAAATGCATCTCCGAATCAGTTAAAACCATATACGGACAAGGAAAATAAAGATAAACCCTATAAACGATCGGATCTTCGCCTCAAACAACCAAATCAAGCAGTATCACATCATCCACGGAAGGAAATCACGATCATCAGAACGACGAATAAACGCAGCTCAAAATCAACACATCCACAGAGAGAGGAGGAGAAAAAGAGAGCCCTTCTTACCTGCAAAGATGAAGACGATACGAACAGAAGACTGAATCTGAAGCTTCTCGAACGAGACGCCATTGCTGAAAGAGAGAGAGAGAAATGAATGAATGAAAGAATTTGATGTCGCGGGAATCTGAATCAGAGGGAGATATTCCCACACCAGATATTATTGTTCACCCGTCTTTCAGCAGCCACTCTGACGGTCTCAGGCGTGGAAGAAGGGAGGAGAATAAAGTGAAGGGGTCGGACACCGGGTCGGACTCGGAGATCACTCGTGAGCTGTTATGGCTTCATAGTTCATATGATGACAAAAAAGAAAAGAAAAAAAAAACCGGTTCACTCTGTTGGCCGGTTCGAGCAAACTCGGTTCGGTTTAAATGAAAAACCGATCTGCCTAAAATTGATCAACGGTGATGATTACGCCCAGTCCAAGGAACCCTCGCTGAATTCTAAAATCGATTCATCCATGTTAAGGGTCTGTTTGGCAACCCACTGGCGATGTCAAATAAACTCACTTAATTTAAAAGCTTTACTCATTATTATATAAAAAGGGTGCATCAAAATTGTATTTTTTTTATAACAAAAACAGTTTTTTTTTATCAACAACAAACGTGATTTTTTTATTAATTAAAAAACAGTATTAATCATTACATCCTAAAAAACGTGTATAAAGTTTAAAGCTGTTTTGCACACTGTGTTTTCAAATACACCATAAGATAAATTTTAAATTTGCAAATCACCATTCTTTTGAGGTTTATTTGAGAAATTTAATTTAAAAAACACAATTTTTGTAGGAGTTATTTTCTGAACTCAATAGCAATACTCTACGTGTTCGCGGCCCATGACCTGATTAGTGAAGGCCCACGATCCGAATAGTCCACCATATGTGGATCCGGCTCGTTAGCCCATTCACATCCGACGACCAGATCAAATCAAGTCAGAATATGGGATCAAATATCAGATTATATATTTTATTTGAAGCTATCAATTACAAATTCTCAAAATCCCACAAATATATATCAAATCCCCCGATTCGATAATCTCTCGGCTTTATAAATAGAGAATCAACTCTTTCTATATGTGAAAAATATTTTTCTACAATACAACCCTAAAATTTAATTGGCTGATTTGAGCATCAGATAGTCTTTTGCATGTCACCCTAACCCCATTTTTTGTCCCTCCAATTGTATTGGATCATTTGAGCTTATGCAGGGGAATTACAAGATAAAAATTGTAAAAAAATTGTATGCACTCATTTTCCATAAATATTGAAAAAAAATGAGAATAATTTAAAAATGTTGTGTTTTTTTTTGTACGTTGTCTTATTTGATTAATTTGGAGAGATGGTGATCTGGGATTTTTTTTAACGGAAAGTAAATGTTTGCTATCCGATTCCATGATTTAATATCAAATTACAAACTCTGACAATGAAAGAGGGAGATAAGAAGGGGCACATAGAGAAAGAAAAAACCAACAAAACAACCTATCCCAGAGTTGACATGCTCCTAGTTAGAAGATGCTTCTAACCCCTGGGTGCCCTATAGCAACCTTTACTGTCCCTGTATACAAAGTCGGCTGTTGTGACCTATGATTGTTAGTGTAAGGAACTATGAGTTCAATTGTCTATAATAATAATTCTCTAATTTATACCAACAACCCCCCCCCCCCCCCAATCAGATGTAGGTCTGGTTTCTATTTTAGGCCTTGTTTGGATGTGGGTGGGCAGCCGTGGCGAAGCTAGGACGCAGCTCATCTGACAGGGTCAGTGCTTGGTGCGCGATGAGGAGACTCCCCAACACATAACCCCTCTTGTTTGGCGATGTTCTTCATATTGTGGAGGCTAACGTATCCTGAAACATTTCTAATCTTTTCTGATCCCTTATGTCATAAGTACATGAAGCATCCACTTCAACTGATGGAGCCTCCACCTCTAGAACTTCAGATCCCCCGCCATAAAGACTATGCTCATTAAAAATATGCAAAATATAAATTATGAGAATATAGAACAATCTGTTAGTAATTGAAAGTTCGAATCCAGAAGGAGAGATTCGAGAATAGAGTGTATAATTATTGATTGTATGAGGTAAATATGGTAAAAAAAACTGCTCAACAACCTTCTCCTGCGTTCGTCGAAGCGTTGTTTTGGAGCGACCACCGACGCATCTTATTTACGCTACCAATGCTCATGTGTCGTGTTTGTGTTCCAACGCTAAAACCTGTTTGGAAGTGGGTTTGTGAGTGTGGACACGTTCAACGAGCAGTAATTGCAGGTATTTAATTTGGTCATCCAAATGGGGTCTAAGTGTAAAATTTGTCTCACTATATCACACTATATAAAATGAAATTAGGGGAAAAAAACAAAATTATAAAATAAACAGTATTATAAATAAAACTAATTCAACTCATCATCATTGTTTTGCTCTTTTTTACAATTGACAAAAGAAGCTAAATACTAATTAAAAAAATTACATAACATATAGATAGGAGGCAACTAAATTAAGAAAATAAAGATTAGCAGAAAAAAAGTTTGAAAATGTGTGATGGTAAAATTTAATATAAAATTTAATATTACACAAGCTTAAGTTTCTTAAGTAACCATTGGGATGGTTATGGAACATAATAGTCAAAATCATACTTAATTTAAAAACAAAACTGAGGCGTGATTTTATTAGCAAATTTAGATAGGGCGGGTAAACAAACCAAGCCGTTCGGGCTCAGCTCGAACTCGACTCAGTTTAAACTTGTTCAGGCTCGTTCAATTAGACAAATAAACGAGCTTGAACAATTTTTAAAGCTCGGTTAGGCTCGGGACCTGGATCGATCTTCATTTTGTGTTCAAACTCAATTCAAAGTTATGCTCGTTTAGGCTCATGATCTTGGCTCATTTTGGTTAAAATTTTATTTTCAACTCCTAAAAATCTTAAAATGAAGAAGAATATTAGACTCGTTTAGGCTCGTGAGCTCGGTTTGACTCGTTTATAAATAAATCAAGCTTGAACATGTCAAAGCTCAACTCGTTCGGCTCGTTTACCACCCCTAGATTTAGATATGAATTTCGATTAAATTGATCCTAAACTTGTTCCTTTGTATAAACTCCAATAAAATTTCAATTATAATTATAACACATCCATAACATATAAAAATGACAAGAGAAACTCTAAAACCTCCTCATCACTTTTTCCCCCTCACAATCAAATACACTTAATATTCCTTAATAACAAACAACAAAACCCTCCCCTATATAAACCCACCTCACCAAAAATTAGAAACCTTTGTTTCCCGATATATATTTCACAAAAAAAAAAAAAACCGTGTATGGTCCAATATATAATACAAGCCATCAAAACTAAAAAATAAAAAAATAAAAACGCACGTAGACACCATTATCTCGCCCTCGGCGGCAGAGGGAGCGGATGGTGACGCGCACCGTGCGCGCGCGCGCCCCCCGCGACCCCGTCGTGCCTCGGATGCAACGGTGACCGTTGCGCGTGCGCGTGGACCGTGGGCGGCCCGGCCCGGTGCCTACCGGGCCTAGGCTCGACCGTGCTGCGGCCCGACTCCCTCGACCTCCCCTTCATCGCCGCGATCCCCTCCAGAGTCTCCACCACCTCCTTCATTGAGGGCCGGTTCTTCGGCTCTGGCGCGAGGCATCGGAGGGTTAGCTGGGCTGCCTGGAGTGCGGCCTTGGCTGGGTACTGGCCCTCGAAGCGTTGGTCCATTATGCGGGCCAGTCGCCTCCGGTCGGTGAGGTACGGCTTCGCGTAGTCCACGTAGTTGTGCTGCGTGCTCGGGCGGTTTGAGTCGAGCGCGCGCTCCCCCGTGAGCATCTCGAGTAGGACCACCCCGAACCCGTATACGTCGCTTTTCACGTATAAGTGTCCTGTGAAGAAGAAATTCATCAATGTATCTATCTCCTTCGAAAAATATCCGACTATGATGTACTACTCTTCATGATTGATCATAATTTGTAAAAATTTAATTAACTGTCGTATTTTCTTTGTACGATTTTTAGAGGATATGCAACATTGAAGTCTCCCAAACTAGTAGTCTGAATACGATGCATAAGTGTCCTGTAAAGAAATTCATCAATTTAATGTATCCGCTTTGAAAAATATCTGAATAGGATGTATTCTTCATAATTCATCATAATCTTTATATGATCTTTAAAGGAGAGATGATACATTGAATTCTTGCTAATAATTCTTTGTTGTTCGATTAAACCATTCTACCATCTCTGATATGTTATCTGAACACCCAAACTAGTAGTCATATGTAAACATTTCAATTATCAGAAAAAATACATGGTATGGTCTCCCTTACAGGCCTAAAGTCAAATCTAGCAAATGTAGTGAATAAATGCAAGTAATTTAATGAAAGAGGGAAGCAATACCTGTAGCGACATATTCAGGGGCTGCATAACCATAAGTGCCCATGACACGAGTTGTCACATGCGAGTCTCCGGCCAAAGGCCCGTTCTTCGCCAACCCGAAATCTGAGATCTTGGCATTGTAGTTCTGAAAAATCAATCACAGACAATACTTATTAGTGAATGAGATTTCTGGCTGGGAAGTTGAGGAAATAAAAAAACAAGGAGAAGAGTGTGTCCCATTTGCACCGAGTCTAATAGGATGTTCGAGGCCTTGAAGTCTCGATAGATGACTTGCTTCTCTGAAGTGTGAAGAAATGCGAGGCCTCTTGCAGCACCGATGGCGATCCGCATGCGTATGTCCCATGAGAGTGGCTCTGCACCCCCTGCAAAACAACAGTTTTTGTAAAAAATCAAAGCTTATAGTGTACATATAATATGTATTGACACCTCTTCTTTAGCCATGTTTGAAACCAATTTTAAAAAGCAATTTTTTCATAAAAGTTATTCCTAGAAGTTGTTCTGCTAACCAAAAACTGAATCATATGACAATTGGTTTCAAACTAGGCCTTGAATTTTATCATTTGAAATTAGAATTGGATGGCTTACTTCTAAAGAGATGGTTCTCCAAGCTCCCCTTTGGCATGTATTCATAGACAAGGAGAAGCTCCTTGTCCTCCAAACAATACCCCAATAACTTGACTAGGTTCGGGTGCGATAGCCTTCCCAAGAAGTTGACCTCTGACTGCACTAAAACAAGATTTGAGTCCCACAAATTGAACATAGAATTCACCAATTCAGCCATTCATTTGTATAATTCATTTTTATATGCCACATATTGAGATTCATGAGACTCTGAAATGATGGGTAGTTGAAAAATCAACGAAAAAAGAAAAAAAGAACATCCAATTCAATTCAGATAGACAAAACAGAGAAGGAAACTTCAATCAAAGACGAGTGAATTAAAACAATAAGATTTTAACATGCACATGGAGACATGGTCACCATTCACAATTCGAACCAACATATAAAAAATAAAAGCCAATACACATTAGTAGATAAAGAACATAAAACTAGTGTCTTTGTATTCAAATCTGTCTACAAGAATCTGTTTCAACAGGATTTTTTTTCTATTACCTGCCATTCTTCTAATCCTTGCATGCTCTCAGAATTCAACTTCTTGACCGCGATCGCTGTCACGCCTCCGCTTCTCGATGGATTCGAACTCTTCTCATCAAGCCATCCTTTGAAGACCTTCCCGAACCCCCCCTCGCCGAGAACTGTCTCCGGCTTGAAATTCTTCGTTGCGCCTCTCAATTCAGAGAAGGTGAAGATCCTCAGATTCGGCGCCGCCAATATCCGGCCGTCCGGGAAGACCTCATCGAGGCTTTCGCTCCCGCTCCCCGATGACTTCCCGGTGTTGGTTCCACTGCTACTGATCGAAAACTTGCTGTCGCTGCTCGAGTACTTGCTCTCGCTCCCCGAATACTTGCAACTGAAGTTGCTGTTCTTTGAAATCTCTGTAAAATTGAATCAAAGCGGATCGTGTGAGAAACCCATGTGAGATTTTTCAATAAAAATTGCTTCAAAGAATGGATTTTGGAGGAACCCAAGTGAGATTCCATCACAAGATTGGATTTTTATGACAGAATTCAAAGACCCATATGGAATCATGAAAAACAATGGAGGTTTCCCAATCAAGAACTGATCTTTTCACCTAGACTTGATGATCTGACATTTGCGGGCGCCGGAGAAGGGCCACCCAAACAATTTCCCATAATCCCCCACCCCTCTCTCTCTTTTACAATCTAATCTTGTCGTTCTCTAGCTATCTATCGCTTGCTCTCGTTTACCTCTATGAAAGTCTGAAAAGGAGAACAAATTCAGAGAGCGAGAGAGGAGAGAAGGTGAGAAGAAGAAGAGAAGAAATTGCGGGTGTTGAAATTTTTTTTTTCTTTTTGTTTGGTTCATTCACCTCTCTTTCTTTAGCATTTCATGTGTTTCTCTCTCTCAAAAACGATTTTGGCTTTGTAGCGCTCGTTCAAAGAGGACTTTTAAAAAAAAATAGATCAAAAAGGGGACAGCTTGAGTTAATGTAATATGTTAATTATTTTAAAGTCCTTGTAAAATATTATTAATTTTATATTCTGTAAGTCCTTGTTGACATTTTTCAGAAGCATGTCACGTGGAAGAATTAACTAGAATTAACCATTAAGATAGATACAAGAGAGACAAATATCCCCCAAAAACCTTAAAAAGAATGTCCTTCTTTAATATTTTACTGTGACTAGAAATATTAAAATTTTACAATTCTATGGTTTTTAGTCAATTTAGATATACGTTTGTCAGACGTAGTGACATGATATTTTAAATTTTAAACTTTTTAAAATGTTCAGATACTTCCCTCACAATTAATCAAACAATTCTTTTATTTTCAAATTATATATTGAGGAAGTAGGTAATGAATGCCAATGTTATTTCATCTGACGACCAAACCAAAAAAAAAAAAAAAAAATTGGAGGTTGGCCACTAGATATCATGTTAATATCTTCAAGATCCAACTAATTGTGTATTTTATAATTTAAAGAATTGATCATAATTATCTTTCTTTTTTTTGGATCATAATTATCGCTGTCATATTCAAATCCCAACACGTTTTTGCCTGAGAAAAATAAAATCAATATAACCCATTGTAAATTGTCTCAAATTCATATAGCTCTTGATTTTCTTGAAATTCATATAACCCTCTCAAAACACTTATGTAAATCAAAATAACTCATTAAGTTAAATTTTCGTTGACAGATGAGAAATATTCTGTTTGATTAATCTTAACTGAAAACATAATATATTAAAAACTCTCTATAGTATGTTAAAAATGTAAAAAAACTTCTATATCTAAATGATGATTTTATTACTTCGAATAGAGTTATATAATCTATTGAGATGAGTAAAATCATCATTTATAGATGGTTTTTCACATTTTTAATGCATTGTTGAATATTTTTGATATATTGTATTTTCAACTAAAGTTAACCAAACTGAATATGCGTGGAATATTCCCCATCTGTTGTTGAAATCAGAGAGGTTATTTGAATTTATATAGATGCTTTCAGGGTTATATAAATTTTAGGATAAATCAAGGGGTTACATGGGGTTATTTAAATTTTTCCCTATTTTTTTATCATTACTAATCAGAATACAGCTGAAAAACAACTGATTTTCTATAGGCAATAGAAGACAAATGGAGGCACTTGTTTCTAAATAGAGAGGATGGAGGGGACTTAAAACTAAAATGACCAAAAGAGGGGTTTTTAATTCAAATTCAACGTAACCGTTGGTAAAACCCAATCGGAGAATAGGATTTGATTAGGTGTCAGTTTTAAGAGTCCGATATGGGTCACTTTGTATCCTTCCTAATAAGCCAAAAGTCAACAGTCAACGCGGCGCGTGTCGTGTCAAAGCGATTAAAAGAGTGCTCACACAGATCGGAGTTGACGTTTGACTCTCCCTTTCAGTCTGTTCTGTCGATTCGAGTGGTTATAAAGTCTTACATAAATTATTTTAAAATAAATAACTATTTCAATAAATAATAATTTATTTTTTTATTAGTAATATTTTTAAGGGTAATTAGCACTTTTAACCCCTGAAAATTGAATATTTGCAAAAATAGCCCTGCCGGTCGAATATTAGCAAAAACTAGCCCGGGTGAGAGATTATACAGGAGACGACATATATACATGCCGTTTTCAGTGTTTAGTTTTTTTTTAAAATTGAGATCCTAAGAGGGGAAAAATACACAGAGAGGTATGTATATATGCCGTCTCCTGAAAACGGCATATATACATGCCGTCTCCAACTTGAAATTTTTTTTTCTTTTTTGTTTCAATAGATCATAAATCCTGCTTTAACAACTTAATTGAAATCCATATATAATTTTCATATATGTTCAATCACTATATTTCATTAATCACTGATTTAGTAGTCAAGCCTTCTCAACTTTCTGGATGAACATTTTCCAAAGACTGGATCATTTTTTAGTGAATTATCAACTACTCATTATTCATGTACGGAACTAATTTGATCTAAATAACTAATTCGTAGGCTCCTAACAAACTCAAAACAACCTAAAAACAGTAAAAATAACGTTTAACCGTCGATTTGACCTCCAAGACGATTTCAGAACGCTCTGAAAAATGGCGTAGTTGTTTAGCAACTACTCATGTAGAGCTCGTCGATACGAACGTGTGGACATATTATAATAGCGATTCTAATCTACGGTTCAAAAGTTATGGCCGTTTGAAGTCACGGTGCTCCCGATCGATCAATTTTCTTCTTTTCCTTCCATTTGATCTCGGCCGTCCATATACTGTATGGCTATGATGTCTGCATCCTCAACTTTAATTTCAACACGACCATCTTTTACAAGAAATGATAAAGCAAAGACATTCTCCACCGTCTGTGCAAAGGAGGCTCGATTCAATATAAACAGTCAAATGTAAAATTATAAAATGGAGACGGTATATATATATATACCGTCTCCTGTAAGTGTATTTTTTAAAAAAACCGAGATCAAAATGGGAAAAAATACACAGGAGACGGCATGTATATATGCCGTCTCCTGAAAACGGCATATATACATGCCGTCTCCTGAAAACGGCACATATACATGCCATTTCCTGTGCATATTTTTTCTCCTGGGATCTCAATTTTTTAAAAAAGTAAACACTGGAGACAGCATGTATATATGCCGTCTCCTGTATAATCTCTCACTGAGGCTAGTTTTTGCTAATATTCGACGGGGCGGGGCTATTTTTGGAATTTTTCATATTTCTGGGGCTAAAGGTGCTAATTGCCCTATTTTTAATTATTCATGTTAAAAATATAATAATAAATTATTTATTGTTTGGTTAATTATGCATAAATTATAAATAAAAAATGGATAAGATGTGCATGAATATTCATAAAAGACGAAAAATAATTTAATATTTTTGTCATTTATAAGAGATAATAATATGTGATTTGACGTGTGAATCACTTATACAAACGTAATAAATTAGGTGAATAACACAATTCTAATGGAGACATTGATCACTAATATCAACTTATTTCTAATTACTGAAATAAATAAGAATCTGTATGTCATAATTAACTGGTATAAAATAAAACATGAATTATAGCCAACCATTGGAATTAAATTATTTTAGGTTGTTCAACCCAAAAAAATATGTAGGCCCACTGTCAAATAACATTTTATAAATTAACTATCATCACCTCTTACAAATCAACCGTCATCATTTTTTTCACCTTCTTATAATTCATTAATCACATTTTATTCATATTTTATTCAAACAATAAAAATTTTATTATTACATTTTTTAACAAGAATAATTCAAAACAAAACCAAACAAAAATTCATTTTACTCTTATTTATATTAGAATAGTCATAAACCTCAAAATAACATAATTATCTATGCAAATGGGGGCTACAAATTTATGGGTTTATTCACTCTTACACCCTATTGTCCATCTATTGCCCCTATAAATTAAAATTGAAATTTTTTAATATTTATCAAATAAAAATAAAAATAATCAAAGTAGTTGGCATGGCACAAAATGTTACTAGTTAATTTGAGTGATGCCTTTTACTAGGGATTGAAAAATATATGGTTGTTCCCAAAATTCAAAATTATCAAACATATGTATAACTCAGAATGATTTTTTTAAAATCATAATCTTTTAAATTTAAATAGTGATCATTTTCTCTTTTATGATTTCTTAAGTCACCATGAAATCATTATTCTGCAAGACACTTAAGACTCAAACATGAAATTATTTTATTTTGAACAAACAAATAGATAGTGGCTTCTTTGGGGATCTTAGGCACCAATCTAGCCCGCTTACAATTAATATATGGCGACTTCTTGAAGCATATTATAATTCAATGCCATTTTTTCAATTCAATTTTAAATGAACAAAATTTAATTCTATATTTCAATGCTGACTTATTCACCCCTTGATTTGAATAACTAATAAAAAATGGTTACTCGGTTTCTTTGAATGAGTCAGTCCTATCATCATTTCATAGGTGCTCGTATTAACAAAATGGGTGGGCTGGAAAATCTACAACTTGACCAACTTTAAGGGCCCACTGTCTACCTTAGATTGTGACTGCTCTGTTACATTTTTGCAGTCTCTTATCCCCTCATTGAAATAGTTTTACATTTTTAACAAATAAATTTACACAGTTCATAGGAATATAATTATATATTATTATTTAAAAAACATATGAAAGTGAACGTGTAGTGCACTTGACACTGTAAAAAAAAAGAGATAAACAAGTGATTGTTTTCACCTAATGTTTACTCAATTACTTTAATTGTATATATCTTTGTAAATAAATGTGAATGGTGACTATTTTCACTGATGGTTATAAAAATACATATTGGAATTTTAAAAAAAAGCATGTTTAACCTTCTAATATAAATCTATTATTACTTCCTAAAAGGCGTTTGGGTAGAGGAATAGGGGAGAAATAGTTGGGAATAGAGGAGAAAAACAAAAAAAAAGTGTAAGTAGAGAGAATAAGTGGGTTATGCAGAATTAGGAGAGAATAAACTGATATTTGTATTCTAAATCTTCCTATGGAATTGTGTTATTCTTCCACTGATATAAAAAAACTCATCTATTAAATCAAATAACCCACTTATTCCCCGAATTAGGGGAGAATAGGTGGGAATACAGCTTCCACTTATATTCATTTGAAGCATGTTTTTCTAAAAAAATTACTAGTTTAACTGAAAGGAAAAAATATCCACCTCATATGTTATCACATCATATCACATGTCATTACCTCATATATCTTAATGGAGTTCACATGTCAAATCAACTTTTTATACCTTATTTATATTTTATTCTTCATCAACCAAACACTCCAATATTTATTATTGCGTTTTCAAATGAGAATAATTAAAAACACAATCAAATAGAAAACCATTTATTCCATTAATAAAGTCAACAATTCTTGGAATATGTATAAACCCCATAATAGCTTTCACTTATATCCAAACGAGCCCTTAGACAATGAAAACAATTTACATTAATATACATACATATTGAAATGAATCTCACCAAAGATAAATGACTTGTGTGTATTAACCAAATAAAATATATTTATTTGTTAATAAAAATTTAACTGAGAGGGTTATTTGGATTTACATGAGTGTTTTCAAGGGGTTATATGAACTTCAGAAAAACCAGAGAATTATATTGATTTTGAGCAGGGTTACATGGATTTTTCCCTAGAAAATTTGGGTAAGATTTCTATATGAACGCGTCATCCATTACAGTGTTAACAAATGTCCTTTTGTTACAATGGTTTTCACAAACCAACAATAAATACATCTCTTCTCATTAAATGTGACTATGTAAATAATGTCAATGTAATTTAAATTTTTTTATGGATACAAAATTTCTCCATCTCGAAATTATATAAACATATAAAAATATATGCTTTAAATTATAAGTTATGAAGATATTTATTTTATAATATTTAAATATATTATTAGAAAACATATGTTTTCTATTTCTATATTTTTTTAAATCACGTTGAAAGAAAATCTAAAATATGAAGATTGAGAAATGTCTATCATATATTATGAAAATATATTAAAAAAATCACATAATTTTTTTAAAAATACTTTTTTATTAAAATATATTGATTTAAACTTTAAAATGTGAATGCATTTATCACTGAACACTAGAATCTCATCAATTAATGTAATGCTATCAAGTGAAAACAAGAGTTATTCAATTGTTTCTAAAATATATTATAATAATAATGATTTTTTGTATATAGGCCAAAACTGGGCAACACAAGAGAGTGGACATAGCCCCAAACACAACCTAAAGGGCTGGTCTCCCTTTTTCTCTTCCTATCTGAGGCAGGATTTGAACCCACATCCTCCATAGGATGGGGGCATCCTAAATTAGATTATAATTAATGAACCTTGACTAGTGTTCTCATTGCATTAATTAACAAAACCCTACATTACAAAAAATCCCTAAACACTCACATAAGCTTTATAGGTTCTTCAGCCATTCTACTATTCACCTGTCAAGAGTTTCCATCAATGTGGAAGTAAGTGAATTAATCATTGCATCTGCCAAATTCATCCATTATAATCCACAGTTGAATAACTGTTCTATTTCTAGAGACCAATTTAAGTTCAAGTCAGGTCATGCTGAGGTCTGAACATTTATTTAAAGTAATGTATATGTATGGACGTCATCTATGAAGTTGGAGATATTATTAATATATATGAATCCATTGCACAGCGCGACAGAATGTTCAAAATTAATAAAATTATAATAATTGTTGTGTGTATCTTGGGTAGTTGTATGGTTTAAAATATATAGTTAATTCAAAGAGGGAACTATTTTGGTCCTTTCTTTGATTCTTTAATGAACATGAGTTGATGGAAAATTTTGTCATTTTTTAGTTTATTCAATGAAAAAGAAATAATCTTGTCTAGTGAAAGACAAATTTTTGATTGGCAAAAACTTAAAATAATATTTATTTGCAATTGACAGACATAGCACTATATCATCTAGTGGAATTCATTGGGCACTCATCTTTTTTAACATTGCAAGTGGTAAGTTAATTATCAACCGATCTAACTTTTAAGACGTTACACTCAATCTTTTTTACAATTTAAAGTATAGCCTTATATGTATTAATAAAAATCCAATGAAACATATATATATTTTTTTAAATGAAGCATATACATTGTTAAACGAAGTATGTTCTTATATATATCGTTAAATATTTTTTTTATAATTATTAAAAATGAGTTCATTCAATTCAAAATGGAACAATGTATGTTTTTTATCCAAACATATATATACATTATTAGATGATGTTTATTATTTTTAAGAAAATAAAAACACATGTGACTTACGTTATAAAATATAAAATAAACTGAGTCTAAGATTTTCCATCCTTAAAAAACATTGTTGAACAATAATCAACTTAAAATTTTAAAAACTGGTTGACCCACCTGTTAAACACTGATGATTTTAAAAGTCAGTGATATGGTTATTTAAACTAATTGATTTAGAACTTAAAAAAAATCAATTAACGTATGACACAAAAAGTGTTTTAAGATAATATTATCAATGGTGATACTCAGACCCTAAGTTATAAGCCTCACTCACAAGTTCCATGAGGTGTCATCACCTTATTGGTTGACTTTTGAAAAATGGTAAAATGACAAAATACGGATATGCCATTCATTAAAAATGTATCTTATTAACCCAAATCCTCATTTTTTCTCTATTCAGTTATTAATCTTTCACACGAATTTAGGTTACACTAAAATCTGTCTATTTCAAAATTTGAATTTTGAAACATTTACCTAGTAATTGAATTTTCTATTTCAGTTACACCAAAACTTACCTAAATTACACCAAAACTACATAAATTGTTTTTTTGTCAAAATCCTTCAAACGGCCTACTTTTTTTTTTCAAATTACATTCGTATTATACACAATTTTTTTTTATGAATGTTATTAACTGAAAAATCTAGTATTTGACAAATATTTTTTTAATTTACATAAATGAGATGCATCTCATACAATGCAAATACATTTCCTTAATGTTTACATCCTTTACAACTATTTATTACATTTACATAAACATTGTTATATTTACATAAATGTTTTACATTCAATACAATGTTTAAACCATTTAAAAACAAACCCTCTCTTCAATAGTTAGTTACATTTTATAGAAAATATCAAAAAAAAAAATTTGTTGTGAGTTATATTTAACAAATATTATATGAATTATTTGTTATATTTTCATAAAAACTATTACATTCACCTAGATGTTTTACATTCCACACAATTTACATGTAGTTGACTGTTACATTTATAAATGTAACAAATATAAATCAATACATGTATGCGGTTGACGGTTACATTTACGAATATAACAAAAATAACACAGATTTAAAAAATGACTATTGACATTATCAAAAATGTAACAATAACATCGTACAAACTATCCATATATAAAATGTAACAGTATTGAATGTTACATTTAAGATATTGGGACAAAAACAAATCAAATTGTGAAAAATAACATTCAATACATAAAAAAATTCATGTTTAAATTTAAAACAATAAACAAAACACAACTCGATTATGAATCCAATAATGTCAAACCTGATTCGAGAGACATTACGGTGAGATCCAAATCGGAAAAAAAAATGATTATGTGCCTTCCAAATCTTCAAAAGTGAAATTTTGGATCTGCTTCTATGTGTTCTTCACAAATTCGGTTCCGAAAATCAAAAATCGATTAGTATTGTTGCATGAATAAAAGTTTCAAAAATTCATGATTCTTCATGACACAATAGTAAAGAAATACATGAATTAATGATGCTCTATGATCATTGAAATAAAATCTTGAGGTAGTTAATTATCAAGTAAAGAGTATAATAGGTAATATCCTATTGCCACCTGATGGGGCTTGTGATTGCGTCTCTAAGTTAGAGTCTAAAAAAACATTATTATAATACTATATATAATGACGCAAAGCACATCAATAGTAAATTAAATACCTATTTAGTATCTTTTCATATATATATAATTATTAATTAATAACTATTATATTTATTACATCATGAACATCACGGTTTAATTTGAGATAATCGGGCGGTTGAACTAAATCCTTAATCCATTTATTTTATTTTATTTTTCAGTTCAATTTTAAAACATATATCCTCTGTCCACTTGTGATATCTCCTAGGTTGCCTTCCTTGGATTTTGTCAAAGTTTTCATTTTCCATGTGAATCCAAAAGATAAGAGTATGACGAGGGCTAAATATAAAGACTCATGAACACATTTTTAGGCTGAGTTTTGAATTCCATATGCCTTGTTAACTGTAACTTGTCCTTTACTCAAAAGTTAAGTTCCTCTTTCTTTCTTATTAAAGTTCTATGACTTCAAAACTTTTTCGAACTTCAATTTTTCTTGGGCTTATAGTCAAGTTAGACACGGACATTCGGGTGCATCAAGTCTTGCATGAAACTCGCACATCCCCTCACCTCACTTAGGGTCCGTTTGGAAACACATATTGAAAAGTAGATTTTAGAATAAAGCTGCTTTTTAAGATGATTTTAGACCTTTGACTTTTTTGGGATGCTTTTTTTTAATTGAGGAATCAATATTTGGAAGGAATTTAATGTTTGGTAGAAAAAGTTGATTTTCAATTCAAAAAATCGATTCCGACAAAAAAGCGTTCTTTTTTAGATTTTAAAAACACGGATTTCGAGAGAGAAATTAAAAGGAATCCAGCTTTTGATTCTGCCGGAATCCGATCCGTTTGGTTGCGCGTTTGGACGGAATCCGCTTTTTAAAAAGCAGAATCGCCCCCAAATACGCTACCAAACGAACCCTTAGTGAGGTGGAAGAGAAACTCAAAAAAAAAGTCAGAAATCTTATTCTGAAAAGTCTTGCATGAAACTCAAATTATTCAACATAAAAACAAAAGTCACATATTCTGTTTTTCTTCTTGAATTGCCACTCCTAGGGAGACGTGTAGAATATGATGTTTGACATTGAATTGATTCCGACCATTCATTCAAAGCCTGCGACATGTATTGATTCAATGAGTGTTGAAGTCAGAAATCTCCAGAATGATCAAATTTGAGTTGGTTTGGATGATTCACAAACTCAATTGAAAGAAGAAAAAAAACCTATCATATTAATGGATTTATTTTTTTTGAAGTTTTTGTTTTATTTAGTTATTGAAATTTTATTCTATCATATCTTGTATTTTGATTTTTAAATATTATTAAAAAAGAATTGCAATGAAAAAGTTTTTTTCATGATGAAATATTTTCACTTTGAATGAAAATGTATATTGAATTAGGGTTTTTTTATATCATTGAGAGGCATACAATTTTAAAAGGGAGATTCTCTGTGCATAGAGTCTGTAATATAAGAAGATTGTGTAAAAATTTCTCTTTATTCCTCTCGTGTGATTTTGGGTTTATTTTTCCATCTTTTCCACTTTTATTTGTGAGAGCAATTTTCAACTAGCAGTCAAACTCAAATCCAAAACTCTATAAAGAAAGGGTTTTTTTTTTTTTTTTGAAAGGAAAAGAGGTAAGACTTTCATAGTTTCATATCATTTAAAATCTAATTTGTAGATTTTGTTGGTGTTATATATATTATTAGTTCCTGATTGGTCCAAAAAATTGAATCAAATCAACCCACTCAAAGTTTGGTGTGGATTTGATGTCTCATTAGTTTAGTTTTTTTATTATCTTCATGTAATTGATTCCATCCTTGTTTAAATTGTTGATGGCGGCCCTTGACCGTGTCGAAGGATGGCTAATATTCCATTATACCAAAATGGACCAACAACAAAAAAAAAATTAAAGAAAAGAAAGATTGGGTCATCCAACAAATCAGACTTTAAATTATGAATATGTTAGGGTTAATAATTTGTTGAAGCTAGGCGGCCTAAGCCCCTAACTAGTGGGTGAGGGTTTCCTTTGTACTTCATATATACCATGTTCTCAAAAGCAAGTCACTTGCTCTGAGAAAACAGGAAGAAGAAAAAAATGTTGGTGCTGGGTTGTATATATAGTCCCATGTATAGTTTTATTTTATCTAATAAGATACATGTCTCATTAGATGAGATAGTATATGATTTTATTTTTTGAAAAATTTTATGTGCAATTGTTTTCGACCCGAATTCCACTACACACATGTTGATTTTTCAAAAAATTATAGACATCATCTTATATGTTTTTAAAAAATGAAATATATATTACAATGAATTTCATAGATTTATTTATAAAAAATAAAAAAAAAATTAATGAGGTACATTCTTCACTAACGTGAGTATGTCACGTTAACGGTGTAATAGAGCTCTTATTTTTTTTGCATGACCAGATATCATTTCCCCCATAGAAACCTCTATGTTTTTTCACCTAACAATCATTTACTTATATCAAACAAAACCAAAACACATTTAAAGAAAGAAAAACCTGCTCTGCTCTTCTTCTTTTTTTTATCAAACATTCAAGATGAGTATATATACATAACCCTTCTTTACATGCATAACTTACACAGACAACACTCAGACAAGGCCAAATCACAACATGCAAAACACTTAGCAGACTACATAAACACAATCTAGTTACCTCTAACTGAAGATACACATGTAAAAAGTCACCAAACATGCATGATGAAGTTCGTATGCGGTCAAACCAATGTTATATTCAGTAAGTTCTATGCCTCCTGTATATGCATTCATCCGAACCACCTGATGTTGTTAATTCACTTGTGTATATGACTATGGTGTCTTATCAGAGTCCGATAAGTAGGGCTGTGATGCGACATATTCGAGCGCGACAACAACATCCCCTATTAGAGGGCGGAATTTGGGTTCATCTTGGAGACACATAGAGGAGATTGCGATCATCTGGTGCAGGCTGCGAGTGGGGAATCTACCTTGCAACATCGGATCGGCCATTTGAACAAACTTCCTTTTGTCCTTGAGAAATGGTCGCGCCTGGAAACAAAAATTGAAAAGTCATAAACTAGTTAGTAGAGTCTAAGTGAACTAAAACTTAGAGTCAGTTTGGTAATTCTTCTCATTCTCCTTGTACTAGAGCATTTAGTTAGACGGTATTTGAAATTCTTCATTCCTGTGTTCAATTCTAGGGTGGCCCAAACAGAATTCCTTTGATTCCTCCTTCCCATAGAATCTATGGGAACGAGATAATTGTGGAAGGAGAAACTCTCATTCTAGACCAGAGTTATCAAACTAGACCATTTAAATCGAGATGTCAATGCAAGTTACCCAAACGATAAGATTGTGCTCCGTGCCACCCTTTGTGACATCGATGGCTTTCCGTCCCGTGATCAGCTCCAAAAGCACCACGCCAAAGCTATATACATCAGATTTGAGTGTCAACTTTCCACTCATCGCGTAATCTGGAGCACAGTAACCGTAAGTTCCCATCACCCTTGTGGATACATGAGATTTATCACCGACGGGGCCGAGTTTTGCAAGTCCAAAATCGGAAAGTTTCGGGCTGAAGTCCTCATCCAGCAATATATTTGAAGATTTCAAATCCCGATAGATAACTGGTGGGTTCACTGTGTCATGCAAATATTCAAGCCCCCTTGCAGCGCCAACAGCAATCTTCATTCGTGTGTTCCATCCGAGTGGCTCTTTCCCAGGAGGCAGGTCTGGAACAGAAAGATCACAATTTTTTATTAATAGATTCAGACATTGCTACAAAAATTGTTGAAAGTGTTAACTAGTATTGCTTTTTCCATAATATACTCAGCAATTGTATTTATGGATCTCTGAGATTAATGCTTAATAACTTGCATGCGAAAAAAAATATTCTGAGAAATAAAAAATCCGATGATTCCCATAACCGGTTCACTTGAAAATATAAAAATATAGACTTAAAGAGGAAAGTGTCATGAGGACCATCGCATTCTCGTGTGAATGTGAGAGTTCACTAAACCCTTGAATATGTTGGTTCATATGTAGTCTTTTTTTTTCTGCTCTCAGGTAAGACAGTTCACCAAGTGTATAAGACCTTACAAACACTTGATACAATTGAAATAATTTTCAATGGGGTTGACTTGAACTTGGTTTTGACATATATCCAGTCTAACTGCCACACTATTCAGGAAGATTTGCAAACTCCAGTATCATATAGTAACCTGATTTAATGTCACAAGTACTTATCTAAATGTTTATGAGATCCCAGGCTCATATTTTTCAGGTTTCATGAGTAAAAACAAATTCACAAGTTAGAGAATTAGGCAAGACGATTTAAACTCCAGGATGCCAAATTACACTACCAACGACATGGTTGTCGATGCTAAATCAGTACTAAATCCTAAGAGATCCACCATGATATTGGCCATGGCGACTATGCTAGTTCATCTAATGTTTGATGGTCGATTTTTCAGTGTATGAATACATGTTAAATAACTCATATCATGATAAACAACTGATGGACAACAGGGATAGCCACTGATGAGTCTTCAGTAGTAAAAAAAAATACTTTTAATGTTAGATGATCTCTCATGTGACTGGAAACATAGCAAAAGATCAAGTTGTATATCCTTGCTTTCACGCACAAGGATTCCCTTGATATTTATCTCTACAAACATATAATCATACCGTACCATTCCTTCATTTGTCAAACTCTTCAATTATTAATACTAGTAGTCAGCAGGTTTGCCAAAGCAGTGTGTTTCACTATAGGCAAGGTTCACTGTCAAATTAGTATAAGCCAATTTTTCTCCTGGTTAAATCTTCTCCCATCAACAAGAGTAAGACTAGAATCCATGTTCCCTTGGTGAAGAGGGATGACCTGTACCAAACCTATCGAGAGGTGATTTGGTTGTATAAGCCAGTTTAGCAATTCTTGTAATGTATGATGGGCTAGATACAGTATTGTTAAATAATGTACATATATATCTACACTGTGTGTGGGTGTGGGTGTATATGGTAGGTAAGTGTTTTGTTTTATTTTTCTGGTTAAGTCTTATCCCATCAACAATTGTAAGACACAAACCCATGACTCCTCAGTGAACTCTGACAACCTACAAAGATGAGGGGTTTGGAAAATAATCAACTTAATCCAAATCATCTACAAATATCATCCAAAGCCAATCCAATCATCCCTTACACCACATTATAATTTTTATAATTATTAAAGTTCTTCGAATATCATCCAACTTTTCATGCATAAAGCGCAGTTTGCCACACCAAAATTTCACAGTACTCCAAGATTGAGATTCTCAACACAATTCCCCATCTACTAATATTCAAGACCAACAAACTACATACCAGGATCAACTCATATAATAAAACAGTGACAGATCACGAGGCATTACCGAAAAGATGGTCTTCCAAGCTCCCATTCGGCATGAACTCGTAACACAACAACCTCTCATCGCCATCCGTGCAATACCCAATCAGCTCGACGAGATTCGAGTGGTTGAACAACATCAGCATCAACACCTCCACCAAGAATTCACTGCTCCCCTGCAACCCATCCCTGTTGAGCTGCTTAATCGCCACAACCTGTTCAAGCAAAACCCAACCCATACAATCAATCAATCAATCAAATCACATTGTATCACAAAATCACAAACAAGACCCAAAACTCGCCTGTCCCGACTCAAGCCGGCCCTTGTAGACCTTCCCAAACCCGCCTTCTCCGATCAGATTGACCTCTCTGAAATTCTTGGTCGCCGCCGCGAGTTCTCGAAATGTGAAGCTCTGCGCGGGCTTCCTCTTCCCACTGGTTCTGATGCCATCTTCGACGGGCTCTTTCTCTACCAAAAGAAAAACAGAATCACATGCAGATCTCAAACGATTCAACAAATCTGAAGAGAACTCAATCCAATCCGGCTCAAAAGAAGGCAAACCCACCAAAAAAGGCGCCGCCTTTCGTGTCCTGAATGAATCCGGAGTTGTTGTTGGATTGGACGCCATTGCTGTCCTCGATCTTGCTTGGGTCCTTCCGACCAAGACCAATGCAACTGAAACAACCCATCAAAAGAAATAGAAAAACATACAGACCCAGTAGAGAAGGAGAACTGAAGAACTCCAAAAAAACACTGAACACCCAAACCCCAACTCCAATGGGACAGGTTTTGGGGATCATTAAATACCCTTATAAATGATAAATGAACACTAAATTATATCTTTAACAATTTAATATAAAATGGAATAAAAATTGATTAATAAAAAGAACATGAAAAAAATTGTAGATCTTCAGAATCTGTAGTGATCTTTTCGATTCAATTTATTTATTGAGTATATTTTATATAAATTTATTTATTTATTTATTGTTGATCACTTTCTGTTATAAGCGGCGTCACTGTCGCCATGTGAGATTTATGAACTATAAATAAATAAAAGGAAAATGCATACACCCCCCCTTGAAAAACGACTAATATTCAAATTGACCTCTCAAATATCATTATATAAAAAAAAAACTCTTCACTTTTACATTCAAATATTAAAAACTATTTGCCGTAATCCTTGATAACATGTGGTTGGGTTAAATTAACTCAATATTGTTAAATGATCATCCTACCTCTATAGTTAAAACAACTCAGTCAATGAAAATCATAACCCCTTCTTCTCTTTTGTTCTTTCTGCACCCTCCTCCATTGATGCCCCCAATCCCCCCCTCAGTCGAACCCTCCAATCGCTTCCTTTCACCCCACTGTTGGCCAATCCCTTTCATCAGCTCCCCCACCCTGTAACCATTGTTAAAATGTAAGTAAAATGAAAAAAAAATAGTTTAGATAATATGATTGAATGAAAAATGAGAACTTTCAAATGAATTCATGTGAAAAAAGATGAATGGAATGAGTATTTAAGGGTCTAAGATCTCTCAACAGTTTGCTTGAAGATTGAAGAAGATGATCAAATTTTGCAAAAAGGGTATTTTTAACAAAAAAAAAAATTGATCATTTTAGATATTTAACAAAAGACATGGGGTTATTTTGATATACATTTTCTATCTCCATTAAATGGATAGAATATTCTAGATATATTCCTTGCAATTTAATAAAAATTTGATCCAGGAAGATATTTATGTAACCAAAGTAAAAGTGAGGGTTTTCTTTTTATATACTCATATTTGAGGGATCAATATGAATATCCATCATTTTTCAATGGGGTGTATGTATTTTTCCCATAAATAAATACGGTGTGTTCATCGTAAAATACGCTGGGAAATCTAGTGAGGGAGACAGGTGTATGTTGTCAGCACTGATAGAATTTTAAACACGTGAAACTGCGCCGCGTTTTGCTTATATTTACGAAGACTGCCATTTCCGAAACTTCCCTTGTCGCTTTCACTGCGCGGACTTTTGGGTAGGTGCGTTGTCCCGCGGAACAAAGTGTTTAAAATGAACTCGAGGGTTGTCAATTGTGATGTGATAAATGTTCTTTTTTTCTTTTGTTTGGGGTTAGGTGCAGAAATTGTCCACCATTCATTCAGTGTTTCTGTGACTTGCACTAATTTAGCCGTGATTGGCGTGTATGTTAGGACTGATAGGATTTTAGAATTATAGAATTTTAGAATTATTACGAATAACATCACCGTTACTTAAAAATGTATATATATTTTTTATATTACTAACAAGATATATAAAATTATATTTTAAATTAAAAAAAATTGTTCGTAATAAGTTTTTTTATTTAATAATATTTTTAGAAGACAAATATATATAATATAATAAAGTATAGATATCAAAAAGTCAGATATCAAATATATTATAGGGTCCGTAGCTTTTCACACAACGGTGATTTAATTAATACTTTACCTAAATTTTGAATTATAAAAAAAAAACTTTGGCATTTTAGTGCGGGTCTCATGTTGAGTCCTTGGATTTATTCTTTTTATTTATTATTTGTTGATTTTGGCTTCATATTGCATGGAGTTTAATATAGAGTGAATATTTGGCCTGTTCTCTTATATTCTTGGATGTTTGTGAGTTGTACATACGATCATATTTTATATATAATGATATAAAATTGGATGTAAATAATAGACAATCACAATTATTGGACTCAACACATTCAAAGCGTGTCTGACTCGATATCGTTTACAATGCACACATGATTTTACGTGTATGAATAGTTTTTTCTTTTTACATGTAACAATTACATTAAGATATAAAAAAAAATGAAGATATGTGCCATATTTTTGCCTATGTATTTGCTCTTGTTTCGGATGATTCTGGAACATGCGTTATTAATTAAAAGGATACATTTGTCCCTTAGAACCTTTCAAATTGAACACGTGATATTTATGATATATGTATTTTGAAGAAAAAATGAGATTAAAATTTAGATGGAACAAAATATAGTTTTTTTATAATAGAATTTTTGAAAATGTTAAGACTGTTATTTTCGCACCTCCGTTTACAGTCTGCCCATGTACTGGTATTTTATGAGATATGTAATTAGCTAATAAATTATATTATTTTAATTAAATTCATCTATTCTAATTTTTTCTTTGTACCAGTGGGAGATAATTTCATTTAATGAATTAGTGATAGTTATTGTAAATTTAACTACAAAACACATTGAGCTGGTTTGGAAAGGGAATAAATGGTAAGATAAAGGAGTAATTATAGAGATAAATGAGTCGGAGGACACCTTATCTCCGTTTTGTATAAAAATAATCAGAATAAACTATAGAAAATTGTCCCAATTCATGAAATGAAAATTGAAATATTTTGTTCAACTTAAAAACTGTTATATCATTTATCCGTATTTTGTGTCATAATTTTAACAAATGTGAATATAAACAAAATTGATAAAAAAAATTATCTTTTAAAATTAGAATAACTTATCCTCAAGATCTTAATTCCTTGTCAAACAAGTGTGTGCTTGTAATTTTTGTGAAACAATGGAGTCTCGTAAGGCTTTGGTCTTTCTTCGGGCCGGACCTCTCATGATTTCTTGGGCTGGGCTGCGCTTCACGTGTAAGCCCAGGGAACTTGGTGGCCCCACCTAAACGACTAAACTGTTGGGGCAGAAACTGTGAATAATGAGTGGGCTTGGGGCCTATTTGAATGGGCCTCCGTTAGAAATCCAAGTCAGGATTGGGCTGCTCCTGGGCCGGAGTCTTCCACAAGAATAGGCCCAAGATCCATAAACCTGAGGAGGAGGGAGATGGGGAGAGAGAGTACCAGAAATGCAGTCCTACCAATCAAACAAAACATTTGGTTGGTGGAAACAATGGGAAAGGAGGAGTGTGGGAGAGAGAAGGGTGGCACATGACAAATGAGGGCGGCGGACGCCAGAGAAAGGAAGAGGAAGATGGAATAAGAGTAATACAGTCCACATGATAAATGATGAGATGAAGGGATAATTGTGGGGGTAAATGAAGGAAGACGACTTGCTGTTTTCATATAAAAATTAATCAAGATAAAATGTGAATATTGTCTCGATTTTAAAATAAAAATGAGGATTTTTTGCTCCATATAAAAATTATAATAACATTTATCCTCACTGTTTCTCTCGATTTAACAAATATGAATAAAGATAAAATTGATTATTTTTTTATCCCTTGAAATTACGACAACTTACCTTTAAAACTTTAATTCTTTGCCAATCAGTCATAATCAGTCTTATGAATGGTTTAGTAAGGGGATAAAAGATAATTGTGGATATAAATGACAGAGGTTGATAACTTATCATGTTTCACATAAAAAATAATTAAGATAAAGTATGGACAATTATTTCAATTTTAAAATAAAAATAAAAATTTCACTTAAAAGTTAAAATAACGTTTATTCTCCACTTTTTTTAAAAAAAAATTTACAAATGTGAAAAATAGCAAAATTGAAATATTTTTTATCTCTTAATTTATATACTCAAAATTTTAATTAATTATTTGTCAGAGTCAGACCAGTCTTAAATATTGTTGTAACTGATATTTTCCAAAAGAAAAAGAAAAAAAAAATCTAATCTGCTGGAGTCCTGTAAGAGCAACTAGGGTTTGAAGATTTATCATAATCAAATATACAAAAGACCAATCTGATCCCACATCCAGCTCACAAAATGACAAACACGCATTCATGAGTGACTCGTTATCTTCTCTTTCATTATGACGTTTTTCATTATGACTCGTTATACGCAAAACCACCAAACTTTACGCACTAAATTTCAACGCTTTCAACGTCAAACGATCCCTTCAAATCCAACCGTCGCTCTCCTTTTTAAGAACGCAAGGGAACTTTTTTTTTTTTATTAAAAAAAAATCCACATCGTTTTCAATTCCTATCGCGCTAAATCCACGTCGACCGTTAGATCTTTATCAGTGGTCCAGTGGAGGATAAATATCATGACATAATCAAAACCGTCCATTAAAAAAAAAAATTTGCGTGTCTCTGTTTGCATCCATTAAATAAAGATCTATTTAGTTCTCCTTGATTCACACGCACCCAAATTAGACATCCTATTTTTTTATATAAAAAAATTTAATCAGGGGTCCCTAAGTCTACCCACTTATTACTTTTTAAGTCCCTTCCAGTTTTAGAGTTTTTTTAGGTTCCTATTCCAGTTTTTCATTATTTCTAGGTCCTTGAGGTTAACTGTTGTTCATGGGTGGCGCGCCACATTACATGTGACGAGGTCAATTGACCCGATCACATTTTTTTAAAACCACTCAAATTATTACTCACAATTTTAAACCATGGTAACTCGGCACTTCAGGATTCCAACAGCTTACCAATTGTTCCTGCTTGACCCAAATTTTAGACTTAAAATCGTCAAATAACCCTTGTTTCGGTGTTACCATTGAGGGTAATTGAAAAGTTTATATATTAAAAATCATTCATCTCCTTTCATTTTTTTTATATTTATTGTGATGGTTTATTTTTTATTAATGTAAGCTATTGTTCTATTTTCAACAGAAAAATTTATATTTTTATAAATATATGATAAGATAATATTTTAAAAAAAATTTATGGAACTTAATTTTTTAAATGACATCATTTATAAAAAAAAATTGGAGCCGCCACAGCAATGTTGTTATATGTTCCGTTTACATTACCCAAAATACCCTCAACCCTTCCTCAATACACTGTTTTGTACGCCCTGTATATTGCATCCTTAGTACACTGTTGTGTACTCCTTATACTTTGTTAATCATCTTCAATATATTGTTATAGAATTGTTATAGAATCTAAGTACACCATTAACCCAGAGACCTAAGACTGAAGGTATTTTGGATAGTTTAAATGGGGATGTAACGACACCTAACCCTAGTGATTTAGAAATAATCAAAAATAGGAATAGGGACTTAAAGAAAACTCTAAAATGATGAGAGACTTCAAAATAATAAGGGGGTGGACCCAGGCCCCTAATTAATTTCTCTTTTATTTTTTTGAACCAGCCGTTATTAAAAAAATTCTTTACTAAAATTTGTAATGATTTTTTTAATTTAATTTTAAAATTATATGTACCTTCTTTGAGAAAAAAAATCTTGATATTTTTTTAGGATGGTATTATCTATGTTAAGATCCTATAAAATCTTTGAATCCTCAGAAAAAAGAGGATATTTTTTTATTGATTGAAAATATTGTCTCATACAAAATATGATGACACTCCTTATATAAGCTACAAACATTAAATACATACTCATAATATCATTTATAATTTTATTAAAAATAATAAAGATAAAGATAAAATTATAAGGATAATTATTAAAATCTAATAAAAATAAAATATTAGATCATAAAATCTTAAATTCATAAGTCATCAATAAAATGATTAATATAATTTTAAATAATAAGAATTGTTTATATATGACAAAATCTTATAAAATTTATTGTAAGAACTGATTTAAAATAAGATGTTCTACGAAGATTTATTTCTAAATATTTCCTACATCATATTCATTTACAATAATTACATCTATTTAAAAATAGTATTTAAGTATGCAATGTATGGGCATCACACTGTCCATTAAAAAAAGTTTTGATGCTGACTTATCAACTTGTTTGTTGGCGATTATTCGAAAGAATTTTTCATGGGAATAAAGACAAACAGACGAAGGTAATCTTTCCAGTTTCACAGTAAAATCAGCCACGGGCCCTCCCATATAAAAATAATAAAAAGAATTCAGATTTAAATTTAACTATGTGTATCTTCTAAAATAAAAATTTAATATATAGGGCGTGTAATGAAGGGGTGCGCTTACAGATTTGAGGGACGAGAGGTAGCTAAAATTGACTCCCACTTTAATTGGAATCGGATTCGGGTCCAAACAATCACTTAATTCCCAAAATACCCCCATTGCATTTATTGTCAGCGAATGAAACTCTTCCTTCCTCAAGCAGCCAATCATTGCGTCCGAATATCGTTCACGAATGTCTCCTTGTGGTTCCCCTCTGTCACCCGTTTAAACAAACATTATTCATGGACGGTCGTGATTGCAAATCCTCAACATAAAAAAAATAAATCATCGATCGGACGGTTCACGCTTCCCCGCGTGGGGGGTCGCGTTTGACTGCCTCTGTTGAAGCTGCCACCGGTTTCCTTTCATTCTTTTTCTTCAGTCCAAACCTCCCGCCTTCAACTTTCCATCCCCAAAATACCCCTCCATATTCTCTCCCTCCTTTTAATGATTTAATCTCTTCCACACAATTCACTCTCTCTCTCTCTCTCTCTAACGAACGAAAGACAATTTCATAGAGAGAGAAACCAAAAACATGGAAACAGAGATGCGAAGCAAAGTTAGGGCCGCCGCGTTTTTCGTCGGATTCCTAACCTTCCTCGTCTGCGCCTCCGTCTACCTCCGCCTCTTCCGCTACGTCTCCTCCTCCTCCGCCTCCACCGCCGCTGCCGACTACTCCGCCGCCCTCCGCCGCCACCCCCACCTCCACCTCACCATCGACGACGACCGCGCTCCCTCCGCCTCCTCCTCACTCCGCCTCCACCCCTCCGCCGCCGTCCTCCTCCCCGACTGGCAGGCCCTCTTCCTCCTCCTCCCGGACTCCCCCCCTCCCTCCCCCTCCCCCCTACTCTGCCTCTTCTCCGACAACTCCACCTCCCCCGCCACCCCCGCCGGCCTCCTCCCCTTCTCCCACCGCCACTCCTTCCTCTGCCCCCTCCCCCCCTCCGTCCGCCGCCGCCGCCCCTTCCTCACCCCCCGCCTCCTCCCCTCCTCCGATCCCAAACCGGTACCCCTCGATCCGTCGCCGGAATTGATGCGGTGGACCTCGATCGCGTACGAATCGCTCTCCACCCCCGACGACGTCATCGTCTTCGCCAAGGGCGTCAACAGCCGCCAGGGCGTCAATCGCCGCCCCTCCGACCTCCTCTGCCTCTTCTCCGACGGCTCCACCACCGCCGTCACCACCTCCGCCCAGGAGGTCTTCCGATGCCCCCACCCCTCACCTCCGCCCCTTCCCGATCGGACGGTCCAGGTCTCTCTCAAGATCCTCAGCGAAAACAGAGCCATCCCCTCCGTCGCCTCCTACCGCCGCCGCCCTCTCGCACGTGCGGACTCGTCGCCGCCGCCGCAAAAGTCCCTTCTGTGCGCGTGCACGATGGTTTACAACGTCGCTAAGTTCCTCCCCGAGTGGGTCACCTACCACGCCTCGATCGGGGTCGATCGGTTCATCCTCTACGACAACATGAGCGACGACGATCTAAAAGGCGTGGTCGATAAGCTCAAACGGGAGAACCATAACAACATAACCACGTATCGCTGGCCCTGGCCGAAGACGCAGGAGGCCGGGTTCTCCCACTGCCTCACCCTCCATCGCGACACGTGTCACTGGATCGCGTTCATCGACGTGGACGAGTTTCTATTCTCACCCGCCTGGGCGAACTCTCCGCGCCCCTCGAAATCCATGCTGGGGTCCACCCTCGCCCGCCTAGGCCCTTCAATAGGGCAGGTGACGTTCGGCTGCGACGAATTCGGACCGTCTGATTTGGAAGCCCACCCGATGGACGGCGTGACGCAGGGGTACACGTGTAGGAGAAGAGCGGAGCAGCGGCACAAGTCGATCGTGCGGCCGGGAGCGGTGGACCTTTCGTTGGTGAACGTGGTCCACCATTTCAAGGTGAGGGAGGGGGTTTACAGGGTGAGGAGGTTGGGGCGGCGCGAGGGGGTGGTGAAGCATTATAAGTACCAGGCGTGGCCCGAGTTCAAGGCGAAGTTCAGGAGGAGGGTTTCGGCGTACGTGGTGGACTGGACCCAGATGGTCAATGAGGGTTCGAAGGATCGCGCGCCCGGGCTCGGGTTCGCGCCCGTCGAGCCGGTCGGGTGGGCTCGGATGTTTTGTGAGGTTAATGATACTGGGTTGAGGGATGTGACCCGGAGGTGGTTCGGGGTTGGGTCCGGGAGATTGGCTTGGGAACTATAGAGAATCAATTTTGTATAGTTTTTTTTTTTATTTGATTTTTTTGGATATGGGAAACAAAGATAGGGAGGGTATAGATTTTTTTTGTGTAGAGGCATAATTTGTAGGAATATTTATTGATTCTAGATTTTTTTTATATTGGAATTGCTCCGTTTTGGTTTTGCTCGGATTTTTTTAAAAAAAAAAAAATTTTGGTAAATTTTTTGGATAAAAAAATTCTTTGTTGTGTAATTTCATGTAGAGAACAATTCCCGTTGTCCCTAAAAACATGAAAATCTGTATACAAATGAATTGAATGTTACTCTCTTTATATTATTATTTTTTTAAAATAATGATGCTCACAAAATTTGATTTTTTAACCTCTTTCATGCATGTGGGAGGTGTTTGTCAATATAATCAAAACGCGATTCTCAAAATGAAAAATTATCTATAATATCACAATTATACAATAATTTAAATGCAATTTTATTAGTATTCCAGCTAAATGAGTGTTATATATTGTGGAGTTTGATGATGTGCGCAAAAGATTGTTGGCGCCACGCAGGGTCGAACGGGGGTCGAGCTCTGGCGTACTCCATGGACGTAGACAAGATTTGTCAAATCACATAATTCCTTGTGTCTTTTTATTTATTTATTTGTTTATTCCTTTGATTGCATCCCAAGATCCAAAATTCGTAACAATGAGAATAAGAAGGAACTCCGCCAGCTTTATGATCAGTTAGGTAATCTTAGGTCCAAAAGATTTCATAGAACAAAGGAATAAAGTGAATTTTATTTGATCGACACAAATGATGACATAAATGAAGGATTCTAAACATCATTTCTTCAGTGTTTCACCAAAAGAAAAATAAGAATGAAAGACTAACAAACCACCATTAATACATAGTAGGTTAGAAGGAGAGAATCAAGAGAGATGCAAGGGCCAACGGGACACCACCACCAACATCGGCCGAAGCTGATATTTTAGTGGTTGTTCAACGCACGAAATGAAAGTGTCTCATTTATCAGTTCAACTGAACGTGCTAATAATTTTCTTTCCTTCAAATGGTAGGATCTCACTTTAGCTGGTGGTTGAGAGATTTGTCAAAAAAAAACAAGGAAAAAAAAGAGAGGAAGTTAAGAGCATTATATACACATGTTTTCTTTGGAAAATGCGAGTTGTCATCATAAAATCTGTATCTATATCTATTCGTGTACAATATTTAATCTTAACACATTTAATGAATGATAAGGTGATATGGTCCAGGTTGGATGAATCTACAACAAAACATTACATGCCTCCGCGAAAGGGGAAATCAATACATTAACGTGTCTGTGTGTATATAAATTGCTTAAATGAGAATTTTCATGTATGTTTTTAGTATTCATATATTTAACACCCACTCATCTCCTTTTTTTTTATAAAATAAAAAATCTTTAGCCCTTGTCTAATCAGTAACATAAGTTATTACATGATAGATAACTTTTTCAGTATAATAAATGAAAAAGTAAATTTTTGTTAGTAAAACAAAATAATGAAATTTTTGTTGATTAATTAACCATAAATAAGTTGTAAATCAAAAGTAAATAAGGTCGATATTGATAAAAAGTTATAAATTGTGAAAATCATAATTTGATATGTACGTTCCTAATTTATAAGAGGTCGTGACAGGTGATTAGATGTGTATGTCATTCTTATATCAATTACGTGAAATAGCATAATGAGACTTGAAATATCAAACAGCTGCTTTGATAGCTAATATCAGAGAGACCTGATACACATGTTGGACAGTCCATGCCATTAATTTCGATACTCAGATTATACACCAAACATGAAACACTAGAGAAGTGAGAGGTCTCTTAGTACCATTGCATAGTAATAAAAAAATACCCCTTATGAGTTATGATCATCTTATGACTATGAAAATATATAGTATTTTAGTTTTATTCTTATTTACATAAGAGGGTTTTTGGTCGGAGTTCATATTTTATTTTTTTCATAATATTATCTATTTCATCAGAGAATATTGGGTCTGCATTTTCTTTATCCGAATGGAAAATGATAGGCTTTGTTTCCACCTTTTCTATATATATATTTTTGGACTCAATTATATAACATATAAATTTTTTTAACGAGATATAGACATCTTCATAATAAGTGCGGGTCATTAATTAGGTATACCAAACTGAAAAATTGGCTGAGTGATTGTATTAGCAGAAAACTTTAAAGAGGGAAGTAATATTATTCATGCAGTGCGTGCAATGGTGTTCGCAATCTTCATTAATTTTTAAAAAATAAAAACAAATGCAACATCGTATTTTTTTCCTTGAAAGAATAACAAAAATTTAATTTTCAAAGATCGTGATAGTGCAGTATAATTACGTTATAGTAGTGTATATTGTACTATCATAATGTACACATGTCTGTGAATCGAGTTTAGACTGCAGACTGGGCTGCAAAATGAACTGAGAATATCAATGCTATTCTAAAAAGAGTGATATTATACACGATTTTTTTCCCAACTCCATTACAGACTTCCAGTCTTATATTTACATGAGCATATACTCACATTAACGAGATATATGCTTCGATATAAATATTTTACATATTTTATAAATACATCCGTACAATTTATTGAAGTATATGTTTCATTTTTTATAAAAACATATATCTCTTTAAATGAGATATATTATTTTAAAAAAAATTCAAAACATGTGTAGAATAGAATTGAAACCGAAAAAGGGTTGTATGTTACATAAAGCCCTATTTCTAGCTCCAATTCCAGTTTACACATGTTTTAAAATTTTAAAAATAATATACCTTATCTAATAAGGTACATGCTTTTATAAAAAATGAAACATATATTCTAATAAATTGCATGGATGCATTTATAGAGAATGTAAAAAAAAAATTCAAAACATATAGCTTGTTAACATAAACATATGCTCTATTAATTTTCTATCGACACATATAGGATTGAAATTGGATCTGGGCTATAAACGGATCTGAGTGTAACTGTGTAAGATCACTCGAACATTATCCATCTAAAAAAGGCCCAAAGCCCAAATTAAAATATTTGGGCCGAACCCTTTTTAAGTCCTAAGCCCACCCCTGACAATCAATCATGCGGCCATCACGTGCCGCCACTACCACGTGTTACAGGTCACGTGAGACGCGGATCTACATAGAGACAAAAAACTTGATAAAAAAATAAAAATAAAAACTAAAAAAAATCCCCAAAGAAAAGAAAAGAAAAAAATGACAGGCCAAACCCCGTTTTAGAGAGAGAAAAAACTAGAGAGAGAAACTAGAGAGAGAGAGAGAGAGAGAGAGAGAGGGCCCGAAATGGGAGGTAAAGCAGTGGAGACGAAGAAGAGGAGGAAGAAAGGGAGGCCCTCTCTTTTAGATCTCCAAAAACGGAGCCTCCGCGAACAACAACAACAACAAGAACTACAAAAACGAAACCCTAACCCCCACATTCGCAACCCTAACCCTAATTCCACCCGCCGCTCCACTCGCCGGAACCCCGATCCCGAACCGGAGGCGGCGGAGGACGACGAGGACGATGAGGAGGATGGATCGAGTGGAAAACGGAGGGAGAAGAAGCTCAAATTCGTGCTCAAGTTGCCGTCCGGGGGACCGGACGGTGGGGGATCGGACGCCGGAGGGTCCGACCGATTCGAATCGGACGGTGGTGAAGGCCACCGGACGAAGAAGCGGAAGATCGGCGATTGCGGCGAAGACTATGAGAAGGTGAGGTCTTTCGATTCGAATTGGGTTTTGGTTTTGGCTTTTGGAAGGAATGGCTTTTCTTTTTCGGCGCCACCCCCTTTTTAATGGTACTGTGAATTATGGTTTGTTTTTGCTCGGTTTTCGAGGGTTTCGTCTCCGTTTGAAAGATTCTTTGTCTTTCTCTGAACGGTCTCTTTTTTCCGCGTTTTTGGAATCCGTTTGGATTCTGATGTTCTGGATTTGGATAGTTATTATTATTATTATTATTTTGTTCATTCATTCTCTGTACTACATCGAAAATTCGGAATTTTGATTTGACTAAGTCAACGCCCCCAATGGCCCAATCTTAATTTTTATTTTCTCCACAAAAATCGATCACCTTTTTTGGGTTGTTTTTAAATTAATTATTCACATGAAATAATTTAGTTGCGCAAATCAACTGTACTGGAAAGTTCTATTTGTCTTTTTGCCTCTTTTTTTTGGCTCCTCCTGTTCTTGCTTGGTTGGGTTTGATTTTGAAATGTTTGTTTTTAAATTTTTTTTTTGAATGGAACGACTTTGTTAGAGTTGTTTCTTATTTTATCTGCTGTCACTGCAGTCAGAGAGGCAAAATTCTGCTTCGAAAGGGACGGATGCTCATCCAGGTTGGTTCTGATGCATTGATGATGCAAAAAAAGCTCCCTTTTTTGTTTATGATTGGGTTATTGAATGGCATGTTTTTTTTCCCTAAAACAGGGGAGCCATCAAACTCCGGGCCCACGACCCCACTCCCAGATGAGAAGTTGCTGGTGTTCATCCTGGACCGACTGCAAAAGTGTGTATTATGGATCATTGGGTTGTTGGGTTTATATGTTTTTCAATTTTCTTTTCAAGGTGGTTTTCCTTTTTTTGAGAATATAAGATGGCATTTGGGTTGATTTTTTTTTCTCTGTCCGGGGCATTCAGGAAGGATACATATGGCGTTTTCTCAGAACCAGTGGATCCCGAAGAGGTCATTTATGAAAACATGTGGCTTTTATTTGATTATGTACATGTTTGATGTACTGAAAATTTGGTCTTCTGTCGTGGATGCAGCTGCCGGACTACCGTGAGGTGATCGAGCATCCAATGGATTTTGCTACTGTGAGGAAGAAGTTATCAGATGGAGCATATGCGAATTTGGAGCAGTTTGAGGTCAGTTCAGAACATTTGATTTTAATGATATGTCGATGAAGTTACTGATTTCATGACTGAAAATTTTGAGCTGTTCTTTTGTTGAGATTTAATGAGTGTTCAGATTCATTGATGGTCCGAGCACTTGTAACATTACTTTTTTTTTCAAGCTGTGAATGCTTGTTAAGTTATAAGCCGCCCCCCCCCCCCCCCCCCCCCCCTACTTTCTCAATCTCTGCTTGTAAGAGCAATGGTGTTTGATATATATTTACCAATAGTTTTCTCATGTATTTCTATCTCAATAATCATGGAAAGAAAAGGTGTGCATATTGTTTCATATTGATGGCTGTATTCTGGACTAGCTTTGCCATATATCGGAACTACTTAACACATTGATAATAGGATAATATATTCATGCTAGTCAGCATTGTTAGGTACTTAGGTAGATGTTAAATTTGAAGTTTTGGGGTCTTCCAAGTTGTTCAACTGCCTGTTGAAGTTAACATTAAGGTTTATAGGGTTTAGTCAAGCCATGGGAAAGGCACGTAGGCTATTGTGAGGTTTCTTAACAAATAACTATCATGTCATTTGTTTCTTTTCTCAAACAAGACATGCTGTATGAGGTAACCATGTAGATGCCATTACATCAGATGAGTTAGCAGAATGGAAAATTTTTTTTCCCAATAATCTTGTGTTTTTATTTTTATTTAAGAAAATTCTTCGTTAACTGAAATTCTGAAAACTTTTCTTGGGATATTTTTCAACTCATCGTTAACTGTTGTCTTTGTTTTTTATAATCTTTGTATTTTGTTGTTTCCTTCAGAAGAGGTAAAGTTGAATAAGTGTCAATGTTGTCTTTTTCTTGGCACTAGTCTGGCGATCAATGGTCGCTGAGGGATTAATCAGTTGCCCTTTCTTAAAAATAAAAATATTATATATAGTTAAAAATGCAAAATAAATAAATTATATGAAATGATATATGGAAGAAAAGGAAAAAACGAATTAAACCTTGCTTAAGCCATGCTTTACCCTTTATAGCCGCTAAATTCTGTTTAATGACTGCTTAGTCCTCCATTCACTTAATCGCTAGACTAGTCGGGTCAACTTCGATTTCGCATACGCATAATCCTTGCTTAATCTTGCTATTGGAGCACTAAGAAGGACAACCTATAAGGAAGCCACTATTTTTGTTCTTTCTTTTTTATTCCTTTTAGATAGACATAATGGAAGGATCCAGTTTGCTTGCTCGGCATTGTGTTTTGCATTTTAGTTGGTCAGTGCCTTGGAAGAAAACTTTGCTTAGCTTTAAAAATATTAATGTACTGCCCTTGTTCCAGTGCCAACTGCCAAGAACTCCTATAACAAAAGCCAAGGGAATTTACTCTCAACATTTTCTGTGGTTTCACTGGTAAGGGGCTGTTTAAACATAGTGGAATAAACCCTTGCTGGCCTGTGGTCGTCTAGGGTGGAGGGGACTGGGTAGATATCTCTTTTACTCACATCCCCCTTTGCTGAATTTGTTTGTATGGCCTGCTGCGGCCAGGTTCAGCTTGTATTTTGTTGTTTACATGTTTCGGGCATTCACAGTGGTTGAAATAAAATCAAGGCAGGACGCCCACCTTCTCTTTCAAAAAAAAAAGAATTAAAAAAAAGTGGTTTATTCAAATGGTTCTTAATTTAATAAAAACTTTAATTTGTTTCATTTTGATAATTGACATGAGTGCATTTGAATGAAGGATCTGATTATGCTCTTGAATCCAACACGCTAACTAATGGACCGGGATGAGAGAATCAGTCTTTTAGCTGCCTTCAGTGATATAATCTGAACCAGTCTTTATTACAGCCATTTTATTATGTTTTATTTTATATGTGATTTTTTTTATATTATTGTATGTGAGAATAGTTCAGTGATGCTTGGTGGTTAGGGCTGCTTTTTAATGGTTTCTCTGAAATGAATCAAATGATTTTAGGTAGCTAAATTTGACTTTTAGTGCATGCACTATTCTAGGGGGCTAAATCTGATTGCAGTGCATCAGACATTCCTTCAATTATAAAGGTGTACCGAATGATTAGTTATGTTTACGGGGAATGGAGGAATGTTAGAAAATGTAGTGGACGTGAAATAATTTGGAGAAAATTTACTTTTGAACAAGCCATCCCCCATCTAAAATAGTGATAGCCTTTTTTTAGGCCCTCTGAACATTTCTGCTTACTGTTATTATGATCTATACAAAGGTGATGTTAAGAATGACAAGACAATGGATTACCCAAGGGTTGCTTCAGGCCAATTTTGTGGGGGATGGGCATCTTCTGGCATATTGGTCTTTTGCTCTTTTCTGCCAGTGCAGGCAATGAAGGCATCTGTTGCAAGTCACCAGTCCATGGTCTTTAACTTTTCCCCACTTCACATCAGCTCATTATTATATTGTACATTTGTACCTCTGATTTGTGTTCGTTCCTTTTATTTACTGTGAACGTGAGTCAGGTTTTCTCGTTTCTTATTTTTTTAGATAAGCAACATGAGTCATTTATGTTTTTGGTAATAGAAGAATAGTAAGCATGGAAAAATGTCACCGATTTATATATAATTAGCTGATGCATGAACCTGACCTCAGCATTAAATATCAGTGTTTATTGTGACCAGATCAGAAACCAATAGCAAAGGCTACCATGATTTTAAATCACCAGGCTGGATCGATGGTTATCCAAGCTATAATAAGCCAATACTAAGTCGTTATCATGAACATTTTTTATGCCCATAGTCTGAGAAAGGACAATTTATTCACAGCAGAGGCATAAAAAATAAGGTTTGGTGTTCATGATTAATCTGAGCGCCCATCAAAGTGATGGTAGACTATGAGTAAGCACTGCATGGACGTGTTAGGTGAAGCTTGTTTTCATTTGTTTTTGTCTGTTCAACTAAGTTGCTTTCAGGTTGAAGAACATAGTAGTTTATGTTCATTTGTGGTGTCAATAGATTACCCTGTGATTCAAGCCTAGGGACATGACTAAGAAACTTAAATATCACCCTGTTGGATATCACATAGCCAAGTAAATTAGATCTTGTCCTATTGGATTATATGGGAAAGTAACCTATATCTCATTCTATTTATACTATTGGGAACTGACCTCTTGGGGTTGCATGTGCAGAATGATGTCTTCTTAATATGTTCAAATGCAATGCGCTACAATTCGCCAGATACAATTTACTTTCGGCAGGTATTATTGGTTTCTAATCTCTGCATTTTATTTATTTTCCAGACCACTTTTCATAAGTTGACCACACTTGAACAACTATAATTTTTTTCATAAACGTTATTGATCTTGCCCAGGCACGAACCATTCATGAACTTGCAATGAAGAACTTTGAGAATTTAAGACAAGATAGTGATGACGATGAACCAGAACCCAAAGTAGTAAGGAGAGGCAGACCTCCGAGCAAGAACATCATCAAACAGACAGTAAGCAGGCCTGCCATTGATCGCGCTAGCTCAGATTTCTCGTCCAATGCAACTCTTGCTAATGCTGGAGATAATGGTATTGGGTCCAACCTATCTCATGATGTATCAAGAAGGGGATCGGTTCTGGAAAAGCCTGGCACATCCAACGTATCCACGAGATATGGATTACGCAACAGTGACCCGTATAGGTGGATGATGGAAAATAATATGAGAAAAATGACGAATTTACGGGTATTTGACTTCCACTCACTCTTTACTCTAGCTTCAACGTTACCCTTTGTCGTGGAAGAAATCTTATGTAATTATCCCAATTGGTAGGTTCTGGAATGAAGGGGATGTCGATGAAGCTTGGGAAGAAAAATATCATCGTAGATGAGAACCGTCGCAACACTTATAAGCTCTCCCAACAGCTGTCATCTGGACGCGAACCATCGGTATTCACTACCTTTGAAGAAGAGAGAAAGCAATTACTCCCAGTAAGTTAACAAGTACAAACTGATATCGTTGAACCCGCATGTCCAAATTATTATCTAAAAATGCAGTCAATATGGGATAACATGTACATGGTAAATTTTTTTATGAAATGTTACAATTTACATGATTTGCCAAATCTTCACTACTATCAGGGTATCTTGCGTCATTCACGTAAATGAAGCCACCTGCATCCCAATTTTACTGGCAATTTTCCCCAATACTTTTGCTGTTTATGGTTCACTCCAAATGCAATTGAGAATATAGGAGGGCAAGATAAGCCTTCTATTTGTTTGTATAGATGTTGGAGTGTCTATTCGACTTTAATAGAATTCTCTGTTACATTTTGAACCAGATTGGGTTTCATACCGAGCATGCCTATGCAAGGAGTCTGGCCCGGTTTGCCATGGGTCTCGGATATACAGCATGGAGAGTTGCTTCAAGGAAGATCGAAAGATCATTGCCTCCCGGGGTAAAATTCGGCCCTGGGTGGGTTGGAGAATATGAGCCTCCACCATCTAATTCGCGGTCCACAGTACCTCCGCCCCGACCATCACAGCCACAGCTAGAGCCATCATCATCACAACTTAGTTCTCCCTCTACCGTGGCCCCTGAATCCCACAAAGATGACGGTATCATTTCTGAAAGGCAGGAACCCTCAAATAAGCCCTCGACAGTTGAAGGTTTCCACTCCAGCAGAAGTACTCCACCTCCAGTCACCACAGAAAGCAACGGAAATGTCAGGAGATCGAACTATGAGGGCGGGATTGGTTCATTGAAGACACCATCACCCCAACAACATACTCAGCTTCACCAGAGCCCTTCAATGCAGACCACCCCGATCAATGGCTTCAACAGCAGGTTTGGATTCCATTTTAATCAGGTGGGAAATATGGTTGGGCCGGTCAGGTCTGATGTGTCAGGTTTCAGCCCAGATGGAGGGGTGGTGACGACGCACTCGGGGATGCTTGACATGGTCTCTAGAGGTAACAACAACTTCACCCACCACCATCAGATGCACCGAAATCGTTTAGAAGCGGAGAATGCGAAGGTGTTGGCCGGAAGTGGTGGCAGTGGATCCTCACAAGAATCCGGGCGTGAACCCCAGGCGGGTCGTCCCTTGACAGGCCTCCACCACTCGCAGGGGGGACCTTGGCGGGGTCTGCAGCAGAAACAGCAGCCATTGAACCATGGTTCCGTTCCGCCTGACCTGAACGTACAATTCCAGTCACCAAGCTCTCCAGCATCGTCCGGTGTGCCCGTGGATTCACAGTCCCATCCTGATTTAGCTCTGCAGCTTTGAAGAAATGGTTGATTCACTCAACTCTAATTCTATGCCGCTGATGGATGCAGTTTATAGAATTTATTGATTCATTTACTTGCGTTTCTGTGCATTTCGGATGGCGCAGGTGGATCGCTGGAGGTGAAGAGTTCAATTTTTTCTCACCCTTTCTATCTTTTTAATATCATAAGCTATATCAATTCATCACCAAATCAAATGTTGGGTTGAGGTGGGGGGGGGGGGGGGGGGGTCGGCTAACTGTGTACAGATTAATGGCATCTCTTAATACTGGAAATGTCTTAGGCAGATAGGAGGCTAAATTCCATTTGTAACATCTGTATGATCCTTGATTTTTAAGCAGAATGAAGCTTCATTGCTGCTTTTTAAAATTTACTTCAGTCATCAGTCATTGCACAGCTGTAATATTTGTTTCATACTTCTCATCAAATATGGACGTGTATTTAGGAAATGATAAAATACTAGTACTACAGGTTGTCTAATCAAGTTTAGAAGATTCATTCTCCTATGAAGGATGAATGTTAGTGGTGTTTCCAAATTCCAACCATACTCCAACTGGGGAGGTCTCATAATTTTTTTTTCTTTTTATAAAATTAGTACAGTTGATGATATAAATATATGATCGAGATGTTTAAAATGAGACCAATATTGAAAACGTTAATCTATGTTTAAAAAAAATGATAATTTTAACATCTAATTCATTAGTGTTTATATATTTTTGGTTAATATTGATTCGATTGAATTGATATTTAATTACATTTATGCGGTGGAATTTTTTTGTAACTCTTGAAAGATGTATTTTATTTTAAAATAAAATGGAGATGTAGATGGTGTTTTAGGTTGGAATTTTATTTCACGTGGTTCTCCAAATGTTGATCCTCTAAAATGGAGTACCCCATTGAAGATTACCTTTTAATGTTTGTTCTGTATGTTATGTGGTCAAACAAGGATTATGCACTGCAAGCACTGCACATGTACAACAAAAGTGAACATTCACAGTTTCTGTCAATGAAGGGTTCTATTTAGCCATCCAGTTTCTTTTAACCAAAATATGTTCATTTTAACAAAACTCATGACTTCCCATGCTCCAAACACACAAAACACTTAAATCTGAGACATTTGAACACACAAGACAACCCATTTTATGGTCATCATCATCACTTCCCCTCCACCTCCAACATCAGAGCCAAAACCTCCTTATCCAGCGTAAACCCCGCCATCTCCGCCTCCCTACAAACCATCCTACACTTCGCCACCCTCCCCGCCTCCGCATAAACCCTGATCAGCCCCCGATAAACATCGTAAGTAGGTGAAAATCCAGCCTCCTTAAGCTTCGCGAAGTACCGAACGGCCCTCGCAAGGTCATTCATCCCCACAAACAGCCTGATCACAACCCTATAAGCAGGCAAATCCAACAGCACCCCCTCCTTCTCCATCTCCCAAACCAGCGCCATCGCCTCCCTGAGCCTCCCCTCGCACCACCTGCTATGAATGACCATCGTATACGTAACCACCGTAATCGCCTCCCCCGACTCCTTAAGCCACCCAAACAGGCTCTCACATCGCCTCGAACCTCCCCAACTTCGCGCACACTTTCATGACCGCCGTGCAATTGCGCTGCCTAAGTTTAAGTTCCTCTCTCTCACTCATTTCATCGAGCAATGCCGGCACCAGCTTCGCCTTGTCCGGGTCACTCGCGACCGCCAGAATCAGCTTAACATGGATGCTCGCATCTAGACTCCGCCCGTTGTCCTTCGCAACCAACAACAGCTTGCGCGCCACACGGAGGTCTCCCCCACTTATGAACCCCCTCGCGACGGCCTCCACCACACCATCGCTTGCGGAATTCAAGAACTTCTCCATCTCGACCGACATTTTCAGCCTCCGCGTCTGCGCAAGGACTTCCACGGCCGATGAGAGGATGCGATCATCCGGGAACAAATGCAGGTGCTTCTGCGCCCAGCAGAGCGTCTGGAGGGCCCGATCGGGGAGGCCCATCGTGCCCAATTCACGGATCGTGAGCGCGAGCGACCCTTTGCGGAGGAATTGGACCCAATTGTCTAAAACCTCCGAAGCGTCCGATGAAAGAGGCAGGTCTCGGATCTCCCGCGCGAGGCCGATGAGAAAGATCGGGTCTTTGAAGACCCGGTGCGCAAGCGCGAGCTTCGCGTGGTTGGGTTTCGGTGAGGGGACCTTCAAAGGGCGGATTCTGTGCGGGAGCGGGAGAGGTCTCTCGCGGTGTGGATGATGCGTGGGTCTTTGAGGGGGTGTTCTTCGGCTGAAGAGCGATGCGATCGCTTCGATCTCTTCTTCGCTCCATTCGGAATTGTTGTCCGAGAGTGCCAATTCAGTCTGGGTATCTGAATTTGGAAGAATTTGAGATGGTTTGAATGTCTTGGTAGTTGTGGTTATGTCGAATTCTTCCGGTGGCGGCGGCTTTGATCGACGGGGGTAGCGGAGGTTTTTGGGGGGGTTTTTGGATGGACGGGTCAAGTGAGCTTTGATTTGAAATGGGAGTGTTGGTTTTGAAACGGAGATGATATTGTTGGGATTGAATAGGCATCCCATCTTTTTGTTGTTGTTGTTGTTGTTGTTGATGATAGAAATTGAAGTAGTCTCAACGAGGCATTACATCAAACATATTGTATACCATCTCTCTTTGAAAAGAAAAAAATAGTAGTCAATGAACGGATTCTACACAATTTATTATGATTCAACAAAGAAAAATAGTGACGGGGGTTTATGATTGGAGCAGTGGATGCAAACAAATGTGGGACCCACCACTCATACGTGTTTTGCTTTGTTTTAATAGTAATTAATAATAATAAAACTCATCTTGCTCCAAATGATCAGGGTCCTCACACAAGCATTTTATGAACTTCTAAACATTCATCTCATTGTATATATTTATTATCATATTCAAACTTCTTTTACTTTTTTACAGTGAATTTCGTATTGTTAAAGGGTGTGTTTATATATTTTGGTTTAAAAGATAATTTTTTTTATTTGTGGTTTGATACTGGATAATTTTTTTTATTTGTGGTTTGATACTCCAGTATTTCATAGATTGACATAAGATAGGGACAATTTTTTTTTTTTGTTTTTTGAATAAGATAGGGACAGGTTTGGAGTGACAAGATGAATTTCATATTGTTAAAGGGTGTGTGTATATATTTTGGTTTAAAAGATAATTTTTTTATTTGTGGTTTGATACTCCAGTATTTCATAGATTGACATAAGATAGGGACATTTATTTATTTTTTTTGTTGAATAAGATAGGGACAGGTTTGGAGTGACAAGATTTAGAATCAGGATAAGTTCAAGTGTTACCAAATCTTGTAATCCCCATTCCCACCGGAAATTATCATATCAATACCTACAAATAGAATTATTATAATCAATACTTGTCTGCGTGAATAAAAAACTATGAATGAAATTCTCATCAAATCTCTTTCACATAACACTATCATATAGAAATCTTATTAGTCCAGACAAATGAAATTTTTTCCATTCCCACACCACATAGAACATCTCAAACAAAATGCTGATGTTACATGGAAAATTTAAATAAAAGCCTTCAAAGTTTACAACATAACAACTCTTATCAAATAATTCCAGAATTGCATCCCTCGAAATTCTAGCTGCTGCAGGAGGACCAAACAACAAGAAAAGGGAAAGAAATCCAACGACTAACCATGTCTAACAGATATAGTGAACCATTTTAGCCAAAAGACAGACAACAGACACGCTCATCACTGCCTTGACCGATACTCGGCCCTCCTCGCCTCCTCCGGCGTGGAAGGGAAGATCTCAACGTACCTCGACCCGATCATCATCTTGTCTTTGCTTGTCGCCCTCTTCGCTTCCTCCACCGAACCAAACTCCACATAAGCCTCCCCTGTCGCCTTCCCGTCTGGCCTGCACGCAATATGCACATTGTTCTCCGTCAACCCATACTCCCCGAAGAACTCTACAATGTCCGCCTTGGTCGCCGAGTAGGGCAAGCCGCGGAGCTTGAGCATCTCGGTAAACTCCATTTGCTCCCCATTGTCCGCAGCAACAGGCTTCTTTGATCGAGCCGGCGGGGGCGGTGGTGGTTGGTACTCACTCTGATCATAGCAACCCTCGAATCCCACCTCGGCTGTGATGGCGTGGTAGTAGTCCAGCTTCTTGCACCGGAAAACCTCTACATACCTGCGGCCCATGTTTTGGTGGTCCCTCTGGAGGGCGAACTCAGCCTGCATAGGTGTCGCGAAGAGGACAAAAGCCTCACCCGTGAAGCGGCCGTTCTTGTGGATGAGGAGAATGTCGACGACATCGAGGCCGGCAAAGAACCTGAAGACATCCATGTCATCACAGTTGAATGGGAGGCCCCTCAGACGGATGATGGGGAAGGTCTGGAGGTTGCTCGCACCACCAGGGAAGCCGCCACCATAGCCGTACGATTGGAAGCTGGCCGTGCCTCCTCCTCCTCCACTCACTGCGAAGTAGGGATTCGAAGAGTCCATCATTCGGGGTCTCTTTGAGCCGACCTCGTACCCGTCCGAAACCCCCCCGCTCCCATACATTGCCCTTTATCCATCCCAGAAAAAAAGAGAAAACAGAAAACAGGCCCCCCACACTCAATCCCCATTAGAAAACAAACCCAACCCATCATGTATTCTGACCTAGTTTATTCTTTAAAAAAAAATTCATGTTTTAATTTTATTTGCTACCAGATTAAAAAAATAAGAGACCCAAATAAAAAGAAAAAGGTACCACGCATGGAAAACAAATACAAGGTGAAAAGGCATAAATTTGCATAACAAGTCACCAAACCAGATGAAGAACAAGAAGCATATGCATTGACATGACATTGACTATGAACAAAATTGAGATAAACAGTAAACCGTTCCCAGATTAAAGGGAAAAAAAACAAATTGTCTAAAAAAAATTTAGATAAGCAAAGCACCAGTGACAGATCATCAGCTATACAGGACATAAAAATAACCATAACAAATAGTTTTAAATTTTTTCAATGGAGAATGCCCTCATCAGCTAAAATCTACCAGGTCAGATTCTAAATTTTGTAATCCAAAAGTGAGGGAGACAACTCCAACTTCTGCTAAAAGGGCACCATATATAAAGTGCACGGAAAGCACTTCAGAGTAGAGTATGAAAACAAGCCAGTGATTATGATATTGCAAACTTAAAGTAGAGTAGAAGCAGAAATAAATGAAATGCAACCACAGGCACTATGGCCTGCGACCAGCCTTCAATTTAAGTTCAAGATTAAACATGCCTTTTGGTCAATAATACATGAAGTTATTCTTTGTCCAATTCATATATAAGACTGTGCCATACCAATTATATATAAGACTCCACAATGTTTCACTTTCATAATCATTTTCACCCATAAGTGTTGATGCATTCTCCTGAGGATTCTGATAAATGTAGTTGGATAAGGTATAATTCCAGACATTCTCAGACATTCTCAAAGAATGCTGAACGTCATGTTGGGAATGCATTTGAAGTTTAAAATTAGTGGAAGACCACCTTCTCTGGTCAAATGATCAAAGGGTGTGTTGTGGCCCTGTGGGGGTTGCATATGGATCTTTTACGGATGACATGATCTTAATAAAAAAAACCGCATGTAAGTCGAAACAGCAAATAACGAATAACAAAATTCATCATTGCTCAAACAAGTTGTTGAGCAAACTGAAGAGACGCAGGATGCGTGGAGAATGTCAGGGGGCAAGAACACGGGAAAAAACCACAACAATCCACTGGAATGGTGAAATACATAGAGACTTTCACCTAAGATGAATGGATTAAAACCTGTGCGGAGGCCATCCAGTGACCAAAGCAAGGATAGCAGAATAATATAAAAATCGGAAAAGGAAAGGCATCCTTGTTTCTTCACGATACAAGTTCTTTGTATTTTATTTTATTTCATGTTAGGGAAAAAAACTAAAAAATATTTTAAAAACAACCGTATCTGTCTACACCAGTGGGGAACCAACATGGAAGTAGTTAAATTGTTGCGGAATAAAATTTATTGACATCTGAAAATGATAGATCGAGAGATGTCCACATAAATTACTATTGATGGTATCAGACCAAGCCGATTATCATAAACTTCGAAATCAGAGAGGGCAGTGATAACCATGTTAATCTTGAACCTCGGTATCTAAAACAAAGGAAAGGCAAACTTAATGAATGATGACTAGCCATCACAAAAACAAAAGATGACCAGACCAGACCAGATAGGGCGAACAATCAAAGCATGGGCAATGACCATAAGTCTTGGGTGAAATATCACAGATCTTGTGTATGTTCTCTCTCATGATTCAGGAATCAAAATTGAGACTAAAAATTAGAAATTCTCAAGAAAATCCCTTCTCTCCGAGCTGTAAGGAAACCCTAAAAACAACAATCAATCTCCGAGACAAGAAAAAAAAAATTCACGTGTAGTGATCCTATCTGATCCCCCAATGAATAATTTTTTGGTTTTTTTAAATTTATTTTACCCACTTCGATCCGATGTGGAACGCATCCAAAGCTTCAATGCTTTTCTTTATTTTTTAACCCAAATAAAAGAGATTTTTATTATATGATCTCTACGAAGTAGGACCTGATGTTCACAATCCAAAGTTCCAAACCAATCAGATTAAAGAAAACAGAAAAAACGTTTTCGGATTCAATAGTTACAATAAAATCGAAAGGCGATGGAAAATTAGGGGCTAGGGTTAGGGTTTTGAGACTTACCCCCTCGAACCGTACATTCTTCTTCGATCAGTGGGTCTTCAATCGCCGAATTGAGAAGCAAATACAGTCTATTGTGTTTGATTTTTTCGGTGGAATCGAATTCGAAAACGGACTAAAAACCCTAAAAAAATCAGTTTTTGAGAACTCTGTAGATACGGGTAGTCGCACGTGTTATAAAAAGGCGGTCAGGACCGTGACGTGAGCACACCAGGTGGGTCACGTAATTTTTTTAAAATCCTAAAAAAACCTTAACAATTCGATTAATCACCGGAGCATCCTCACAATGATAAGGTGAGAGGGTATAAGTGGTATTTTATAATTTCTGGGGGTTGATTTGGCTAAAACCAGATATGCAATTTTTTTTAAAAAATAACCAGATATGCAATCTAACGAATGGATATAGATTAGGCTGCAACTCAGGCGGGTTGGGTTCCGGTTGACCCAACCCGAATCCAACTTGAATTCTAAACTATTCAACCATAATCCGATCCAATCTGATTTTTAATCCGAATTGGACCAACCCGAACCCAACCCGAAATTAAATAAACTAACCCGACCCAACCTGATCTAACCCGAATTGGACTAACCCGACCCCAACCCGAATTGGACTAACTCGATCCAACCCGAATTTCTAACGTGATGTGTAAATTAAATAAATCAATCCAACCCAACCCGCAAATTAGTTAGGTTTATCTAAAATTTGGATTACCCATATTAGAAGCTACAGAATGAACGACCATGATTTTTTTTTAACTATTAGTTTACGGGTTCGGGTTGAGTCGGGTTGTGAGTGATGCCAACCCGAACCCAACCCGATTTGTGAATCAACCCGAATTGACCAACCTGAACCCGAACCCGAACCCGATTTGGTCAACCCAACCTATGTAAAAATCGGGTTCAACCCGACTCAAGTTGCAGCCCTACTATGGACCCTCCCCATTTGAATGCAGTATAACCCAGATAAATTTGGAATAAGATGGAATACGAATAAATAAAGTGTTTGAATGTCTATAATATCCATGGATAATGCATTCCTGGATAAATTAGTGTAGAGTGGTATATGGATTTCAGTCAACTTTTAAAATTAAAGTTATGTCAGGTTATTCCACCAAAAAATATGAGAGTTCACTGTCGAATCAACTGTCATCACCTCTTATAAATCACCTCTTAAATCAATTATCATCATTTTTCACCTTTTATAAATCCTTATCCACACTTTATTCATATTTTATTCAAACAACAAAAATTTTATTATTATATTTCTCAATTAGAATAATTTAAAATACAACCAAACACAAAATCATTTTATCCTTATTTATACTCGCTTATGGCAGAATAATTATATATACCCAAACATAAATCATATTCTGTATCCAAATGGGGGGAGGGCGGAAGGCCATGTTTAGATATAGAATAAGACTTATTCTTAGATATACAATTATTCCAGCATAAGTGGGTATAACAGTGGAGTAAGTTTTTGTCATTTGAATAAAATATGAATAAATTGTTAATAAAGATTTATAAACGGTGAAAAAATAATGATAGTTGATTTAACAGATGATTATAAGAGGTGATAACAATTGATTTAACAGCGGACACATGTATTCTTTATGTGGAATAACCTAAAATAACTTTAATTATAAGGGTTGGTTGGAATCCATGTACCATTTTATACTAGCTTATTCTGACACGGGTTTATCCTAGGGTATTCACCGCATCCAAACACCAAAAATGATTTATTCAGCTTTATTTCAGGTTATTCCGTATCCAAATGGGAAAAAAAGGAAAATGTTCATTTCACAGTATAAAATGTGTATATATATTTTTATTTATTCAAAAATTATATATATTATTTAATTGGGTATGTATTTTTATAAATTGTAAAATTATATACTCTAATAAATTAAATGATTTTATGTTTAAAAAATATGAAAAAATTCTAATGAGTTAGTTGAGAGTTACAAAGTATATAAACTATATTTAAAATTATAAAAAATGACTGAATTTGATAGAGCTAAAAAAAAAAGATCTTAAATGGAACCCGAGGTTAATTAAAAAAGAAAGAGAAGAAGAAAGAAATAAGGAAAGAAAAAGAAGAAGAAGAAGAGCGCCAATACACTTGGTTCAATTTATAACCTGTATGTAACATATAGGATTGTAATTTTTTTTCAATTTTAAAATAGAAAAATAAATTATTGTATCTTATTATATAATTTTTTAATAATCATATATATTTGAATGGACGAATACATATTTTTTTAAGAAAAAATTGATTATGACTCCAGATAACACAGGGTTGGACATGTCATTTTCCAAAAAAAACAAGCAAACTTTTATATAAAATAAACTTTTTTTATAGTTTTATTGAATCATTATATATGTGGTAAAAAATGATATACACAAATATATACACACAAAAAAAACTATACAATAAACTATAATCGAAATTGAATCAATATTTTCACCAAACTCTTTTAGAGAATCAAATAATTTGTGCAAAACTCATACTAAATTTATAATTTTAGGGGAAAAAGATATATTGCTGTCTTATGTCTTTCGGTCCTTATTGTTGTTTGAAATCAAATATTGAAAAGAGAGAAAGATGCAACAAATACAAAGGTAGGGTAGGTAATTAGAATTTCATAGTGATCCAAACAAAAGAAAAATTGAATTATAAAATTTTAACACTTTCTTATTCAGACACTACTTAAGCTTTCACACATTTTTTCTGTTAAGAAGCTTGTTGACTTCTTTACGAAATCTCATCCAATTCCTCAATTTCAATATCTTATTCGTACGCATTTAATAAGACTAAAAATAAAGTTAAAAATAATATTAGAAAAATATTATGTTCAATCTTGTAATTTGTTTGTATCTTGAACGCGTTATATTATTTTATAAAAATGAACCACACACTTGAAAGAGTCAAGTGCTTAAAATTTTAAGTTTATCATTATAGAATACAAGAAGTGACAGAAATATGAGTTAAACCTCTTACGAATTGGTTTTCATAGGAAGTCTTTTACCTGATTTCATTCAGCTTTATTTAAATGATAACCCTCTAGGGTTGATTTTTAGGTGTTTGGTTTATTGTCTACTCTGGATCCACTTACTCAATGTCATATAACAGAAACTCCTGCTAGTTCTAGATACTGATGATATGCTTTGGATACATAATACCAAAAATTATCCATTTCCGCCTAAAAGTACTAATTAACAAAACTTGGGCAGTTGATATTACTTAGAAATGGAAAGAAAAAAAACTACTTTTTTTTTTGGGTGGGTAAATGCAGATTTGAACCAGCGACCTCCCATTTGAGAGGGGGCATATCGACCACTCCGCTGAGAGGATCTGCTTAATTTTGGAAACACAATTTGAGGGTGATTATGTTTTTAATTAAGCAAAAAGCTCAAACGTGTTATCAAACAGGTTTCAAAAACTAAGTTTATTAAAAAGTTACTTACAATTTTTAGTGTAAAATGACTACTTTTTAAAAAGCACAGAAAATGCACTTTATAGGAATTAAAGTCTATTTAAACCATTTTATTCAAAATTTTATTTTTCAAACGTGTTTAAAAATGACACATCGTGAAGATACGTGGGTCGCGAGAATGGAACTTTGCTATGGTCGGGCTCTGGGGATTGCTAAGATCGTCGCCCACCTCGTGATTTTAGCGAGTGTGTGAGTAATTCTGTGCACAAGGACTGCAATGATCTTCCGTGGGATGAGGGTGTATGTGGAGAACATGTGAGAAAATACGGTTGACGTGACAAGGGCAGATCCATGACATTTTTTGGGGTGCGTGAACTAATCTTTTCACAAATCTTTTTTTGCTTCATAAAAAACTATCTATTATACTAAGAGAAAGTGTTTTAGTTTTCAAGTCTGTTTCTTTATAACGTTTTCATTTTTCTGAATTTATTCTTAATTATTAATATCTTTGATTCCAGATTAATGTTAAGAATGAAAAAATATTTATATTAGTTTTATATTGGGATAAAGATTAAAAAAAATATTTTTATATATGTGTGTATAAATTGGATAATATCACATTCATATTCATCAAATTAATCTCAAATATTTTTTATGATTTTTTAAGATATATTAAATGAATGGTGGTAATTGAGTCACATCATCATATTTATTTTTTTGTTATTATTTTTAATAGATTTTGATTGAGATAATCATGAATATAGGTGATAAATAGTTAATTTTGTTTAAATATGAGTTTCAATATTTGATATCACTTTTCATCGTGAAATTGTTATTTTTGAGAAACACCTATCTCACGATCATAACTATATTTCAAAAAGATATTTCCAACAAGATATTGATTACCTAAATCGGAATTATACTTGAAAAGCTATGAAATTTTATAGAAATTTGAGAATAGTTTGATTCTTAAATTTTTTTTTTGTATCAATATATACATTGGATAATATCATCCATATCCACCAAATATTAATGATTTGTTTTTGTATATATACTCATAAAAATCCCATTTTACTAAAATATATCCATTGATTTGTTATTTTCAATAATAGTATCCAAAATGATTTAAATTGTACATAAACATTATTATTTTTTATCCATTCAAACAATATTGTTGGTTTTAGAGATTTAAATGAGATATTTTTACAATATAGGGTTGATTGAGGGATATAAATACAAAAAACTCATTTTTAATTCTAACATATTTTTTTATATATAATTTCATAATAAATTCTACAAATAATTTATTTAATCATTATTAAAAAAATTATTATAACATTTATATATATATATATATATAATTATATTGCACATAAATAGATTGAAAGAAATAGAGGATATTAGATGTGCGCATATTTTTTTATTTATACTCACATTGTGCGAGGAAAGACTAGCTTTAAACAAATCCTAACTAAATGAAGGAAAGGAAAATATATAAAATAAAAACAAACACAAAGCTAAAGGATTAAACAATTAGGGATGAGGTAAAATATTAACATTCTACTCTCTTTAAAATAATTAAATAAATCTAGTTTAAAAAATATAAAAACATTAAATCTTAAAAAAAATAAGAATCCCATCCTTTGTAAAACAATCCTTCCACACATCCCCTCATTCTACCCACCGTTCCACACTCATCCATTGATATTTATTCCAATCATCTCATCTAAGTAAGAAAAAAAATATACATAATGAATTGATAGAATCAATAATACAAAAATTTAATTTAAACTTTCGTTACATACTGTGATTGGTGTTTGGCGAAGCTGTGAAGAGTGTTGATTTATTCATCATTCACATATGCAAAAGAAGTAAAAATAAAAATAGAGGTTCAATTTGGGTGAATTTAGGTTTACATAGCAAGGATATTTGGGATTTTTCTAACAAAATTTGGCCTGGATTGGTATGTTGATGTTTTTGTAACAATATCTGAGCTGAGCTGCATTTGAGTTCTTTTTTTTTTAGAACTAGGCTGGATTGGCATCTTGGGATATTTGTAACAAAATTTGGGGTGGGATACAACCCAATCCAACCAACTGTTGAGTCCGCTTTTGCACCCGATCAAGGTATGGGGTCGCGTCTTGACAGGTGCTAGGAAAGTTTCCTTTCCTGAAGGAAAGTTGACGATTTCAATATAGTCACCCTTCGAGTCCGAGGTTGGGGTGTGTGAGGCAACGGTTGATATCCTATCAACTATCGTGCTATCACACCGACCTCTGGGTGACATGACTTCTTAATGATGTTTTGTTTTGTTTGCTCTCTAATCCTCTCACCCCATTCGAAGTTGTAATCGTGCTATGCTCAATAAAATGAAGTTAGCAAGAGTCTACCATTTTAAACAAAAAATCTAAAATGACACCACCACACGCCAAGGAAAATGATGTCTAAGGGAACATTTTATTCGGTGTATTGCTGATTTTAAATACTGATATTCTAAGTGAAATTTTTAGTTTGATAAGAAAAATAAATTCTTATATGTGATGCTTATAGAAGGATATTAATGTTCATTTTATAAAATCTTTTTTTTATTGGAAAGATTGAGAGTAAAATAGTATTTCAACAATCAATAAATAAAATACTTTTTAAATAAATGTTAAACTATTTATTTATTAAAAATGCTTATTCATTAATAAGTACTTATAATATGTACTTAAAATAAATACCCAAATAAAAAAATAAAATCTTATTTTAAGTGATGAGTTAAATAAATGCTTATTTTTTGCCGAACCAAACACCCCCTAATATTCCGTTTACTTCCATAATCAAAATTTAATTAGGGTTCGTTTGTTTCGATGTAAAAGTCACCGAAAACTCTACTTTTTAGGAAAATTAGTTACTTGTGGATGTTTGGGAGCTTAAAAAAAACAGTCATAGGAAAACTCTTTCTTTAAATTGCTCTCAAATCCTGATTTTAGCATCCGCTTGAGGGGTTCGTACGCCGTGGAAGATAAAGATCTTATCTTCTCCATTGCTTTCACATTTATTTTTTGTTTTTTTTTATTTATTACTTTATCTTCCCTATAATTTCACTTATTATTTAATAAGAATCTTTAAATATATTAATTTAGAAAAGTTTGAATACTTTATTGGTGAAAATTTAGATTAGTCACTAAAGAATTTTTTAAAATTTAAATATGATATATATCATATTTAAGTTTGAACATTATCTTTATCTGTAAAGATTTTATAGGATATAAAGGATCAAAGGAGTATGAAAATTTAAAAATAATATATAAAATATTTAAAATTTGAATATTGTTTTATTTATAGGAGAATTTTTAGGATATAATAAAAAGATAGAAATATTACATAGATAAAAGATTTAAACTTTGAATATTGTCTTATTTATAGGAGAATTTTTAGGATATATTTTAAGTGATACAAAGATTATGTAGATAATGAACATGCTTCTCAACTACATTAGATTTTAAAATATGAAAAGTTTATTTATATGATTTACATAAATTTGAATATTATATGCATAGATTTTAATACCTCTTATTTATGAAACAACATATATTTAATTTTTTAATTAGATTTTTTTATATTATACACACAGAGTTTATGAAGCAACATTGTAATTTCTTTTAATAATTTTTTTAGATTATAAAAATATAATGTAAATATTTTTTGATAAACAAACAATTAAAATCATTTTCGATAAAATAAATTCATTGTCACCAAACATGCCATTTGATTTTCGTTTTCCTAAAAAAGTTTATCCTTATAAAATAAATTCGTAGCCCCCGTTTGGATACAGAATAGGATTTATTATTGGGTATTTGTTTATCCGAGCATAAGTGAGTATAAATAATGATAAAATAATTTTGTGTTTAGTTGGGAATCGTAATTATAAATGTTTTGTTGTTTGGGTAAAATGTGAATAAAGTATGGATAATGATTTATAAAAGGTAAAAAAGTAATGATAGTTGATTTGATATGTGATTTATAGGAGGTGATGACAGTTAATTTGACAGTGGACCCACTTATTCTTTGGGTAAAATAACATAGAATAAATTTTATTATATGAGGTTTATTTGACATTCAAACGGGGGCTTAAGATTTTGAAATTACTTAGTGCATGTTTGGAAACATAATTTAAAAATCAGCTTTTAATTTTTGTAGCTTTATGCACAATTTTTAAGGGTGTGATGATGATGATTTGATGGTGTAATAATGATGACTGTTTTATAAAATACAGATTTCGATGTGCAGTTTAGAGATAAAACTAGTACTGATTTGAGATGTGCAGTTTAATAACAGCTTTTAACTTTTAACTTTTAAATAATGATGAAATTTGATTTGACGTGACTCTAAAAATTAAAAGCTCTTTTTAGAATTGTTGCCAAACATGGCCTTGGAACCAAACGACCCTTACCACCAATTTCCTGAAAACGACCAGACCCCTAGCGAAGCACCTGATCCACGTGCGAAGACCACGCCCCATCGAACGAACGGTCCAGATCTTCCCCCTCCCAAAACCAGCACCCCAACAGACAAAAAAACCCGTACCACGTGGCAGCAAACCATCCGTCCGAACCAAAGCCGAGAGCGCCCTACGCACCGTCCGATTCCAAAACAAGCACAGAAGTAGAAACAAACACAGAGACGACGCGAAACCAAAACAAACAGAGAGGCACTCACGCGGATCGCTGACGTGTCGTGACGAGAAATTTTTTATTTTTCCCCAGAGTTTTTTAAAATCCCGCTCGAACCCCGGATTTCATTTCCTTTAGTGAACTGTAATTTTTAAACTCGTTTTCTGATCACATCGGGTCCGCCTTCTTATTCCATCCAGACCTATCTCTTCCAAATAATTCTTCACACGCGTCTCCTCACACGCTCGTCCGCACCAGAAGCCCTAACCCTAGAGAGGTCAAATTCGCCTCCCTCCGTTCGATTTCATGGCGTCTCCGACCGATTCTCGATCGATCTGATGCTTTGATTGCGGGTTTTTACAGGTCCCGCGATGAAGGGAGGGAAAGCGAAAGCGAAAGCGGAGACGACGAAGAAAACCGAAAGCAAGTAAGTTTTTTGAGCTCTTTTTTCTTTTGTGTGGATGGATCGGTCTGGTTTTGGATCTGTGGTTGTGGATCTGATGTTTTTGGATGGATTTATGAAGGCTTTCGGTGAAGAACACCGCGAAGAAGCCGGCGGTGAGGAAGCCGGCGGCGAAGAAGGCCGGGAAGGATCCCAACAAGCCGAAGAGGCCGGCGAGTGCCTTCTTCGTCTTCATGTATTCCTCTCTTCCTCTCTTACTCTGTTAGATTATCGAATTTTTTTTCGATTTTTGATTTTTTTTGTGATCTTCAAATACAGGGAGGAGTTCAGGAAGCAATACAAAGAGAAGCACCCCAACAACAAATCCGTCGCCGCCGTAAGTCCTATTTCAAATATTTGTGATTTTTTTAATAAAAAAATTGGTTTTTTAATTGATTTTTTTTTTGTTTGACCTGGAAAAAAAATAGGTTGGGAAAGCTTGTGGTGAGAAGTGGAAATCCATGAGCGAAGCCGTAAGTGAACAAAAAACAATAAAAATTAAAATTTTTTTAATTTTACAACAAAATTAATAGTTTTAAAATAAATAATATTATTTTTATTAATTTTTTTCAGGACAAGGCGCCTTTCGTGGCCAGGGCGGCGAAAAGGAAAACAGAATACGAAGCCAAAATGGTCGCCTACAATAAAAAGGTTTTCTTTCTCTTCTTTTCTCAACTAAAAAGAAATACCCAATAATTTTAGTAGTTCGTTTATTCATTTATTATAAATTTTTTTTGGGAGAACAGCAAAGCAGTGGAGGTAAAGCAGAAGAGGAAGAAGAAGAAGAAGCCTCGTCTGGTAAATCAAAATCAGAAGTCGAAGACGACGACGACGACGATGAAGACGAAAGCGGAGAGGTCCATATATATTAAAAATTAAATTTTTTATATATTTAATCATTCGTTTTATATAAATTAAAAATTAAAAATTGGTTTTTTTTAATTAACAGGAAGAAGACGACGATTGAGGATGGATTGAAGTGAAAAAGAAGGATTTCTTTCCGTGTAGCGAAAAAAAAAGGAAAAAAAACATGATGTGTGGATCGGACGGTGGTGGAGCGGCCGTCGAATGCCTTTGTTGTACTTATCTCCCCTTCTCTTTTCACTCTTTTATGATGTTGAACAGATGATATTTTTCTATAATTACCGCTGTGTGGTTGATTTTAAAAGTTTCCCGGGAAAATATCTTGTTCCACGTGTGTTGTCATTGGTGTTCCACGTGTGATTCAGAGATTGGGGGTTTGTATTTTGGAAATTAAAGGCTGTATCTTCAGTGGTGGTGGTGTTGCCTAGTAAATTTAGAACAGTTTGTTTGTTTGAGATTGATGTCCAACAATAAGCATGAGGGTTTATATATCATGAAGCAAGAAACAAACCCAAATGTAAAATTGATTTTCATGTCGTTTGCTTCACCTTTGAAAGAGTAATAAGAGATGATAAAAGTTTATAGTTTTTGTTAATAACAACTATATCATTTTATAAAATTGTTTGTGATCGGATTAAGTGAGATGCGAATGATATGATAGATGTAATATGTATTTTAGTTACCTTTGATGGTGTGTGTAGTTTTAGTTAATGATGTGTATGAGGGTTTAGATCTTGTGTGATAATTACATAGAAGGTGTGTCATGTTAGTAGACATTAAAAAAAAATAGTTTTATGAAAATGTTATCGTCTGAGATGCTATTAATAAGAAAATCAGTGTTTGCATTTTAATATTTCTTAAATCGTCCACATGGTATTCTATCGGTCAAAGAATTTTATCATTAGGTATATGAGATTGAAAAAAAGGAACTATTCTATTTCCATTTATATTTTGGAGACCACTTTGTGATTCTCAAAATTTGGAGGATTTAAAAAAAAGGAACTATGCCTTCTGTTATAAAAAAAACCTTCCATAGAATTACTACATGAGATGTTTAAAATGAGTTCAACATTGAATATATTATATTGAAGAATTGTAATTTTAATATATAATTAATTAACGTATATATGATATTTGATTAATATTGATTTTATTTATAACATAGGCTGCTGGCTGTAGTTCTCTCTAAAATGGTGGAGATGCTGGGTTCATTTGAAACGTGTTTAAAAAATAAGGTTTTAAATAAAAAATGATTTTAAATAAAATGGTTTAAATAGTCTTGATGTTTGAAAACACATTTTTTTGTGTTTTTTAAAAATAACTTTTTATATTTAAAAGTTACAAGTAATTTTTTAATCAAGTTTGTTTTTTAAATTGCATTTGATAACATTTTTTTGTTTTTTGTTTAATTAAAATCAGAATCACTTTATTTAAATGTAATCAAATGGGCGCTAAGGATAAAAGTGATAAAATTATTTTATTTTCACAGAAAAAAGAAAACAACTCTCATGAGAATCCACTCAATACAATCGAATAACATAAAGAATAACAGAAAGCAAATGCGAATCAACATTAATCAAAGCGTATCTCATGACATTCTCCTTTCTTCTGATGTCTTCAACAGCAGTTTTGCATTAGCTGAGAAAGATTTAGCTTGGTCCTCCATCTCTGTTGTTCTCAAGCTGATGCCCTATTCAAAAAGCAATTGAAAATAAAAATAAAAATAAAATTCCGTGATGTTTACATGTATCTTGCTGAAAAAACAAGAAGAGCGTTGTTACACACAGTTTGCACGGATAGTTCATGTACTTACGATTGTAATCCAGTGAATTATGTCTCGTTGAGTTTTGAACGTTATATACTTTTCATTAAAACATATATCTCATTAAACTATGTTTATTATTTTTAAATTAAAATATGTGCGAACTGTCCGCGGGGTTATCTCTAACATTATTCAAACATTAACTAAGTTTCTTATAGAACAAAGATATAAAATGGTACCAGTTCTTCAAAACACAATCCACAACAACAACAGTCCTGAAAATGAATCATACATCACAATGCTTTAAGGTAAAAAAGTTACCTGTAACTTCCTTAAATTTTCATTCAGCTTACTTTCTGCCATTCTTGCAGCACTGGACTCCTGAATAAAAATGTTAAGACAGAATATATCAACCTCCTCTCTAAATTTTATAATCTTAACATCTACTTAGCTTTGCAGCATGACTGCATAATGAACTGTGTAACTTACTCCAGTTACTGGATATCCATATCTTTTCTTGATTTGGTCAACAGCACCGACACCCTTCTCTTCATGCACCACTTCTGCTGCAGAGTTGCTGCTTTTATTAACCTTCTTTGTTTTTAGTTTCCCTGCATTTTTAATATATGGTGAACAATAGAGAATCTTTTATATCAGTATATCGAAGTTAAGGCAATTCAAAAACAAAAGATAAACAAGCACCTGTAGTAATCTTTTGACCATAGAAAATATTCAGTTACTGACCTTTAATAGCCTGAAATGTGCTACTCAAATTTTGCTTATTGAATGATGAGATCATTGGCTTCTTGGGTTCTTCTCTGTGATCCTCTATCTCAATATCATCTTTATTTTAGAAGAAAAAAGTATGATCAACCAACAAGCCGATATTGAAATTTTAGCAAGAGATATAATGAAGTACCTATGTTTAAGTCAACACCTTCCTCATTTGTGGTGACTTCATCTCTGGTTTCAGCTGCAAATGAGAAATTGGTTGTTGAAAATATGGCGGAAAGTTCTTGTTCAGAGGTTACTCCAGAATCTTCATGTTCTGTTTCCTGGTTGTGATTTGACTTACTTCCTGTTATTTCTTTAATGACCATGCCAAGTATACCCTGGTGTGCATGACAAATAATTCAAAGCATAAGTTTCACATAGAAGGACAGGAGAAGATGTTCTTTAAATATTTTTAGCTCCACTACTAGCTTTCGAGTTAAATACCTTTGTATGAATGCATATAAACAATGAATGTACTTCTATATCAATGCAAATGCATCCATACAAGGGCATATACCATTTATGATGCTAAAAGTATGGATAAAAAACTGAGTATTACTCCATACTCAATGGGTGAATACCTTTTTCTTTTCTTTATGGGCTGGCACATAAGAAGATCCTTGATATGGAGCAATGATGCCTTTATCATATATCTGGCCAATGGTCTCCAAGAACCTGGAAAAAATAAAAGATCAGATTTGGAAGTTAAACAATACTTCAGTAAATGCATAAATTAAGTTAGAAGAAACAGATTATCAGATTTGTAAATAAGAACAATTACAAATGATCAGATATTTGTATGCTAACCTGTAAGTGTTGTTGCGCGTCAATACCGAGAAAAAGAAGATCTCTTGATCTCCTTTGACCTGTACCACAAAGCAGAATAGTCTCTGTTTATGGATTTTTTTTATCGCGTGTTTATAGTAGTGCTGCAAAATACAATTCATCTTTGGATTTACCACTACAAGCTCCCCTTCATGTGAAGAACACAGTATATAATCAGTGTTTGAGGTTGATCTTGATGTTGTATGTGCAAAACCCCTCAATGAGTCTCTTTTATAAGGGTTAAGTCTGGGATTGACCTGAGTCATGTAAACCAAAAAAAAAACTGTTAGAATGACTGTAGAACATATGTTATTGAGGCTGATCTTGTACATGGTCAGTAGACACAAAAACCATCACAAAGCTTTGTGGTCTAAATTCTGATGTTCTGACACAAATTACATATCGTTTACAATGCTGACGACAATTTGCAAAATTTTGTATATTATCTTGTCTTACTTTTAAACTTTTTTTTACTAATATAACTTGAGAAAATATCATTTTTTTAATACTATACAAAATAGGTATTTTTCATGCTTATGTGGAAATGTCACTTATTTTGCCACTATCTGTTCTAACAAAGAAAAGTGTAAATCTTTGCGACTGTGCTGAGACTAGCAATATAAAAAATGTCACAAAACTCCACTTAGAACAAAAAATTAAATGAGGCATGAGGGTAGGTCAACCTTCATGTTAGTTTACATTACTTACATTGGGTATAAAACAATTGAATTGAAATGCACATGTAAAAAAGTCAGTCCAACAACTTCTTATGTATCCACTATGAGAACAACAGATACATTTTTTTGGTAGATGATTATTATATGTAATCATGCATAAAAATATTAAATAAAAAAACAACATGAACTGGTCAGGGTACTAACCTGATCTCCACTTTTCCATTGGTGAAGACAAGAATAAGACCAGGGTCAAGACAAGGACTGTAGAATGTTGATGCCCAGCAACAAACACCCTGAAGTTTTTTCTTATTGTAAGCCTTCTTAATTCCCTGAGAACGTAGAAATGAATTGGTATGATCAAGTTTTATGAGAATGAAGAAATTTCAGTTATGCCAAAATAATTGCCATAAGGTGGAATTTTACCTGGATGACATGAGATAAGGAGTACAATCGCACGGCCTTTTCAGAACAAACTAGTAACAATGACTCCTTTAATGCATTTTCTTTGATAACATCCCCTTTCACTGATGCATCTGGTCCATCTGCATGTCATTAGAAACCAAATTCTTCCAATAAAACGGTTTCTTCAATATAAAACAATTATAAGTTCTGGAACTATATTGCCAACTACCAATAATCTGCATGAATAAAGCTCTGGATGGTTTCTTTGGATGCACCATGCTATTGCTTAACATGTTTCCCGTATCTCCTTCAAGAGCGAAGACGGATGAATCCTCCATTCCTACCAGGAGAACACTTTTCCCTGAACCACTTAAAGTGGAGAACTCAATCTGCATGACACCGGTATTGCTTTCACTCGCAATATGCTTTTGCGATATTAAAGCAGGCCCTTCCATGTTGATTATGGAAACCTGAAAAGATAAAACAGGAAGCCAACATATATGAATTAGAACCTGCTTTGTTAGAATTTTAACAGTTTACAACTACACAACCATGACTGGGAAATGTAAACAAACAAAATCTTCATTCATAAATTACATCTAAAACAACTTTTTGAAGATGTCCTCCGTACTGTAAAGGTTGAAGTTTTTCCCTGATGGAAAATATTTTCTTAATATTATTAGCCAAACATGACTGCTAGAACATTTGAAATATGTATTGGATTTATTATTTGTGATAACAATACATGGGTACAAAAGGAGCAGATATAACACTTACATATCCTTTATCTGATCCAACAGCTAGATGTCTTGAAGAAGGGTCTATGCTGATGGATTCTATGGCTCCATTAACTTTAATATTTTGAGTGGTGTAATTTCCTCCTTGCTTGTTGATTTTCCATAAAAAGTTCAAATCTACATCACATGAAATACTCTGATCAGTTAATTATTTATCACCAACAATGGATTTCTCTCACGTGCACAACTAAAATTTTAATGCGTGAACTGGCGAAAGATAACCAGATGCACACATAGTGGGAAAAATAAGATTCAAGGACATCTACCATATAATGGGAAGCAAACTTGTATATGGAATTCATAAATTTCATTACACTTTTTTTTTTGTGAAAAATGTCTCGAAACACTCATTTTCTTGCGAGACATATTTTAAATTAAGAATGTGATAAACATTGCTTCAAATAATTAAAACAATTTACGGCCAGTGAACATCAGCATGAACAAAGGCATGAGATATAAAGCAATGGTATCATAATAGTAAGCATGGGTAAAACATCCTATTATAATGCCTTTTAATCTGTGAGATAGCCACATCAGGCCATATAAAAACCACAAAAACAAGGAACTCATTACCTCAAACTAATGTTAAAGGTGAAAATAAAGATACAACCACTTGCATGTAGAATGTGTACCAAAGAGAAACCACTCAAGTTTCTTAATGCATTATAATACTAAGCCTTAATTTGCTAGATACCATATGTGATGCTTACAAAGAATTATTGACTTTTTATGTGGTTACTGATGGTGATTTTGGCTGGTTGTACATCACTTTTGTTTTAGGGGAAGAAGTCCAAGTGCAAGACATGAATCAAACTTAAGGCATTAGTATCCATTCAATGATTTGATGAGACTCTAGCCAAGGGCTCTTGCAACCTTCCTTAATCTGTGCTTGTGACTGTTTATACACAATAAATATAAAAACATTTTAGTGCATGACAAAGGCAGGGTAACTATGTGACAGAAATATCAAATCAGCAATGGGGAACTCCAATAATGTAATTAAGTTCTTAAAGTAAGCTGACCTTTTGCTTGAGTTGCAGCCTAGTTCCCCCCCCCCCCCCTAGACCATAAAAGGATATTTAAATCAATTAGCTTTACAATGAGAACTTTATTGGTTTGCTGGTATTACTACAATGGTTTGGCATGGTAAAATTTTTGGAATGCAGTATTTGTATTTCATAGGTTGCCTCACCTCTGTTTAGTCAAAATGACAAATATCTTTGTGGAATTTGAAAGATTGCAACGAGTCTTTTTATACTCCTCTTGGTAAGGGGAACATTCAATATTTTTTGAACTAAGGCTGAATTATACATATAAAATTAAATTACTGCAATTCATTTCTAGATGTTGATATTCCTGAAGAGCTTCCATAATTCATGCACTGAAATGGACAATTAGAAAGTGTGCATAGTCATGGTCCATCCTCTCTTGATGCTGCTCAAAAGATATTATGCATTACATGTGGTGGCACCTTTTTTTTTTTTGGTGTGTGTGTGTGGGGGGGGGGGGGGGGGGGGGGGTAAATCAGATTTTAAGTACCTTGAAGTGAGAAAACTTTATTGTCTGCATCAGGTTTGAACTTGAAAATGCGAACCTGCAAGAAAAACAAATGATCTTAAATTTACATACTTCGCATATAGAAATATATCGGAAACAAATTCAGACATACTATACCATTCCACTTTGATCTCCAGATATAAGAAGTTGAGAGGACACATCAAAATGCAATGCTGTTACTGGAACACCTCTTAAACCATGATTACCTTCACTCTGCTGAAAAATCCATGTTATGAGGAATGTATACCAAATTAAATATAGCTAAGATTTATGCTTCTCAAAATTTACAGGTATTACTTACCTGTTGCTTTATCGATGAAATTAACAAAAGAAAGGGGCAAGAGGCATCCCAAAAATTTATATCTCCATTACTGTGTCCTGTAATATACAAGTTCTTAGTCCTTGTATTCCCACTGAAACGGGCCACACTCCGGTCTTTTGCATCAGTTGCAAAGAGAGATGGAAAATTTTAGCCAGGATGTGCAAGATCCTACATGTCAGATTATCATGCAATTAAATCATTGGGAAGTTTAGAAAACCTTACATAGACAAAAAAAAAAAAAAAAAAAAAAATCTTCTTGCTTTGTACCTACATTACCTCATCCATGAAAGCTGAGTCGTCTGAGTTATCTGTTACCAATTTTGCAACACTGATATTTGATTCACCATATGGTAATCTCACAAAAGATTGTTTAGGAAGAGTTGGGGCTGATTTAGACTGACACTTCAACAGATACTTCTCAATCTCTGAATCATCAAACATACACACGTGGCCCGATTTTAACAGGAGTAGAAGAACATCTTGCTTATGTTTGTTTCTGTCACTGTTAATTGATATAATCTCCATATCTTGACATGCTTCAGACAAAGGAAGCAACAGTTTGATTATCCTAGATTCTGTAGTTTCATTGAGAATGATTACCTGTCACACACACACATAAGTCTATAAAGAAAAAATGAATGAATTTACAGTTTATCAAAGAAGATTATGTCGAACGAGTACCTGAAATAAATGTGATGATCCAGACTCGGTCATCCCATTAATATATAAGCGGCTTGTCTTTCCATCGCCAACTACCCATTTCAAAAACACCACAGGAACTTTATCCATCTTATACCCAAGATTGAGTTTGAAGAGAGGAATGTTTTGTGTGAGACATGTTTCATTTACTTTTACATTTGAAAACCTTGGTACACTCCAAAGATATAAATCTCCATTACTGTACCCAACAACAACTTTGCTTCCATAAGGACATGCCCAACAAGCAGAAATGACTTCCTTCTTTTCATGGCGCGGGGTACCATGTGTGTTTCCACCTGTTAAGAACATAACTTTACTTTCCTGAATTCCCCACAAACTGATCACATCATCTCTGAAAATTATAAGAATCCTGCAAAGTTATAAAATTAACATTATGATGTTAAGACAAGTTGAGAAACCATTGTATAAACATTGAAAATAAATATATACATGATGGTTGCTTCATCGTAATCTGATTTTAACCAAGTGTGGTTGACCAAAAAATTATATTGACATGAGTGTGATAGTATAAACTGCGATACTTCTTAAAGAACATAATGGAATCATGAAAATGAGGATATTTTTGTAACAATAATAGATACAAAATGAAGGGGATATTACCTCCTACTCTCTGCCATTGGCTGTGGTAATGCATACAACACAGCAGCATTTTCTGCAGATTCAACTGTAGCCCCTGACAACTTTTTAAGTGAGATACTCAAAATCCAATTGTTAAACATACAAGTAGAGATAGTAACATATGTATATGCAAGTAGGATGTCCTTCCAAGATAATAAACTATGGCCTCTAATATCACTCAGGTTGTACATGCTCTAGATAACCCAATCATAACTATTACATAAAAAAGTGTCTATACTAGAATTTGGTCAATTCTATCTATAATGATCGCAAAAATAGAAAATTAAGAACTAATGTAATGTACAAATACATCCTTCTTACCACGAGAAGCTGAGAAGGGAATGTTGTACTGCATGTGGATCAAGTTACATGGTTCTCTTTCAAGTTTCAAAACCGAAATGCTACCATGGCTGTCCCCAACATATCTGGGAATAGATAGAGGAATAACTTTTGGTTAACTATACTTCAAAGGCCCCAGATGTTTTTCCACTGAATAAGAACAAGCTAAAAGGTAGACAAGCAAGTAAAACAGACACTCACATGAAAAAACTCTGCTGCATGATTGTAAATGAGGTGATTTCTTTTTTGAATAAGTGAACATGAGACAATCTCTTTCCATCGACGTCCCATACCTGTGCTTGCCATTTTTTTAGATGACAACAAAATTTATCGCTCAACAACATATCACATTCTACCAGATCATATATAGCTTATCATCCACATTGCACATAATTCAATCAACAAAGACAACATAGAAGCACTAACCTCAATTTGATTGTGACCATTTACGTTCACAAGGATTCCTTGGTTCTCAATAAACTGCACCAAAAAAAGAGATCACATGCAAGCAAACTCAACCCAAATCATGAATAAACAAGAACACTAAATACACTATATTAAAAACCTGCAAGAACTTGCTTGGGACAGCTTCATTGGATTGAAGTATGGCCTGTGTGTTGTCTCTCCCATATAATTTGATCAACCCATCTCTGTTTATGACATTGTTCCAATGTTTAAGTTTGATTTTTTTTATTTAAAAAAAAACATTAGATGGCATAATATGGTTTTTATAATTCAAACCTTGTAGAGATGGCGAGTATCTTTTGAACTGGATCATATGCCAACGAAGTGGGCCTCGTTGGGAGCCCATGATGGAAAGCCAAGTGGGGGTCCAAGTCTTCTGGTTTTATACCGCTGGATATCCCGCTCTGGTGCAACCAAACAGAAGATAGATAATTTAAAACCGGAATGAACATATTTTATAAGATTAAAAATAAAATTAATAACCGAACGCTTCCGTAGCATAGTGGTAGTGCGTTCGCTTCGTAAGCGAAAGGTCGCGAGTTCGATCCTCGCCGGGAGCTAAGATTTTCAAATAATATATTTTGTTTTTATTTAAAAAAATAAAGTAACCTACACGTGGCGGTTGATGGGTTTGCATGTTGAGACTTGCGGTTGACTTCCCATGTATATCAAGGAAAATTAATATTCCCACATCCCAATTAATGTTTTTCAAATACTTCCACAAGCATTGAAAAATTTACTTTTAATTCATTATATTATACACGTATAATGCATGCCAATTGAGCAAAAGATATAACGACAATTGTTAAATATAAACATACTAAGAAAGATAAACCTAATAATAGTACAGTTTAATTAAATATAAATATATATATTAAAAAATAATTCATCGTGAAACACGAAATGGGATCTCCGTGCCTTGCACTTCAACCAAGATAGAGACGTCCACTGAAATCATCAGCCGTCTGATCCGCATCAAACGGTTACATTTAATTTCCATCTTCAATTCATAATATTCATATTTATATTAACACACACTAATCTGCATTTCGTCATTCAAAAAAAAAAAAATCCAACGAAACTTTTTTGAATTTCAATCCCGATATGATCCAACATATAAAATCTATGAAAAATGAAATAGAGATGTAGAGAGAGAGAGAGAGATAGATATTGCCTTTTTGGAAGCCTTTTCGACAAGCTTCTTCACAAACATGATCGGAGACTCCTTTGAGAGAGACAGAGACAGAGACAGAGAGAGATTGGATTTGAAGAAGTTTTGCTTTGTGAAAACCGTCCACAGAGAGAGAGAGTGTGTTATGTGAGGGAGAAGTTGGTCGGGGGGGTGGGTTTATAAAGAGAGGGAGAGGACACGTGGAGGGATGAGATACGGTAATGAAGAGAAGGTGTCATGAATGATCGAATCACGTAACGACAGCAGGATCGGTATATATTAAGGGCCCTTTGGGTTTGTGTTTGTGCCTTTTAAAAGAAATGAAATGATGACGGGACTTGTTATCTAAAGAGACCAAGTATTTATTTATTTGGATTGTGTAAATGCCTTTTGTTTGTGAGTACGGGATCAACTTGAACCAGTTGAATTTGACCCAACTCAATCTAATATGATATTTGAACGGGTTTAAATTGAGATTTTAACATGGGGGTTCAATCCGAGCAATCTGAATCTAATTCATGTTTAGTTTGGATTAAAGATTCGGAAGCTTGAACTCAAACTGCACCCGAAATAAGGATGAAAATTAAATAATCTAAATCTATCACTTCCATTGTTTTATTTATATATTCTTAATAAAAGGTTTCTTAATTTCATCTTTTTTTTTTCCAGTGTAGTATTGATTTTTACAAAGTTTTAATTGTCTAGAATGACACACTTTAGAAGTGAAACTCGAATCTGACCGAGTCCAACCTGAACCAAATCCGACAGGCGACATATTGGGTTTGGGTTAAGCTTTCTGCGTTTAAGAACGAATTAAGTTTAGATTGACCTCCTTCAATTTTGGGTTAGATTCGAGTTGAGCTCTAACCCGACTAATCCACCGCCTCTAATTTGTGAGGGTGGATAAAGTGAAGAAAATTATTTACTTTTGAACGTTGGTGGAAGATAAATTAGTTTTCTTTTCTAGTTCCTAATTATATTTTTATTCACAAGGACACAGACCCCACCTAATGAAAGAAACGTGGAGGAGAGGTCGTGAGGGTTCCCATTGTAAGATTGAGTGCCCTTTTAGTATGTAGGACCCGGTCGGAATGGTCGGTCCATTAATCTTATTCCTAATTTATATCGCGTGGCAAATAGGTGTGGAATATAAGTAAATAAGTTTAGAATCTGTTAGTTACAATATATAAGCAGTTATAAATATGATAGTATAGGTGAGAATGAATTGATATTGATATTTTACACTCTCCTTAAATTGTGTTATTATATCCAATCTATTTAATTGATATAAAAGAGCTCACATGTCAAATCAATTTTTACCTTGTATAAATTTTTATCCACTTTATATTCATTTTTTATTTTTTATTAATTCATGATCAACCAAACAACAAAATTCATCATATGTTTATCAATGAAAATAATTAAAAACACAATCAAATAGTAAATGACTTTTTTATTACTATAATAGCTATCCATCCTAAAATAGTGTATGTTACAACCCAAATGGGTGCTAATGAAATCGTTGAAGTTATAATGCCATTACACTCAAATCATTGTTTAAGTCTCTAGTTCTCCCTAACCTACAATACGCCACATTAGACAATTATAAACAATTCATTTTGTTTATATATTGAGCAATATTTTATTTTTTTAATAAATATATGTTATTCTAGGTAGGGACTTAATAACAACCTACTTTTAGTTTTCATATGCTTTTATTTGGAGATTACACAATAAAAGATAAATTCCCATATATATACAAATGACATCAAAAGTTGGGCTAAAATTAAATTTTGATGTAACATTTTTTGAGTTAGAATTTGAAATTGAGTATTGAAATTTTTATTTTTTTTACCCTTGTATGTTACATGTGTTCACTGTGAAGTCATTTGTGCACAATACTAAATCACACCCTGATGGTATGCACAATTACACTGTTAAGTCACCTTTATACACTGTCAAATGAGAGTCTAAATAGTAGGTCTATCGATAGTTACTGTCAGGGACAGAAATAATGTCTCAGCTACCTTAGGAACTTGAAAAATAAAAAAAATCAAAGGTCTTGTCGTTAATACAAAGATATCCTAGGGGTCTCTAATTAAGTTCCCCATTATTTTTTTATTACCTACTTATCTATATTACTAACACAATCAATCAATCATCATATTTTCTTTTTTTTCTTCTTTCTTTTACAAGGATAGAAAAGAGAGAGTAAATAAATCATCAACCAAAGCAAACCAGATTTTAATAATTTTCTTTACAATTGTATCCAGACCCCACCCAAAGAAAGAAAAAGGAAGAAAGAAACGTAAATGGAGAGGTTGAGAGGTTGAAAATGACCATTTGGATTGAATTGAATATAATAAAAGCGATGGTCGGTTCAAGAACCTTTGATTCTTTGAATTCATATTATATAGATGGCGCCTGGTGGATAATGGAATAGGTGGGGGAATAAGGGAATGGGGCTAAAAAACCTGAGAATACATGAGGTATTGGTATTCTAGTTCTCACTTAAATTTGTGTTGTTTCATCTAATATATTTCATTGGATTCACATATTAAATCACTTATAGAGATCAAAACACATATAATCACACATCCAATCTCTGAATAATGAGAATAGGTAGGAAATAAGATTCATATGTCAAATATTTTTTTTTTTATCAATGTCTATTTATTTTTTATCCAAATATTTTTATCCATGATAAACCTAACAATTAAAATTTTATTAATATATTTTTTAAATAGAAAATAATTTATTCTTTATATATACTATATTAGTTATCTATTTCAAAATAAATTATGTCACTATCTAAATATGCCAGGGGTGGTGTTACACTCACATTTTTTTCACCTAAGTAGAAAATGTACTTGATAAGTGTGAAATACATGCATAATGCATTCAATTTTATTTTTTAAGAGTATGTGCTACATAATTATATATTTTTTAAAAATTAAAAACTTATTAAGAATATAAAAATGACTGAGAAATGATGTGCCTTGCGAGCTTGGACCATATAGGGAGTTGGCTAAAGTTGAGATGAATCGGGCATTTCATTCTTCAAGAGAGCCGAGTGGACAAGAGCTGATACACTCAGTCTATTTTATAGCCATATACGCTATGATAACATAGTATATACTTCGTTATTATAGTATATTAAATTCTATTGAAATAATTTTTTTTTTAAAGTGAAAAATACACTATGTATCTCAATATATATACATCATTTCATATAACTGCATATATTTCAATGCATTAGTATATAATTTTTTTTAAAAAATGCTATGGACTGTAGTATGTAAGTGGGGTTGCAATGGAGGTTAGATGTATTATTTTTGTGAGTGGACTAATACCAAACCAAATTCAAGTATTCAACTCATCCCAGATTTTTAAGCCCATGAATTTCAATCCAAACTCGCGGAGGTTTTTGTATGGATTGGATTTGATGAAATTTTGCTTTGTGAAAACCGTCCAATGAGACAAATGTCATATTATTGCAATTTATATTTATAAAATTATAAATTAGAATTAAATAAATGTAAAATAAATAACAAATACGCATTGGTGGAATGTTTGTTAAAAGAAATTATAAAATTATTTTTTTGCCATGCAATTACAGAGACAACGATCGAGTGTCATGTTTGATTTTGTTCGTGTTGACAATGAAATTTTTATGAAAATTTGCATAGATATAATTGGAAAAGCACCACTAACCCAATTTTCAGATTGTGACTTCTTAATTTATTTTTATCTTATATAATCAATATTATGTTTAAATATATATGTCACATAAATTATTTTAAGCTAAAAATTGGACATTTATTATACAAATTTGAACAAACACACAAAGAAACCGGTTGTGATGGAGAGGAGCGGTTGATACAATGATATTTTTTTTGTTACCTAATTTGTATTTCGTCATTAAAAAAAAAAGATTATTCATCCAGACATGTACTAATAAAAATTCTATCAGTACTTACCGATATGAAATTTTTTCTTTATCCACATATATAACTTTTGAATTTTTTAATATTTAAATTAGTGTTACTGGGATTTGATACCAAGAAAATACCCCCCCCCCCAAGTCAAATCGCCTTTGTATATAAATGCCTATCCAAAATTACTAGGTCCATGCATGCAACTCGGTTAACATTAGTGATGCGACAACTACAAATGTAATCATAAAAAACCCGAGAGTACGAGCGTCCATTGATTTTTTTTAGATTTCAGTCCCTTTTCCTGCCCAATTCCGATTTATACGTGTTTGAATTTTTAAAAAATAATATTACTTCATCTAATATTGTATATATTTTTATAAAAAAATAAAACATATACTTCCAATAAATTACATGAATATATTTATAAAAAATGTGAAAAAAATTATCGAATGGTATATCTCGTTAATATAAGAATATGCTCCGATAATTTCTATTGACGCATAAGATACTAGAATTGGGGTTTGAAAAAATCTGTGCTTAATAGCACTCGTGTATCATATATTTATAGTTTTTTATAATTATTTTTTTTCTTTACTCTAAATATGTTGTCCTTTTCCTGGTCCCTCCTTATTTTAATTTCTAGCTCCGCCCTATTTATAAAGGTGGAGATGTTAATCAACTAACAAATTTTGAAATGTCGGTAGAAGATAAATGGGATTTTTAGTTTTAAGTCTCCGCAAACTATCGAATTTAGTTATCGATCATTCACTTCTTTATATTTTGGTTTTAGTCCCTACATTTAAATGATAATTTAGAAATAGGTTCCTCTCATGGACTAAAAAATAAACATAATAATTTAGGAATAAGTCCCTCCCAGGGACTTATTCCTAAATTATCATTTAAATGTAGGGAGAGACTTATTCCTAAATTATCATTTAAATGTAGGGAGGGACTTATTCCTAAATTATCATTTAAATGTAGGGACTAAAACCAAAATATGAAGAAGTGAGAGATCGATAGCTAAATTCGATAGTTTACGGAGACTTAAAACTAAAAATCCCAAGATAAATTAGTTCACTTTTTTCTTTTATAATATATTTAGTCACAAGGGGACAGACCCCACCTAATGCTGTTTTGGATGGTCGGTCCAGTGATATATCGGTGGGTTGGGTACGAAGAAAGGTATAAGTCCATGCTTGGGTGGCAGAACATGTGTAGAATAAAAGGAAATAAATTTAGAATTTTATTTATTGTACATAATGAATAAGCATGTATAAATAGCATAAACATTCCGCGTGATTTACATGTAAATGTCACGATTTGCTATAATTCATCATTCTAATTAATTATTTTTAATGAGTTAAATAAATTCATTTTATTTTGTTTGAGAAACAGAGAATACACTACTTAACTAGCCTTCTCGATATTCAGATTTTTCGTGTAGTATTCAGCATTCATGTTTACCACATACAATGGAATATGTTCAAAAACATGGTTTTGGTTAGGGTACGGTTGGCCAAATGACCCGCGAGTCCATATCCGGCCCGGGTCCAGCATGGAAATTTCCGGGCCAAAGTTAGACCTGGCCAGGCTCATGGGCCGCCCGGTCTGGGCCCAGGCTTTGGGGAAAAGCCTGGCCCGGACTTAGGATCTAACAACTCTTTTTTTATTTTGAAATATAAAGCCGTTTTTGCGAGATTCATTGTAATGTTTTAAAGTATAGTTTTGGGTAGAGTTGTGTAAATGATAGATAAAATGAATAGATATCAACCTAATGGGGATGTAAACATTTTATTATGATGCCGTCATCATTTTATTGTTCAAAGTTTTTTCAATTCAAGTTGCTCAACTCTTTTATTCATTTTTTTTTTGTATGTCTTATGTTAAATGAAACAAAAAATATAAAAAAACATAAATATAGTAAGAAATGGTCCAAGCCATAAAGCCCGGCCCGGACTTGGCCTGCTTGGGGCTGGGCCTACGAGTGGGCCATGCCTTGTTTTGGGCTAGGGGCTTGGCCCTGTTCTGGGCCCGAAGCCCCTTAGGCCAGAATGGGCCCGGACCGGTGTAAGCCCGACCCGTGTCTGGCCCATAGCCAACCCTAGTTTTGGCTGTGTGTTTTTGGAATAAAATGAGTGATTTTTTTCACTAATTATTTGTAGTGTTTAAACACAATTGCTTCCAACAATCTACAAGTTAGAACATGAATCCATACAAATATGCTCTTGAACAAGAAATTGTTATCAAAATATGCTCTTTGTATTAATATTTTATTTTTATAAATGTTATGCAAATATGCCAAATAGATTCTCAATCTGCCTTGAAAGCCATTTGAAATGGATGATCATTCCAACTAATCTACAAAGAACACCACCAGAACAATTCCTAAGAAGAGCGCGCAATCGCCGATGTTCTTCACCTGCACCCAATGATCACACCCGTCTCCATCCATTCTGAACACCTCAAAATCCATTGTTTCATCACGCCTCCACCTCAAAATTCTTGTTGGAGACTGATCAGTACATCATCTTCGCACGCCAGACGGGCCAATTAAATGTAAAAGTCTTTCAGGAACAATTTTATCTTTTGCATTGACTAATTTGTCTTTATGATTGTTTATAAAGACTGCAATGTGTATATAATTTAATGTAAAGTTTTTCAGGGGTTATTTTATCTTTTGTAGGGCCTAATTTGTCTTTATGACTGTTTACAATGACTTTAATGTCTACACAATTATATGTGATGAAATATTTTGAAAATATTCTGTTAAGTTTGGATGAATATTTAACTTAGGGATGATAATTGGATTTTTATGAGTTTTTACGTCTGTCCCAATTTTAATAGGGACTTATATGGATTTTCTCATGTTTGTAAGGTTTTAGATATCTTTAACCATTTAAATAAAGATCGAACTGAACTTAATATTTTTCTTTTGATAGCCTTTTCATTCTTCATGCATGTCAGCATATGGTTATTCTTGGACTTTAATTTCGAGGTAAAGTTTTATCATTCATGAATAATGAAAAAAAAATCTCTTGATTAAATTCATCTGGTGGAATAAGTGGAGAATAAGGTTTTATAGGGGTGAATAAAACAAGTACTTATTTGTTTGCCAAAAAAAAAAAAAAAAGGTCTATTATGTTAGAATGATATTGGTATTTTAGGTTTCCCAATAATTGTATTGTTTTACCAAATTTATTTCACTAAGGATAATTACATAACTAATCATCTATTATCGCTTCTTATAAATTAAATAAGGACATGTCAAACCATTTTTTTCATATTTTATAATTTTTTATTTAATTATATTTTTATTTTATACATAATTTATCCATGATTAAATGAGCAACAAGAACGATATTATGTTTTTCAATGAAAATAATTTAAAACATAATAAAAAAAAATTTATTATTTATTTTTGTTAAAACAATATATTATTCCAAAATAAGCTTATTTCGGATTATTTGATTAAAATCTTCACCATGGGTTAACACACTATCGTTTGTCTTCTAAAAAATGTCACATTACACGATGGACACGTGTGGTAGAAGTTAATACGTGTTTTGAATGCACTGGCTACTCTGTGATGTGGAGTGTACCCTCATGAGTGATCAAATCAAAACTATCAAAATAAAAGACAGTGATGACTTGAAAGGAAAACAAGGATTACATAACATTATCTAGTGATTCAAATATGAGGGTCCATTGAAGATCTGCTGAACCACTGAAGATGGATTTGATGAGTAAATCAGACAGAAACCAGTGGGTTTTGGTCCACCCAATCTAATGGTGGACCCTTTCATTGACTTTGTTGTCATAAACAGAGATGATCAGCTATTGAGGCTGAATGAAGTTTTTTTATTTCACTAAATGTTAGAATAACATTTATCTTTACTTTTACAACACCTTATCATGTATGACTCTATCACGGATAAAAAAAAATTGATTGATAAGTTTTTTTTTTTGGTCAAAATTGACCATATTAGGGGCCCAGAATACTCAAACCCAAATCTTTTATTAATGTGGGGTGCCTCTATTATCCTATCAAGAGGAGATATGGTGTATCATTTATAATTTGTCTAGTGTATTATCCTTTTATCATCTTGTACACATCTTGGTATATATTACCGTTAATCTTTTAATATCTATGATATATCAGTCTCATATTATGTATATTGTGACATCCTCGTATCTTGTTGTACATGGTGTGGTGTATCATATGTAATTTGTCTAGTGTATTATGTTGGTTTTTTGAAATGTTTTTCAAAAATAAAGTTTCAAAATTATATGTTTAAATATATTAATTTATTTTGACTCCAAACTTGATCCCTCACATGCTTTCAAATAATAATCAATTAACTAAGTATAGGGTTTGGATATAATATGGACAAGGGCTATATATATATGGATGTGTAGTACATGGCATTTGGATGTGGACTTGGCATGATTCATGTGTGTTGGCTAATGGAGTAGGTACATTGGACTCTAATTATGTAATTAAATATGCAAGGTTCATTTGTGTGGGATTCCTAGATGAACCTAGGATGGAATGAACCATATTTAATGCATTAACTATATAGAATTCATGTATGTAGAATTTCTATAATGAACCTAGGGTGGAATGAAACATTGAATATGCAAAGTTCTCATTTCAATGATGCACCTAGGTTGGATACATGAATTGAATATAAATGAGTCCATTATGTACCTTGAATTTGCCATTCCCATTGAATAGGGACCAATGAATCATGCATGGAATAATTGTGAGTCCATTATTCCTAATTGAATGGGTGCTTTGAATTTGGAGGTGACTCTTGGGCAATCTAGAGGCCTATATAAAGGGACCCATGTATGTCATTCCATCCATCGAAGTCACAAAGTGTGTATCCACTCAAAGAGAGAGAGTCTCTTGTGAGAGTTTGTGAGAGATAGCCCTGACGTCCTATTATTCCAGTAGCCCGAGTGCTTTCGTGGTGATAGAGTTCTAAGCCAGTTTCTGATTCCACCTGAGCGTGCACTCTGTGTGGCTTGCTGGATCCTGGGGGCGGTTCGGTTCGTGACTTCTGCACCGGGAGTGGCCGAATAACGCCTTAAGCGTCGCAGCGGCTTCGTCCATCCATTTATCTCTCACTCCTTCTGATTCTCTCTGTTATTTCAGTATTGTATTTTGCTGAATTTTTGTATTTTCACCCTATTTTCATCTAATCCCGTAACAATCTTAAGGCGTTATGGATCTGTCGATGATGATGGGACTGGATGTGTCCAAATTGGACAAGTTCGATGGCACCGACTTCAATGCATGGAAGAGGAAGATCATCTTCACTCTTCAACTTTTGAAGGTCTTCCACATCCTGACGGACGATGAACCATCTGAGGAGACTGCATCCCAGAAGAAACTGGCGTTGTGGAAGAAAGCCAATTCTCTCTGTCGTTCATGCATCATGAACTCGCTCGACAACTCCTTGGCGGACAACTTCAACAAGGTCTCTTCTGCTAGAGAGATCTGGGAGGAGCTTGAAAAGCAATACAAGGCGGAGGAGGAGCTTTCGAAGACTTTCCTTGTCAACAACTTCCTCAACCTGAAGTTTGAGGATGGGAAGCAGATTCTGCCTCAAGTCAAGGAGCTTCAAACGAAGGCGTTGAAGCTGAAGGAGGAGGACATGGAGCTGCCTGAAGGCTTCATGGTTGGTGCTATCATCAACAAATTGCCACCATCGTGGCTTGGCTTCGCGAATGAGATGCACCGGAAGAAGCATAAAGTGATCCTCAAGGAGTTGACTCGTTTCATCCGAATCGAGGACGAGTCAAGGACTCAAGCCAAACTGGATGCCCTCGCATCACAGTCCACTCAGGCCAACATGGTGGAGTCCAAGACCGATCAAAGGAGGTTCAAGAAGAAGGGTAAGAAACCTAAGAATTCTTATCCAAAGAATTTGAAGGTTTCAAACCCGAAGGCGAAGAAGAAGACGACGGGGCTCTGCTACAAGTGCCACAAGCCGGGTCACTTCGCTCGAGAGTGCCGATCGAAGGACCAAGTGAACCAACTCGTGACACCGGTGAGTCCCGTTGCTGAACCTGTTAATCTTGTTGCAATGATCTCGCACGTATTCACACCAAGCAAGGACACGGATTGGTGGATCGATACGGGAGCTAGTTGTCATGTCTGCGCCAACAAAGCTCTGTATTCCACCTATGCCGAAGTCAAGGAAAATGTCAGCATGGCGAACCAATCCAAAGCTGATGTTATCGGCGTAGGAACAGTTGTGCTGACATTGACCTCTGGGAAGACTCTGACTCTGGAGAATGTGAAGCATGTGCCTACAATCTCCAAGAATCTGATCTCTGGGAGTCTACTCAGCAACGCGGGTATGCGCTTGGACATCAAAGGCGGAAAGATAATTATGTCTTTTAAAAATGTGTACTTTGGCTCTGCCTACTGTACCGATGGGATGTTCAAACTCAGCGTTGCAACCCCAGTCAATGAAGTGAATAAAATTAGTTCTTCTGCTTATTCCCTTGTGTTGTGGCATCTTAGACTAGGTCATGTAAATTATAAAAAACTTGCATCCATGACTAGTCTAGGCCTACTTCCAAAATGTGGGGGTCAGAAGGCAGACAAGTGCGAGGTGTGCGCTCAAGCGAAGATCACTCGGAAGCCTTTCAAAGCAGTGTCTCGGAGCACCGAGGTTCTCGAACTCATTCACTCCGATACATGTGACTTCAAGAGCTTTGTGACTCGAGGAGGTATGAAATACTTCGTCACATTTATCGATGATCACTCAAGATTCTCTTATATCTTCTTACTTAAGTCGAAGGACGAAGTATTCGAGAAATTCCAGTCTTTCAAATCTCAAGTTGAGAAACAGACTGGAAAGGTTATCAAGAGAATTCGAAGTGATCGTGGAGGTGAATATCGTTCGAAGGAGTTTGCCGCGTTCTGTCAAGAACATGGCATCATCAATGAGACGACTGCACCTTATTCTCCTCAATCCAATGGAATTGCTGAAAGGAAGAATCGGACCCTGTCTGATATGATCAACTCGATGTTGCTGACTGCTGGTCTGCCATCATGCTATTGGGGTGAAGCGTTGCTAATGGCGAACTTCATCCTAAACAGAGTTCCACACTCCAAGACCGAAGTCACTCCGTTCGAGTTGTGGTTCAAATACCCACCACAATTGAATTCTCTCAAAGTGTGGGGGTGTTTGGCCTATGTTCGTCTGCCGGACTTAAAGAGGCCAAAACTGGGTCCAAAAGCCACAAAGTGCATCTTCTTGGGTCATGCCGAGAATAGTAGTGCTCTAAGGTTTTTAGACTTAGACACTAATGTTCTCATTGAAGCTCGAGATGCTGAGTTCTTCGAAGACAAGTTCGTGAAGGACAAAAACATTGTTCTCGAAGATCGACCTGAGAATGCACAAAATGAGGAGAAGATCGCAGACGAGGACCATGCTGTCCCCGATCATGATCCAACGCAAGCTGAAGAGAAGGATCAGCCTTTACCGAAGAGAATCAGAAAGAGCAAGTCCTTTGGGCCGGACTTCGTGACGTACAACGTCGAAGGAGATCCACAATCGTTCGAGGAAGCGATGAAGTCTAGAGATGCTCATCTCTGGAGGGAGGCCGTGAATGACGAGATGGAGTCTATCATGGCGAATGGCACGTGGGTGCTGGTGGATCTTCCAAGAGGAGCCAAACCGATCGGCTGCAAGTGGGTCTTCAAACGAAAGCTCAAAGCCGATGGTTCTGTGGAGAAGTTCAAGGCCCGACTAGTTGCAAAGGGTTTCACTCAGAAGGAGGGAGTCGACTTCTTCGACACCTATGCACCAGTTGCTCGTATCTCAACCATCCGAGTATTGGTTGCTCTAGCCGCAATCAATAAGATGGTGGTCCATCAAATGGACGTGAAGACGGCTTTTCTAAACGGAGATCTGACGGAGGAGATCTATATGGAGCAACCAGAAGGCTTTCTCGTCAAAGGTCTCGAAAGCAAGGTATGCAAGCTCGTCAGATCTTTGTATGGATTGAAGCAGGCTCCTAAGCTATGGCATGAAAAGTTTGACAAAGTCATTCGAGAAAAGGGATTCATTGTAAGTGAATCCGACAAGTGTGTCTATAGCAAGTTTGCTGATAATCGAGGCGTGATAGTATGTCTCTACGTTGATGACATGCTGATCATTGGCACTGACTTGGAGAGCGTGAAGTCAGTGAAGAGCTTTCTCTCCTCAAAGTTTAGCATGAAGGACATGGGACCTGCTGATGTGATTCTGGGAATCAAGATAGTGAGGTCAAACACTGGGTTTGGTCTAACTCAGTCTCACTATGTAGAGAAGATACTAAAGAAGTTCGGATACTTCGATCTTCCAGAAGTTCCGACTCCGTACGACTACAACAAGAAGCTGAAGGCCAATGATGGGGAACCTGTGAAGCAGCTCGAGTACTCTAGCGTCGTCGGAAGCTTGATGTACGCAATGAGTTGCACGAGGCCGGATATTGCCTATGCTGTAGGCATGTTGGGCAGATTCTCAAGTAATCCTGGAAAAGCTCATTGGGAGGCGATTCAGAGGGTTATGAGGTATCTGAAAGGCACAATGAACTATGGGTTGTTCTACTCTGGTTACCCCTCGATCGTGGAAGGCTTCAGCGACGCAAGTTGGTGCTCAGATCCGGACGAATCCAAATCGACTGGCGGTTATGTGTTCACCTTGGGTGGAGCCGCAGTATCTTGGAAATCAAAGAAGCAGTCCGTGATTGCACAGTCATCGATGGAAGCGGAATTCTATGCGCTGGCAACGGCAGGAGATGAAGCTGAATGGCTGAGAAATCTCCTGTATGATCTTCCATTGAGTAGAAAAGAGAAGTGTGCGATCTCTATCTATTGTGACAACCAAGCGACCAGTGCTGTTGCTGAGAATGGCTTGTTCAATGGAAGAAAGAGGACTGTTCGTCTGAAGCACGGCTATCTGAATGAGTTGATTCGAGATGGCGTGATATCAGTGGTCGATGTCAGATCTTCAGAGAACTTGGCGGATCCCTTGACGAAAGGTCTCAAAAGGGAGTTGGTTGTGAGAACCACCGCTGGAATGGGACTGAGGCCTATGTGATGTCTTGTAATAATTCTACCATTAGATAGAAGTTTGGGTTCAAAGGTTTACCTACCCATGTAATACTGAAGTCTATGGTTCAAAGAAAATATTACTGTAAGGACATTGATGCACAATAAATATTTCAAGTCTCATTCTTTTCTCCTAATGTGCATGTTTCCTGTTGTGGTATTAGGCTGGTCTGGGACCTTAATAAGTCTATAGCACTTTGACGTGTGGGGTGGTTAACAGGAAGCACTCTTCATAGACTTACCTATGTGAGATTGGAGATACAGGCCGTCTCCTGTGGAATTTATAAGCGATTCCTAGTAGCTCTCACAGAACAAAAATTAGGCACAAGGCCTTTAATGTGCGTTCTTTCTGTCGTGGTGTTAGGCTGGCCCGGGGCCTTAATAAGTCTATAACACTTAAAAGTGTGGGGTGACTGACAGAAAGCACTCCTTATGGACTTACCTATGTGAGAGTGGAGATGTGGGCCGTCTCCTATGGAATTTTAGTAATTCCTAGTAGCTCTTGCAGAATCAGGAATAAGCACACGGCCCTAAATGTGCTACCAATCAGATATGGCTATTAAGTTTCTGTGTGTGTGCTGATGAACTGGTTGTGATGCTTAGTTCAAGGCTTAGTCCACTATTGCATTATCAGTCACAGATTTAGTTACACTAAGTGTAGATTCAAGTCTTCGGACATCTACATTAGACGCAGTAATTTGTGGGATAGAACTCGTTGGTATTTTGAAACTTGTGGGGGATTGTTGGTTTTTTGAAATGTTTTTCAAAAATAAAGTTTCAAAATTATATGTTTAAATATATTAATTTATTTTGACTCCAAACTTGATCCCTCACATGCTTTCAAATAATAATCAATTAACTAAGTATAGGGTTTGGATATAATATGGACAAGGGCTATATATATATGGATGTGTAGTACATGGCATTTGGATGTGGACTTGGCATGATTCATGTGTGTTGGCTAATGGAGTAGGTACATTGGACTCTAATTATGTAATTAAATATGCAAGGTTCATTTGTGTGGGATTCCTAGATGAACCTAGGATGGAATGAACCATATTTAATGCATTAACTATATAGAATTCATGTATGTAGAATTTCTATAATGAACCTAGGGTGGAATGAAACATTGAATATGCAAAGTTCTCATTTCAATGATGCACCTAGGTTGGATACATGAATTGAATATAAATGAGTCCATTATGTACCTTGAATTTGTCATTCCCATTGAATAGGGACCAATGAATCATGCATGGAATAATTGTGAGTCAATTATTCCTAATTGAATGGGTGCTTTGAATTTGGAGGTGACTCTTGGCAATCTAGAGGCCTATATAAAGGGACCCATGTATGTCATTCCATCCATCAAAGTCACAAAGTGTGTATCCACTCAAAGAGAGAGAGTCTCTTGAGAGAGTTTGTGAGAGATAGCCCTGACGTCCTATTATTCCAGTAGCCCGAGTGCTTTCGTGGTGATAGAGTTCTAAGCCAGTTTCTGATTCCACCTGAGCGTGCACTCTGTGTGGCTTGCTGGATCCTGGGGGCGGTTCGGTTCGTGACTTCTGCACCGGGAGTGGCCGAATAACGCCTTAAGCGTCGCAGCGGCTTCGTCCATCCATTTATCTCTCACTCCTTCTGATTCTCTCTGTTATTTCAGTATTGTATTTTGCTGAATTTTTGTATTTTCACCCTATTTTCATCTAATCCCGTAACATATTATCCTTGTACACATCTTGGTATATGTCACAATTGATTTTTAATCTTTATGATATATATGTCTCATATTATGTCTACTGTGACATCCTCACATCTTGTTGTACAAGTGTATGTAATGAAAATTAATTTAGAAGTTCTTATTTCAGTGTAGCATATAGGGAACTGTCCCTTTAATTTATATTGGTTGAGTTCTCAAGGCTATACACTGAGATTGAACATTTCAACAACCCAGGTGGATTCATTAAACTATCATATTAGGTAAGAGGGACCCATGGTCTCTTTTTAGTCCTCAAAAGCAAAGCAAAACAAAGCAAATCATATACTTTAAGCATGTTCAAACTAATGTTTGAAGAGTGTTCATCACAACATTAAATTAAGGCCAAATTTTATTTTAATTTCCAAATTAATCCTAGTATTCCGGCCGGGGCACGCGGCCTGATGCCGTTGATTAATTAAATTAAAATTAAGGTTTAAGAGCTACCTTTTGTCGTCTAATTACATTTTCCACTGAACATAGTCAAGGTAGCATTATTCATACAATTTATATATTTTTTAGTCACATAATCACATGGAGGAACTGTTAATTAAGATTTTCCAAGAGAGAGAACAAACTCTCCATGTGGGTCTTGAAATTTTTTTTCCTAAACAAAGTGAATGGGACAGGTGTAGGAGCATTGAAAGTTTTTGAGATGCATCATGCATGGATGTAATTATCAAATAAACATTCTAACCTACAAGTTGAAGAATAAATCCACATGCATTCCTTTTTTTTTTTTTTCCTCTGTAGAGTTGGATGGAGACAGAATTAGAACTGTTTAAGCTCCTGTGTAGTCAAGGTCTGACAATTTAGACTACACATTGGTCTCATTATAACCACCTATACATTAGTTGGTCAGTTGATATTTGGAAGTCTTTGGATTAGTTGAAATGGGGTGGTGCACATGTGTATATATATGAATATATATATATAGACTTGGGAGTCTTTGGATTAGTTAAAAGGCTATATATTCTCATTCGTATATTATCCATCATTTATGTAGAATTAAACAATAAAAAAAGATTTTTACATTTTTTTACATTTTTCAATCGATTAGAAAATGATTAAATAAATATTATTTTTCTTGTATTAATTATGGATAATGTTAGGAACATCGACACATGTAGTTTCTATATGTTCTGATTTTTTTAAAAATGTATACTTCATATAATAAAGCTTGTGTCTTCTTTAAAAAAACAATTATAAAAAATTATGTTTAATCTAAATGTTAGTATATATTTCATTGGAGTTGTGTGACTGTAGGGGGCTGTAAATCTGTAATAACGAGGACTACATATAACAATGATGATAAATTGTTGGTATAACTATTCATTACCATTAATTTGATTTTTTTTGTGGCAGACCCCTTAGCGGGATGGGCGAGACACATCCTTTCCAAACGGGAGATCGCGGGGTCAAACCCGTCTTTACCCCAAAAAAAAAAAAAAAAAAAAAACACTATTCCTAACCAGGAGATAAAAGAATATAATGAATGAAACTGGTAGAGCTATCATTTGTCAACGTAGAAAAAGTGAAGAAAAAAAAGCAGGAGAATATGTGGGGAAAAGAACAAATGATTGAAAGAAAGCTGTGTAAGGGAACACTGCAAAGACAATACAGTCAGTGAAATGCTTCACTTTGCAGGACCTGTAAAAACACAGCTGTCACATGGTGGGAGAGAATGCCATTTTTGAGGACACAAGCCTCACCAAAACTTCAAAAAAAAAAAAAAAAAAAAAAAAACAGAATCTGGAACTATTTATGCAGTATATGAAACAAAAAAGATCCTTTCACTACAGCTGATTTGTCTATACATTGCATGAAAGTGTGTAACATGTCCAATATATATATGCCATTTCAGAATTCAGACATTGCAACTGAAAATGAAAGTCAATGACAAGCTTTCTGATGATTTTTACCCCCTAAAAAATTGTTTTTTTCTAACCTAAAAAAACCATCAAAACATAATTGAATGTGTGGTCCTAGGCATTCTACAACCGTAGCTTACCATGATAAAAAAATATTAAGATAAGTAGATAACCCTACATAAGTGAAATTAATATTCTATACTTTTCAGATCATTGTGTAATTTTTTTTTTAGTGTTATTTTGTTTTTCACTTTAAAATTCGTTTTGATGGTGGTAAAGTGACTTATATAAAATTAAAATAATGTTCTAATATCATTTGAGAACAAATAAGGGGGGGGGGGGAAGATGGGATATAAATAGAAAAATATAAACCAAAATGATAGACTTCTACACAAGCTTCGACAGAACCGGGTTAGAAGAGGCATCTAGACCCGAGAGGTACCGAGAGCCCCCTGCAATCTACATCACGCCTACAGAACTTCCACTCGTGGCCAAGGGAACCCCAACACCCACCCCCCCAATGAACCGGTTCCAGTCCCAGAGTGCTGCCCCAAATGAGAACAAAGAAATTAGTGATATGTCTATTGTTGCAATATCATTTTTTAATCCTCAAAATATTATTTAACTCGTTCAATTGAGAGATTGATCGATTACCATTTATATCATTTTTCATTTAGAACAATAGATAAAATGAATAATCTTCGATAAAAATATTTTTTAAAAAAGTGCTTGCATGGTTAATTAATATGTTAAAAAAATACAAGTCACATAGAAGAACAGTAAAAAATATATTTATATAACAAAGGAAAACTATCCAAAAATATCATTTAAATATTGAAAATACTCAAATCAATCATTTTTTAAAATTCTACATAAAAAAGTCTTTTTTTACAATTTTGAAATATAAAATGATCGATTTGATTACCCTTATGTTATCTACTATTTAAACATTTCCCCATGCAATCTACAGCACGCCTATAGAACTTCCACTCGTGACCGAGGGAACCCCAACACCCCCCCCCCCCAATGAACTGGTTCCAGTCCCAGAGTGCTGCCCCAAATGAGAACAAAGAAATTAGTGATATGTCTATTGTCGCAATATCATTTTAATCCTCAAACTATTATTTAACTCATTCAATTGAGAGATTGATCGATTACCATTTATATCATTTTTCATTTAGAACAATAGATAAAATGAATAATCTTAGATAAAAATATTTTTTTAAAAGTGCTTGCATGGTTAATTAATATGTTAAAAAAATACAAGTCACATAGAAGAACAGTAAAAAAATATTTATATAACAAAGGAAAACTATCCAAAAAAATCATTTAAATATTGAAAATACTCAAATCAATCATTTTTTAAAATTCTACCTAAAAAAGTCTTTTTTTACAATTTTAAAATATAAAATGATCGATTTGATTACCCTTATGTTATCTACTATTTAAACATTCTCACATACATTTAATTGTTTAACACCCCAAATAAAGAATATTAATTAATAAATAATAATAAATTTTATGTGTATGAAGTTTTTTTTATCTATATTTAAATACACAATTAAGAGTTAAATTGTAAAAAAATTGGAATTTTTTATTGTACAATATATTTTATACATTCCTAAACTTTATAAAAGAATTTGTGAGACTTATATATAACTATTATACAAAAGTAATCCTTATGCAAGACATTTATAAGATATAAATAACAAAAATAATTAATTTTTTCAAAATGTTAGAAAAAATCCAATTTTTTTCGTAAATTTAAAAATTACAATTTTAACAATGTTAACATTTTTTATAACATACTTAGAAAATATAAAAACAAGTAAAATCACTCTCAAATAAAAATTATTTTTTATATTGACATTAATTTTCAATTAGATAATGGTGTGAAAATTTTTAAATTTGATAAGAGCGTTAAAAATTATAAGAGACAAATCATTTTAAGTTGTGAAATTGTTAAAGAAAACATTTTCCAGTAAAATTCTTAAAAGTGACAGTTTTGATCTTAAAAGATTTTTTAAAGATGTTTTTTCTATAATAAAACTAATTAATTATTAGAATTTTGTTGAAAGTTCATGGACCTTAACATGATGCCAAAAGTGCCTAGTTTGATTATTTTTGGTCTAAAAAATTATAATAAAAACCTATGACTAATTAAAACAAGCTAATACTTAACAAAAGCAGTTGTGGGAATAATAGGTTGGGGATTTTGCAAATCACCCAAAGGATTTTGCAAATCACCCAAAGGACAGGTGGAGCCACAAACATGGCAGACAAGGCCGTCCCATCCTTAAAAAGCAAGAAAAGATCATTAAATTTTTTTTTAATAAAAAATAACAAAACAAAATAAAATAAAATAAAATAAAATCAAAGTGTGCTTTTTAACCACCACTTTGAATTTATTACCCATCACAACAAAATCCTTTTAAATCACAAAATAAATACTGAAAGATTTGATTTGTTTAATACGCATTTCATTCCATTCACCATTAATTAAAATTTCCCAAATCGGTTGAGCGTGATTTACGCGAATTAGGAGGGGGCATTTCGGTCATTTATCGTCACCCGCTGTTTGAATCACGCCTAACGTCCCACCTTTAAAACGAGACGATACGTTCAAAATATCGCGAGAAACGGCGCTCACGAATCTCTCGTGTCGGCTATAGTGCGCCCCCGCGTTTCGCGTGCGTGCTCTGTCTCTCTCTCTCTCTCTCTAAAAATCTCTCCTTTTGTATTTGAAGCGGGAAGAGAGAGTATAAGAGAGAGTTAGAGAGAGAGAGAGAGATGGAGTGGGGGGAGAGGGAGGAGAGAGGGGGGAGCATGAGCAACAACGGCGGCGGAGGCGGCGGCGGAAGGGATGGTGGGTTGTTGTACCCGGCGGTGAAGGTGATGACGGACGAGCAGATTGAGGTCCTCCGCCACCAGATCGCCGCGTACGCCACCATTTGCGAGCAGCTCGTTGAGATGCACAAGTCATTCATGGCCCAACAGGACTCTCTCGCCGGTTCTCTCTCTCTCTCTCTTGTAAATTTTTGTTTTTTTATTGTTTTTTATTGATTGGAACTATTGGGTTTTTTTTTTAATGAATTCTTTTTTGTTTTGGTTTGGTATGAATTATTTGGGTTTTTTTTTTGGTTGTGGGTATATTGAGTTAAGTTGATTTTGATGTTCTGTTTGGGTTTTGATTTGTTTGATGTTGATAAACGTATGGGTTCTGGTGAATATAATGAATTTTTCATGTTTTTTATATTGATGTTTTATTTGGAATGATGGGTATCTTCTTCTTCTTTTTTTGTGTTTGATTTTTAAAATTGGAGAGTGGTCCTTCATGGGTTTTTTTTTTGGCTTGGTTATTATGAACATGAATATTGATGTTTTTTTTTGTTTATTTTGGGGGGGTTTAGGATATGTGGTATAGTTTCATTGAATCATACATCGTACAATTGTATGATGGATGTTTGACATAATTGAATATTCAAACTTCTGGGGTTCAATATATGTTCACTAATTAATACCCGATATTACAAACCTTCATTCATGCCTTCACAGTGGTGCATATATTATCGGGAAAATGACTAAAAAAAAGTCTCAAAAAAGTTAGAAATACTCAAATCAGCCACTTTTTAAAATTATACTTAAAAAAATCTCATTTTACAATTTTAAAAATATAAAATACTAATCTACCCTTGTACAATTATATCCGTAATACATTTCATATCTCTTAACTTTATTAAAATATTTCACTTTCTTAATTTTATTAATATATTTCACACATTTTCATTAAGATCAATTTTTTTATTATAAATTCTTTGTGATTAGATGAATTTTGTGAAATATGTACCAATATAATTTGAGTTTTTGATAATGAACTCAATTAAATGTTGATGTTTTTTTTAAACTTGGATATATACTAATGATATTATAAAAATATGTAAATAGCCAAAAAATAAAAAATGTGAATAAAGATTTAAAATACTAAAATATCATATGCTACATTGGGGCACAACATAGATTTAAATGAAATATTATGATTATATACAATGAAAAATGATAAACAATATCATGTAAGATATATATAAAAAACACACAGTATGATATATAATAACAAAACCTATAAGATGATTGATTTTTGTCATATATAGAGAGATTATTGTTTTATAGGAAAAATATGTTTTTAGTGTGGAATAAAGAGGGATATTAAATATTTAATTACATAAAGGCAGATTAGTCTTTTGTGTTTCCAAAACTGTGAAATAAGACTTTTTTAGGTATAATTTAAAAAAAACGGTTGATTTGAGTATTTTAAACTTTTATGAGATTTTTTTGGTCATTTTCCCTATATTCTTTCTAGAAAGGGCACATGGAAAATATTATTATTATTATTATTATTATTATTATTCACATTGATGGACCTACAATTTTTTTGATGTAGTAAACACGCTTAATTTTCATTTTGGTGACAGGGAGTTCAATTTATATATAAATATACATTTTTACATGTATAATTATGTATGGAGTAATAACTTTATACAAGGGGAACTTGTCTTGATCAGATCATAAATGTCATTCATCACTTCAAAATACATAGGTAATTTTATAAAAATCTATTCATTAACAAATGAGAGTATATGTGGTTATTTAAAGTTTCTTTCTGGTGACAGAACATTTATTATCTCCCCAGATGCAAGTCCTGATACTGACATATTAATAAATTATAATCATTACTTCCACTCCAATTAGTTATGACCTTTCATCATTCAAGATTATATTTGAAGACCATTTCTTCTATGGGAAATAATTAACCAATAAATTGACCAATTTAACTGATGTGTACCAATCACAAAAGTGATAACACTCTTACTAAAAAGTGATAATAAGACATGTCATCTTGTGATTGGTCGTGATCATCAAATTGGTTAAATTTTTTTGTCATAGGATCATGACTGGTCTTCTATAGAGACCACATTCCTGGTAACCTTTCCAGTTGAGGGGTCCTTTTGAGATTTGGAAACCACAGGGTGATGTCTCCTATAAAATTAATAGACACATCCTTGAATTTGTTATTGTGTTACCATATGGAGGAATTTTTTTCACCATCACCTAGGTGTGAAACCCTGCTCTGGTTCCCCCCACTCTTATACTTTGTACAAGTCAGGCTGGCATGTTTGAATTTTAACAGTGTATGAGCCTGAAATGATTTGTTCTTTTATAGAGTAGGTGTAGAGGGGTAATTTTCTGTATGGGTATATGCAGGAGGGATATGTTTTGTTGTTTCAAGATATAAGAACCAGGATGATAGCACCGATGATGTAGTTTTATTTTTCAGGAGTTAAAAAGCCTGCGCATCACTAAAGTGAAAGAAAGTTACATATTTTTGTCAATATAAGCTTGACATTATGTTTTCTTGAGTAAAGAATTGATGAATTTAGTAGTTGAATAAAGAATAATACTTAGTTCTTATGCATCATTTCTTTATTCAAGTATTAAACTCATTATCTTCCATTGTCTGTACTAGTCTGTGGAGAGTGACCATTGAATTTTAATTTTCCCTTTAATGACTGGTGAGTCTAAACCCATATCATCTAAAAAGTGTTTAGAGGGTATCATGACCAAAATGGATTGCAACGGTTAGAAAAAATATATAATCAAGAAGGTTAATCCAGGTGGATAATTGAGGCAGAGGAAAATTGACCTTGGTAAAATAACATTTAGCAAAATCACCCATTCAAAGTATTTTTTAAAGATGAATTTAATGCATAATTTCGCATTGAAATCTTAGGTTCCTAGCAGAGTAGCAGGGTTTATGATACAGCTTAAGACTGTACATTGAACACATCAAAGAGGAGGCAAGGTGTTTGGATGATTTCATGATTCAAGAACCCAAAATATGCATTTATTTGAGGGGAAAATTTACACATTCTGTTTTTATTTGTTGGGTGTTAATGTTAATGACAATGGATGATTTGTTTTCATTATATTGATATGCACTGAGCTGAAGTGTAATTGTTGTTTTCATTATAATGATCGATTCTCTTTTTTTCACTTTCTGCAGGCACGAGACTGGGAAATCTGTACTGTGATCCTTTGATGACATCAGGAGTGCATAAGATCACTTCGAGGCAGCGGTGGGCCCCAACACCCGTGCAGCTACAAATTCTGGAGAGCTTGTTTGTTCAAGGAAGTGGGACGCCTACGAAGCAGAAGATAAAGGAGATAACTAGCGAACTGACTCAACATGGCCCCATCACAGAATCAAATGTTTATAACTGGTTCCAGAACAGGAGGGCGAGGTCGAAGAAAAAGCTAGCTTCATCACAAACAAATAACACCGAATCCGAAGCTGAGACAGATAATGATTCCCCAAAGGAGAAGAGGGCCAAGTCTGACAAGCTTCATTTCCATGAGAATTCTGCGGAGATATGCTTCCAGTGTCCGGATATGAGTCCTGAAGTGCAGCCTTTGAGTGTGCAGTCCTTGGCCGAGATCTCAATGTCTTCAGGCGGTTCGACTAGCCTTTCTTACTATGGTAAATTTTCTGCTGCTGCTGCTTTGTTTTTACACTAAAAAGTTTAAGCTTATTAAGTTTTTTTCCTTTAACAACATCATATAAGGTATCGTTTGGTAACAGTTTGAAAAGCTTTTGGAGATTCTGCTTTTGCGGGAATCGTGCTTAATGCAAACTCCATTTCCAAATTCCCCTAGTGGTCCCAGCTTTTGAAAAAAAAAGAACAGATTTAGCTATAAAAAACAGATTTTTTAAGACTAGCAAGAGTATGTTTTCTTGAAAACTGTTTTCAAAGCTATTTAAATGAAAAACTCTTTTTCCAACTCATTTCCAAACATAGCCTATAATCTTAAAATGATGAATGCAGGACTTGATCACTTGATGGAGAAAGTGGAAGGCGGCCCGGGACTATATCCATTCCGAACGTGAACTGGTTTTGATTGACACGATCGGTGTTGTGTTTTTGGAGTGGATCATGACATTGATGAAGTAGGACATGATTAATCAGAACAAATAATGCATGCACTGACATTTTGTTGTTGTGCACACTGATTATTGATAGATCTAGATTGCACTCTTGAGCTTAGAATCTGATGGTGACATTGTTTTCCAGATCTGGCTCAGTGGGTCACTTATGATGTATTTAGCTTCTTTGGATGAACATTTTTATTGTAGATATATGATGGTATTGCATATTTGGGGGCAAGCGCTTAATGGGGCTTAATGCTGATGTTATTGTTTTGTCAATGAAAATATGAGCAATTTTAAATTCAGATCAAGGTTTCTTGTACTATTAGTTTCATAAATCAAAATTGAATGATGTTAACAGACCAATATTTCAATGGCCTGAGTGACTGGTTAATGGTTATGTTAAATTTTGATAAATAGAATTAAGAACTTAATCACACATATAATAGAATGGGACGGGGCCTGGTTCCTAATGAATCCTAAGAGCCTGGGCCATTGAGGGGTGAGGGTGAGATAAGGCTAGATTCCTGATTTAACTCTACACCACCTAATGAAAAAAGTCTTTTATATAATTATGTGAGCACAAACCATATAATTGTCTTTTGTTGCGTCTACAACAAAAGAGAATTATATCTTGTTATCTAATACTAGAAGACTAATTGGATTGAATATGCACTGAAACATTTATATAGAGAAATGTATGAAACAAAATTTGAGGTCATTCATTACAATAAACTTTACATTACAATGAATATCTTTCTGACCAAACCAGCTTCAATTCCAGTATAATATTGCTATCCAGTTGGACCAGTTTATTATGATTCCACATATTGCTGGGGGACTAATAATATATAAAATTATAAAATATGAGATACATATAAATTTGCCTAAAAAAACTTATAAAAATCCCATCAAAACCACCATAAGCCAAAATATACATATTCTTGGACATGGTGAAGTGTCAACAATTTTCAAAACTTGTCCTGCAAGAGAATTTCTGCATATGATCAACATGAATGCACAAACCAACCACACCTTTCCTTCATTACCTCTTCTAAGAGCCATAAAAATCCATAAATTTTCAAGTTTCTAGTATTACACAGGGATTCTGGTGGCCAAGCCATTCAAAAGGAGATCCCTTTATCTGAGAAATTCAAAAATTTTATAATTGTAAAAGAAAACAAATCCTAATATAATGGTTAGTGATTTCTTGTGAACCTGTACATGTCAGGAAAAGATTGAACCTAAAAGTAATTGTTTAGCTTTATATGTGAGGGCTGTTAGTTATGATCCACTGCAGTCTCCGCAGCCAGGTACATTATCTCTCCTGGGTAGTCTTAGCTGCAAGGGAAAGGTTGGAATAAATTAAACCCATGCAAGATTTAAAGAAAAGAAGCACAGAAATTCATAAGATCCCGTACCTTTGTTTTCACTGTGCTCAAGCCTCTTGCATACTTTGGTCTTGCATACTTTGGCTGTGGAATGTACGCAAATTTCTCAATAGGAATCAAGCTTAAAACGTTGTCCACGATCCGACTTGTGAATAGGCAAAATGACCTGACATTTCTGTGCCGTAACAGAAACAAAATGTGATGTTTTTTCTTTTTATTGGTGACAAAATGTGATATGTTAGTAAACAGTCATTTGTTATTTTAATAAAAAAGAACAAACATGATGTGTCTTTAGTGTATTAGCCTGGTAAATAACTTGGAAGAGCAAATCCAACAATATACCTCTTTTGGTGATGCTTCTTGATGTTCCAGCTCCAAGCGATCAGCATAAAACATGACCTGCACAGGCAAAATTCTTAAGTTAGTTCTTCAAGGCATGTTTTACAAAGTGTCACTGTTTAAGATCATCATTATCAAATCTTCTTTTGACAAGTTGATAACTTGAAATGTTTGACGAAGACTTAGTAAGGACTTCGTCACTTGGGCTTATAGGAGAACACATATCAGATCGGTACCTTGTTTATAAGGTTGATATTCAATGCATCAGTTGCCAAAATTTGTAGGCCAAGGCATGCCAAAGAGACACTGCAGAAAGGGCAAAAGACCATCTTGTATACGCAACCATCTTCTTCACACCAGAAGCTGCTTTGAGAACCATCCCCATGAGCAACCACCCCAAAGAGGCGTTCATCAACCGACGAAATGTCGGAAATCACAACTTCAACTTTTCGAGAACAGTCACTACCAGGTCCATTTTTCAGGAGCGATGCTAGGTATGCTTTTGAAGATGAAGTCAATGAACACGGAACAAGAAAGTGATTCTCAGGTAAGCCCAATGGATTCTTGCAGGCCCTGCAGCAAATATAGAGCCTCTTGTCCATGATGAGACCTTGTTGCACAAGAGATGTACTGCAAGAGGACTCTGCCTTGGGAGAACTGAGGCTCTCCATCAGATTATGTCTACCCAACTGTAAATCAACAGGCACCCTCTTCATCTGGCTGTGAGAGTTCACGCTCATATTCAACAATGATTCGTCATCCAGACTTCGAGACCCTACGTCTACTTTCCTTTCAGGAGTGACTGCATAGGCATATGCACCTTCCAAAGTGTTTTCGTTGGAGTTTGTTGTGGAAGCTGAACCAAAGGATCGCTGGTTGGAAAGTTGATCTTGTTGTTGTACTTGCAACAGAGTCGAATGTGAGTCTGCATTCTTGGTGGTAACTCCAAGAATGACAACATCCTCCTCCTTGGAAGGGCTATTTGCAATTTCACATTGCTCTGAACTGTTGTCTGAGGATGCTATGAAAGATCTGCATGTACTCCTGCATGACATATCATTGGTTTAATTAATTTCACTGAAAATGAGAAATTTATAATTAGCAGGCATTGGGCTCAATGGGTATACTTTTGCGAAGGACATTCTAAGTTGATATATTCTCTGTAGCTGCTGAAAACCTTGTTGCTTACATCAACAGATTCCCCGTTTGAAACATTTGCTTGAGATTTTTGTTTAGAAATCAGGACTTTGCTCAGTATTTTAGGCATTGAAACTTTTTTGGTTGACTGCAATGATTTTGCAGTTGCTTTATTACGGTCATAACTTTTTTTTCCAGAGCAACCATCCACTTTCGAACTTGTTTTTTGAAAAGACTTTCCATTCAACATATATTGTTCAGAGGGAGAAAAATTTTCCTTTCTGATATCAGGAACTGGTGACCCATCCAAGCAGATGTCCATTTTATTTTGTGCGATTCGTTCCTGCAAAATATTTACATTGGGCACTTCAACTTGAATTTACGAGTTAGCTCAAAAAAAAAAAAAAACTTGAATTTACGAGTCTTGCAGACTGTGATGGAAGTAACTGGAAATAATTGCAAAACCTTGACACCACCGAAAAAGGTCCTCAGTCCCTCTAGCGAAGCATCAAAGTTGTCATACTGCTTAATTGATTTTCCCAGCCACTTTGAAACATATCTCAAACTCCTCTCCTCCTTAAACCGCTCATCTACATGCAAAGCAAATCAAAACAACATGGTTCAGATATTATTATCAACTCAAATCCAATAAGAAGAACAGATTACTGCAGAAATAAGTACACAACAGAAGGATGTGTTTTGGTTTCTGATTCTTCACAGAGGATTTCATTCCGGTCTTCCTCTACCCAGTACTTTCTCCTTGTACCTTCATGCAGCATTCTTTGGTCCAAGTTGGCGTACTTTATTTTGAGGTAGATTTATAAATTGGGAAATACAGGATACTAGAAGGATGTATCAAGAATTGCCAGAAACCGACCTTTATTGGAACTCATGCTCCGTGTATGAGCATTAAAATTCAGAGACCGGATCCGGTCAGTGCCGAATTCAATCAGTTCGGTTAGTACTGAACTGCACCACGTTCAAATCGAACCGCATCACTTATAAATTGAACTGCACAACAAATTGTTGGGTATATTTTTCACTCTCTTATTGAATACTGATGATATTTAGGAATTCATATTTTTTTCAATAGTTGATTGAATCCAATAAGAGAGTAAAAAATATATCCAACAATTGGTTGTGCAGTTCGATTTATAAGTGGTGCAGTTCGATTTGCACGTAGTACAGTTCGATACTGACCGAACTGACCGAACTCGAGCACTGACCGGATCCGGTCCCTAAAATTCAATAATACTTAAAATACATGAAGGTACTTTCAAAACTCCAGAAGATATATGCATCACATACAACTCTGGGAATAATATTGGAGAGAGACTACATGACCTGGCTTGGGATCAGTAATTTGTGGGTGTCATTTAGCTGAAATACTTGATGCTAAATATTGTTTGGGGTTTCATTTAGGGCTGGTTTGACAATGGGATAAATGGTGGGATAAGAGATATTTATGAGGATAAGTTAATAGAAAGACAGTTTATCCATGTTTGGTATAAAATATAATTGGAATAAACTGGGGACAATTTTTTCAATTTTGAAATGAAAATGAAGATATTTTGTTCCATCTAAAAACTGGGATAACATTTATCCCAACCTTTTATCCCAATTTTAACAAATTGAAATATGAACAAATTTGGTAGATTTTTTATCCTTCAAAATTAGCACAACTTATCCTCGAAACCTTAACACATTGTCAAACTAACCCTTAGGCCTAGTTTGGCATGGAGATAAGGGATTGAGATAAGGAAATAATTTGATTAAATTACTTGTTATCCCATATGACAAAAAAATAGAATAAAGTATGGACAATTGTTCACATTTTGAGATAAAAAATGGAGATAGTTTGTTCTGGGTAAAAGGTGGAACATACTTTATCCTCATTTTTTATCCTTATTTTGTAAAATTGGGATAACATTTATTACTGACGTTTTCCAAAAAAAAAGACAAAAACCAAAAGGAAAAAAGTAACCAAATAAGAATGTATGCAATGACCAAATCGATTGGAATTGTTTACATAAAATTTTGGGATTTTTAGTTTCAAGTCCCCGGAAACTATTGAATTTAGCGATCGATCCCTCACTTCTTCATATTTAGCTTTTAGTCCCTGCATTTAAATGATAATTTAGGAATAGGTCCCTAGGAGGGACTTATTCCTAAATTATTAAATTTGTTTTTAGTCCCTGGGAGGGACCTATTCTTAAATTATCATTTAAATACAGGGACTAAAAGCTAAATATGAAGAAGTGAGGGATCGATCGCTAAATTCGATAGTTTTCGGGGACTTAAAACTAAAATTTTTTTATTAAAAATAAAAAGTAGAACTATGAACCATATATATGAATTAATAACATATTACAAGGCATGAAAATTTCCATAATGTTCAGAAGTCATGAGTATTTATGAAAAAAAGTTACATAATAACAAAAAGATCTAAATAGTATAATAGCAAAAAATTAATAAAAAAAACTATTGTTTAATTTGGTCCTGTGTTTTTTGTTGATTCAATTACTCTGTTCACATAATAAGTTTAGTTGTGTTATTTTTATTTTTTATTTTTTTTGTGCTTGGTAAGTAACTGTATTGCCTCCAAAAAAAAGGTTGGGATAGAAAATAAGCTTAAAAAAACCTATTGGACTAGCCCAGCAATACAACAACTCAACAACCCGCATGAAACTCGTACCAAAAAAATAAAAAAATAATAATAAATAATAAAAAAATAATAAAAATAAAATAAAATAAAAACAGCAACGCATGAAACAAGAGAGATCCAAACACACCCAGATCAATGCGTCTAATTTGGGGCTAATGTATATATGTTATAATTCATTAAAAAGGACTTGTAAGTTTAGATTTCATTAAAATTCATAAATTTTGTAATAATATAAATATATTTGATCAATACAAATATATTTGATATTTTTTTTAAAAAATTCCCATATTTGATTCAAATGCAAGATTGTGGATAAGAACACAAAAAATGAGAATAAAAAGTATTATCAAATGTAAATCCAGATAAAAATAGTGAATTTTTTATCCCCATAAATTGGGTTAACTTATTCTAAATATTTATCCATTTACCAAACTAGGCCAATATTTTAGACAAAAGCACCATAGTGAAAAACAAGCTGAAAAACTATGGAAACATTCATTGCTACCTAAAAGTTGGATTCTTTACAGACAATGGAACCATAATGAAAACTATGGCAAGGAAGTTATGTCAACATAGATTGCAATTTGCAGCTTAAATATTGAAAATTTAAATTTTGTTTGTATAAATGCGAATCAGGGTAGATTGCCAATGAAACTTAAAGGTATTTACCCATGAAGATGATCGCTCCATAGTCAAACCTATGCCTTATACAACGACCTGCAGAAACAATAAAATAAAATAAAATTGAACTATCAAGAAGGAAAAGACCACCCTTATATAGAGTAGGCACAAACTGTCTAAAACTTGAAGTACATGTGGCTGGATCTGTCCATATATAAACTTCTATAACCAGACCAAATCAAATTTTACATGTAACATAGCCAACATATACCATTGAGGCTTCAAATTAGATGCTCACAGGAAAGCTAAAGCTTCTATGGATCCATATTTTCCTCTCCAATATAAGAAGAAATCAACTTCAACCAGTCAGAGTAGAGGGCACTAAAATATTTGACAGCCAAAAATCAACTAGCGTATTGCACGAAGAACATTGGAAATTAAATTTTACCATGATTTACTTGGCAACAAAAACATTGATCTAAATATGAATTTTAGAATGTATGATGACTAAAAAATGTCAATTTACTTATAATGCTATTTGAGCACGGCAACCAATTTTACCAACTAGGACTTCAAAAGGCTATGGTCAATTTTTTTTTTCTTACAGGGAGTAGCATTTTTCCTAATATGTTTGGGCTTGCATTTGAAGAATAAAATAATAGCAATTTATGGAACAAAACCATCTAACAGTAAGGATGATGTGCATAACATTGAACTTTTGGATGATTTGCCTTCAAAAAGGGATCGATATCCAAAAGAATACAGGAAAATGTAAATGTGGGAATGAGAACTACACCATACAGAGGATAAGAGGCAAGACATACCTGCAGCCTGATTTAAGGCACGAAATGCTTGATGGCAGTACCAATCACTACCGCTTAAGAGATTTTTTGACGTCCTGTACATATCATTATATTTCTTTTTCATAGCCACCTGAATGTCATTTCTGGTTCAAGATATGACTTAGTAAGATCAAAAAGAAGATTAGTGGCAAAGCAACTTGAGAAGGCTTCATGAATATACTCACTTGTTTGGAAATGGAATACCAACAATTACCTAACTCAGTTAAGGATAAGTCACAATATAAACATATACATGAACATGGATAACTATTATGAAACAATATGAATACAAAAATTCAAATATCCATCCCATTGTGATCGGTTTGTTCAACACATGCCCGGTACCGGGATTTGGTTTAATAATAGAACAGGTTTAATATTTCCAAGACTTAAGAAACTATTCAATTATTTTTTGAAGCGGGTCAAAATTTTCAAGACAAAGAGGGCTTGAAGGATACAACCACTCGAGCATTATCATCAGAAAAGTCAATTCCTTCTGATACTTGGAAAGGTAACAAGAACTACATACTTCAAACTCCATGCACATATTACGGTTAGAGCCACTTCTCACTTAACAATCAAGAAAAAATATGCCAAAAATCATAAAAAACATTTGACAACATATCATGCATTTAATGTTGACAGTTTTAGAGAAACTGTAAATCATCTACTTTTCTTTATATCAGGTGTTGAGCACATATCATGGTGAGAGATAATTAATCAGCAAATGTATACATCGGTTATGACAATGTTGAACACTTTCAAAGAAGATGCAATTGAGAAATATTTAATAAACATTTAATATCTAAAACAAACATAAATGAAATAAAATTTTAATTGGTGTCAGGCATATATCAACTAGAGAATACAGGAAAAAATCTGCAAAGGATATTTCGATGAGTAAAAAGGGACACCTTTCCTCTACAAACAGCAAGAGAAGCAGCTCCTCCCTGTGGAGAACTTTCTGATGTTCCCCTTGTATCAAGTTGGTTAAAGTTCCGCTTCTGACCCCGTTTGTACTTCCAAGAAACACATCCATTCTTTTTGCGAATTGAGTCATAATAACCCTTCAAAACTGGTTCTAAATCTTCCATGGTTCCTCTTGGTTCTGAGAAAATTACATGCAGATAGCAAACAACAAAAGGGGTTCTTATGGAGTATTTTCTTTCTGCATTTTTCCCATGTCACATGGAAGATGAGATATCATATAGTTCCATGTTTGCAATTCAGTATGTGTTCTCATGAAATTAATCCAATACATCAAAACTAGAATAAAAGAAATACCCATCTCCTTGGGAAAAAACACTCACCAACAAACAATGCTTTTTCAGCATTCAACCGAGTCCTGACCCGTTTTGCACCAACAAGCTCTCAGCTTTTCAAGCAGCTTATAACTAGGGAAAAATACAAGGGCACCACCTGGTACAATCTTGCAGATCTCCTCTAGAGATGCACCGAGCTCATCCTTCACAATGAGCGTCAGATGATTATTTAGCTATAACTGATGCATCTAACTTAACATTTAATCACATCTTACCTGGAAAGCATATCCATCAGCTGTTTTATAACTAGCATTCAACTGACAATTTCCAGGACCAGTAGAGATCACAGAAGCCCAAAGCTGCAATAATAAAGGTCGGTAAAATTATCAATGTAGCTCCACAGTAGATTGCAACATAAACAGAAACCATCATATTCATAGGGAACCACACAAACCTGTGATTCCACATCAATGACATGTGGAGCTTCCATGCAAGCATCAAATTGAATGCCAAGTTCAGATGTAAAGGAACTCATAGGAAAAAGTGTCCTAGAAATCAGAAAATGGACATATAAACGGTTAAAATATTTCTGAAGAGAACACAACATTGACATACAGATGTGGAAGACCCCCTTAGCAGGGTGGTCGAGACACACCCTCCCCCAAGGGGAGGTCGGGAGTTCGAGTCCCAACTTTACAGAGCAAAAAAAAAAAAAAAAAACATTGGCATACAGATCCTGCCATTGAAGCAACATGGGGCTCATTCAGATTGATGTGCAATCTCAAAACATGATAGCCAACTGATTTACCACTGGCATGTTTTGATATCGCACATATTAGTTAACTGAATGAAAAACTAATAAAACAGCCAGAAAGACGATCATGCTTTAAAAATAAGAGTACCGGACAACCATTCAAAAGATATGGGAAAAATAAAGATGTTCAGATAGATGTGAGTCAAAACTAATAACTAAATTTAGCATTGGGTGTTATTTACACATAGAAAGCCTTTAGGTGGCTTGCCCATTTGCAAGTTAATTAAAAGAAAACAGTTTGGATAAAAGAGGGGGCCGTATGGAATAGTGAACATGAATATTGCATGTTATTAACTTAATAGAGGATATGCCCTTGGAGATGAATATTTTCTGCATTACAATTCATAAAGCCAATCCTGCCTTGTGGCAGAAATGTCATAAAATGTTGAACAGCAATTCATAGTCTTACCACTCATAAAATTCACAGAAAAGAGCAGTAACAATTGAAACACACAGGAAAAAGAATGAAGCATTCAGTTGTAATCAATGAGTGGCATAATATGGATAAAGAAGTACTCAGAAGAAAGAATCACAGAAAGAGATAGACCAGCGATTTCTCTAAAGACGACAGAAGGATTTAGACACCACAGATGAAAAGAATATGTCCAACTACCAGCCAAATTACCTGCATGCACAATGGTCAGCCGATGAATTGAGAGTTAAACCAACTTTTTGTTGATAGTTTTGTTAATTATGTTAAAGACTATGGCATAACAAAAAAATACTTGACATACTTGAACTATTCAAGTTAAAAGGACCTCTAGGAGCTAACTTCAGGAAATAATAGATGGTATTAATTTTACATCAACTTGAACAAATGACTTTAAACAAGCTAAGAGTGGAAAAGAGAAGTCAGTCTAAATACAAAATCCTGATCCAGTTATGGCATCAACCTCACAAAAGAGGATCTCAGTTTTTAATTATCAACTTTCATCGAAAAGAAAAATAGAGACAGTGTCACACTGCTTCCACTTACTGGCATTCCTTTTAACATAGCACCGCAAGGTTAGGTTGTAATCAACCGCATGAATGCCATTTTCAGAAAAGAAGTAGCAGAATGAAGAGAAAAGACCTACAAGAGATAGCAAACCAAATAAATAAGAATAAATGATAAGAATAAATAAGTTGCAAATGAGATGCCCTTACACTCCAGGGTTATTGATGACATGCCACTCAGATGAACAACTTCCGGATCTGCTTCTGAAGCAGCTTTGATTGCCTTGACCAGCAAATATACATTTAATGATAAAGCAAAATGGTTAGAATTATACAGAAAAATTTTGCACAAGCGTACCTTTGACGCACAACTCTGGAGGACTGGAAAGCACTGCAGAGATATTCCAGCTTCTTGCAGCTCCCTCAGAGCTTTATCACCAGTCCAACTGGAACAGATCACAGACGTAAATCACATTATAACAGCAAAAAAGAGTGAAGAAATTCCATTAAAAAAATGAGTGAAGCAAACATTCAACAGTTGATTAGCAGCAGAAAACTGTAAACTCATAATTACTTATCAAATTATAATAAATAGAAAAATATGTACAGGATATGTAAACTCATAAAAATATGTAAGCTTTGCCTGCTCATAGCCGAATTGAACTAACATGCAACTGTGGGTAGATATACCATTAACAGAAGGTCAAGCAAAATTAAGAAACAATCAACACATTCATACAGGATCTCATCTCAATTTATCAATTCTCTGCTGGAGATATTGTTTAAAAGAAAACAAATGGTTTACAAGGAAGAGGTCCCTCCACTACAATGAAGATTAGCAAATGAAACTACAAGACTGATTATTGATGGTGGGACATAAAGTATCATGACATGGAGTAGACTCACCTTGAGCAGTAATGCTCAAATTCACGTCTTTCTAATTTATCTCTCTTGTGCCCCATCCATGTTATGATTCCCTGGACAAACAAAACACCCAATTCAGAGACTACAATTGCTTGACAATTATATCTATATACTCTACACGTAAATACTACCTGAATCATATCATACAAAGGCTGACACATCAGTGCGTCATTCCCAGCAATGCAGAACTGCCCCAGTTCCGCTTGAAGAGCTTGACAAGGACACACTAATGAATATCCCAATAAATCAATATTTCTCATCAATGAAAATACAAAACGCTCAACTTACCATGAAGTGCTTCTTCTTCCACATCTAGACTACCAGCATCGCGTGCCATATCTTCCATATTGCTAGATATAGTGAAGAGAACTTAGAGAGAGAAAAACAAATATCATAATTTAATTGCTAATAATTATTACATGGTGGACAGAACTTCGAATGAGAAAAAATGTACTTCTATAAAAAGAAATCTAATTGAACCAAGCTTGTCACATTTGATTGATTGTTCTAAGATTACATAGCATGAATGATGAATTCCATATATGACTGGAGTTGCGCTATTTTGTAAAACTTAAAGACTCCTTATACTTGAGGGCCTAGCCAAAAGTTAAAGTTTTGTATGTAAAACTGTCATCAGCAATCCTGGACAAGCAGGGGTGGCCTCCCTCTCTTTCTTTTTGAATAAAAATCATTTTGTTTAGTACTTTATACTTTATAAGAGGAATGCTCATCGCTTTAACACATCTGATGGTCAGGTGAAGTCAAACAATTTCCCACGACAGCATACCATCAAATACACCATATCTGGCCAGTGATGTAGCAATCTGCAGCATCTCTAGGAACATGGAGGGTTGTATACCTCTCATTGCCTGTCAAGATCATGTGGCCAATAGACCCAACATGCATTGAGAATGCTTTCATTTTCATTTTTAGGACCCCACCAATCCCTCATCCTCACACTTTTTTTTTGTCAATGAATATTCCTCAAATCATGTCATTGTTTTATATAATGGATTTGACAACAAATGAACCAACACACTAAGTACAAAAAACATTGTGAAGCTATCAAATAAAGAGAGCATACATCTCTGATTTTGGATCAAGTCTTCTCAAGTACTTACTTGCTAGGTCAACTTCAAAACACTAACAAGTAAAAAATGATTTTAACAATAAAAAAGCTCAATAATTTGTCTAGAGCCATGGGTTTGCTCCCCATATGTCTCAGGTTCAAATCCTTCCAAGCTTACCCGATGCACAGGGTTTGTGAGTGATTCTGCGCATCCTAGGTTCTCCCAACATTAAAAAATTAATAATGTTGGGCTTCCTCATCATAAAAATAAATACATAGATTGAGAAAAAACAACTTGAAAAAAGCACATAAAATTCTTCTAGATACATAACAACCAACAGAATTGCAGCATAAATATCATCAGAAAATGAAGTAAAACAAGTAAAGCAAATAATCTGAAAAGATTCATGACATACTGGGCTTCATCAAGAATCACAATTGCACCCCTAATATTGACTTGCATTGCTCTCAGAACAATCGGATCAATTATGTAGCTGTATGGGCAAAAAACTATATGAGCTTCATCTGCAAAGGCATGCGCAGCAAAATATGAACAACCTGCCGGACAAAACATCAAATATTAATGTCATTAACATCAGTATCGTGTATATATGGTTCAAGGCAAATCAGTCAACCTTTGACTGACCGGCCAACTTTGACAAGGTCTTCAATATCATGAACCTCATGACAGCCACCTATCTGAAGCAATGGATGTCCTTTGACTTTATGCACATTTCTGCTCAAACCACAGTCAAATATGTGATAATGGTTAAGAAAATCAACAGATGAAAAAAAAAAAAACTCACAAACTCAAGGCATCCTGCATCCGGATCTTCTTCCTTTAAAAGCGCTTTGCTGGATCATATGTAACAAACCCTATTAGAGAAAAGAAAAAAGAAATAGGTTGAAGGCGTCTTTGAGCATGAAAGCTTACCATTCTTCATCTACACTGTCTTTGCCACATATGGATTTGTTTGTGCAGTAGTGTTTGCGAGATGCCTGAAAAGAAGAAAAATACTAATATAAAGGAAAACTCAGCAAGACCTTGTCCAGGGAAAACTTGGAAATTCAAAGGAATATAATTGAAATCGTGATTTATATTTTACCAAAACAGGCATCTAAAAAAGGTTAGGTGTAGGCATTTTAAAGAGGTCAGAAATTTGCAAAAAAAAAAAAAAAAAAAAAAAGAAAAGAAAAAAGATGGTAGAGAAAAAACATTGAAATAAAAAAATCCTACCATGGAAGGTGAAATCATATATAAATGACATTTGCGCATTTTGATCATGACCTTATAATAACCCATAACAAGTCTACATCTGAATTTTCCAAACAGAATCTTGTTTATGAGACCACTCATTATGCAATCCTGTTAACCAAATCAAGTAGACCTACCAAAATTTCCATTGGCGCCCGATAAGATGTCTTGCGATATTCATGAAGCACTTGGCTTATTTGAGAATGTGTCCTCCTGGATCCATTATCAAATATGAAATTTAAAACCCATCTTGAAACATAGGTTTCTTTGCAGCAAAAAAAATTCAAAACACGGGTAGACCAGAATTGGGGCTCGAAAAGGGGTTGTAAGTAACATTATAGATCCTAGGCACTTTTGGTTTGCTTTGTGTCCTACCATTGCTTGCAGTTTGAGACTGACCAACTTTTCCAGGAACTGTCCTACCTGTTTAAAATAAAGAAACTCAGCAGTGTGATTGATAACACAAATGAAACAGGCATGTGTAACTCACATGTGAACATAATAGCTAGCAATCAAACAATTGAAATGTTAATAATAATACTTTTAAACAACTTCCCGTGTCTGTTCCTACTTAAAAGATGGCTACATAACACATTGCACAAAACCAAGCAACCCTACATGACTAAAATGTGAACTACAAGAAAAAAACCAATTGATTTGCATCCCATTCTTGATAAATGCAACAAAGAGAAGTAGCAAGCTCACAGCTGAAATTGAGACGACAAAAGGCATGACCCACCTCATAAAAAAGTATAATTTTATCCAAACCAAAGGAAAGTGGGCAATCTTTACATCAACTCAATTGAGTTAATCCCAATCCAAGTGAAACTAAGGTCTCATTAGGAATCATGTTTGGATGATATTGCATTTGCAGGAATCATCCTTAACCCAAACATGTTTCCACATGCCCCCAAGTAGTCCCAGCTTTGAAAAAAAAACACAGCTTTTAGCTATAAACAGTGGAAAAAGAGCTTTTCAGGAATTAAAATTTTAATTTCAAAAGCTCCTTTTCAAGCCCGTTTTGAAACACCACCCAAGATTCAGAGTTCCAATTTGCTATTTTTAGTGCTACAAAAGATGTTTAAAAATAAAATAATACAAATCATTAAAAAAATCAATCTTTTTTTCGGGAAAGCAAGAGAGGGGGACGGGGACTCACTTGGCGGTTCCGGTTCAACGAGGAACCCCCCACCATTGATGAGCGGGTCGTGGTCGATCCGCGGGTCCGGCTGCGGGGGCATCCTGGAGAGGTAGTGGCGCTGCCAGGCGAGGGTGGAGCAGAGGAGGGAGAGGGACTTGCCGGTGCCGGTGGGGGACTCGAGGAGGGCGTGCCAGTGACCCTGTCTATGGGTCCGGTCCAGGGTCGATATGACCTTCCCCATGAACGCCAGCCGGGATCCATAGGGCTTGTAGGGGAACTCCACGGGCACCCCTCCGATCTGGTATACGTTACGGTTAGGGTTAGGGCTCTTCTGGGTTGGAGGAGCCATTATTTAGGGTTGTATGGATCGGGATTCGGGGGTTTAGAAGAAGACGATACTATATGGAACGAAAGCTTTGTTGGATCGGCGGGAAAGAAGTGTTTGAACACCCCCTTTTTTTAGGCTTCCCGCGTGAGCAGTAACCGCACCGAGAGGTCACGTCAGTCGGAATCTCACCACGAAAAGCCGATTTATTACATTCATTCGATGAACTGTTTTTAAAGGAAAATGTTCATGTGTTTTTATTTTTTTTAAATATAATATATGTTTTTATAAAAATTATATATTGTTTCAATTTAAATTGAATAAATTTATTTTAATAAATGTTAAAAAATTAAAAATATATATACCTCATCTAATTATTGTATTTTAAACTTGTAGTTAGACTTAGAACTTGTCTGGCCCACCCAAACTTGTCAACAGGCTGAGAGATGCGTTCATATCTGAATCCTTAACAGTTATTTGTATATGAAAATATTAATTTTTTTATTAAGATCTCTTCGAATAAAATTTTCAAATATCAAACATAAAAAATATAATGATTAAATACAATAATTATGACTAACCGTGTAAATTAATAATTATGAACAATATGTAACAAACATATACACTGATATCCGATCCACAATCCTGATATTCAAATATCATTCAGAACATGATAACAAAAAAATATATCATTCCATGAATATATACAGCAAATTTACCTCTGAACCATTTTAATGAAGAAAACTCATTAATTGACAAAGCTTACCTCTATAGTCTAAACCACATTGTAGATATGAATGTTACATGCAGTTTTACATGCAATCCATCGTAGCATTGATTTCTAAAATTATGTATTTCATTTTCTTCAAAAGAAAAATAGACTCTAATAAATTCAATACATTCCTTTACGTAAAAAAAACAAAAAATCATACTTAGGCTGTTAGGCATATACTTTGTTTAAAAAAAATATATTTTGTACGACTGTACAAACTCACAGTGGAAATCCTATACATTTATCAGAGATATATTTGGTTGGAAAGAATTACATATCAGATCAGCAATCGGTAAAAGAATTACATTACGGTACAACAGAGAAGAAACTATATTTCAGTGAATGGTGTAGAACCTCAGGCCTTAAGACCCTTGGCCGAACTGAGACGCAGCCATGCTCGGTCGAGGCTCAATGCCTGCCGGCGGAGTCCGTGCCACCGCTCTGTCCGGCCACCGCTCTGCAATTCAAGCCTCGCCAACTGTTTGCGCAGAGCTGGCAGGCTGATGAGAGGGACGGTCGTCGGTCGCCCATGAGCACACTGCATAACATGTAATTCATTGGAGCAAATCAATGAGCGACATAATTGAGAAGATCCTGACTAGGAACAAGTTTAGTTAAACAATTTTCAAAAGAAGTTTTTAAAAATAGTTTTTCAAGAAACATACAATTGTTAGATTCATGAAAAGTAGTATTTTGAAAGTGCCAGATTGGTATCTCTGGCCGAGAAGTTATTCCCAGGAATCTAGTTCCGGTAGGAATGAACACAGGTATGGAAGATTCCAAAAAGAATTTTCCCAGGTGTTGAGTGAACGTCATACTGGCCCAAAGATGTTTTTCGCTTTCTTTAGAAACTGGATCTGGGTGCATTTGGAAACAAGTTCAGATAACACATGATTCCCACAAAAGCAGAATCTTCAAAGCTGCCCATACTTATTTCCAAACATTGTCTCTTTGACATTTCCAATGAAATAAATTACTTGGGCCAGATAATTTATTGGTTGTTTCAGAATAATTTGATCAAGAGAGTAAGAATCCAGAGGAACTGATAACTAACCTGAAAGCAAAGAGAGGTTTCTTTAAGTTCTTCAATGATGAGCGAACACTCGGAAGGTAACAGGGAATCCCCAAACATGATTGCGCCTTTTGCTCAGAAGATGTAATATATACAGTTAGCACAGAATTTTCATATGCAACAATACACAATGACATGACAGTAGATTTTTTTTTCTGATGAACCACTGTGTCTAAGAAATAAACTCACCTCTGCATGCTTTGAAACTGAGTACTCGAAGAACAGAAGGTGGCACAGCTGATGATCCATCTGTCTCAGCTAGCTAGATAACGTGACACCACAATGATGTTAGAAATAATGAAACACAGACAAAAAATAAATAGGTGATTAAGATTAGGATTTAGGAATTAGAATTTGCTGAAGAATCAATCTAAATGTACCTGCACAAGCTTTGATAAGTTTAAGAATCTCAAATGAATGAATTCGGTGGAGTTTGTCATGGAAAGACAAACGGTCTAATGTCAGCAAGTGAATCATGCATATACACGACATAAATGTGGCACAGATATGTTCTTGGTCGATGATTAGAGGTATACTGGTCTATAGCGGAAAAAAAAATGTCCTACCTGTTGAAGAAACTCCATGAGATCTTTGTCAGTCAAGTTGATTCCTAAAATACAAGGCACCTGCATGGTCATGCACATACATGTGAATATGCTATAACAAACAGCATTTCATACTGGAACCATGTTTACATTATTAGGCGGGTAATGGAATTTAGAGAGCCCACTTCATATTTTCTTCATAAATAAAAAGTTAACACCAAACCTTGTCCCCAAAAATGCATTCAAGCGTGAGAGCACATGAAATTAAAAAAAAGGCCACGCAACAAAATCAATTGAGTTTCATGGCAGCTGAAAACTTGATGTCAATACTCCAGACCCTAGTTATTGGGCAGGAAAGGGGACTATGATGAAACCCTTGGCCAAGATGAGATGGGAGAAGGGAAGGTTTATGGTCAAATCTCATGCAACCAAAGAGCCAAAATTTCAACTCATAGAAAGAACCTAGATGAGGAGGTACAAAAGCATAATCAATATAGGGTCTACAGCCATCTCTGCAGCAATTTATCAGCCAAATATCCATATTAAAATACTTTTATATGTTTCCTAAAGTTGAGGTTTTTAAGGAACACAAAAACGTGTGTATCATATTGTAATTCCAATACACATTGGAAATGTAAAATAATCAATGTGAACCATATGATTGCCTGTACATCATTGTTAAACCTCAGCATGCATTTAAAAAAATAACCTACATAAACAATATTTAATACTCGTAATTTTTATGCAAAAACTGAGAATTGTTCATGATAGCATGAACAAGCAAGGGGCGTTGTCTGTAGAGATGACCACTTGACACTTGTTGCGTAGGAAGTTTAATTTGATGGGTGTCAGTCATTAGAAGGATAATGGGAACAAAAACAAATTATATGAGCTTAACAGGTGGAATTATTAGTAAAAATGAGAACACAAGGCAAAAGATGGAAGTAATGCTGAATTTTAACTCAAAATGCCTGCTGTAAATCCACAACAAAAGGAAAAGCAAAATAAAATTGGCCCTAAATCACAAGGTTTACTGTGAGTTGGCAGCTTTAAAGAAACAAAACATTAAAGCAAACAACAAACAAAAAATACTGGTTATCTTGCCACTAGAGAAAATGACTGAAAAACAAAATTGTTAAGCTTTTTCTAAATTCATTAAATAAATTATGTACTCACAGCAACAAGATACACCCTAGCTGATTGTTTGTTTAGAGTATTCAGATTCCTGCAGAACAGATAAAAATCAGAAAAAAACAACATAACCAATTTCCAAAGCTGGTCTGGGTCAGATCAGATGTATGAACTCAAAACACACCATAATTCCTTTCTGTGGTCATTCCCAAGTTAGCACTTAAAATTAAATCAATGACAGATAATACAATGCACAAAATTACTTTGTAAAGGATCCCGCTCTTTGAGCACGAACATCGCATATCCAACCCCAATTGTGTATTTGCTCGGTGTAGTTCTGCAACAACTGAAGCCCTGTCTCGGGGAGCATCTATGTAAAAGATTTGAACCACTTTATAAATCCGTTCAAAAAATTCTAAGGATTTGATAAAAAAAAAAGACAACTGAATTTGAAGCTTCATTGCATAAGCAAAACAGACCAGCATACCAGCTCTTGCTCAGACTCCAGAAAAGTAGTCTCCTTGCCTTCACCAGACAATACCTATAATCCCAAAAGCCTAATAAGCAAATGGGTTTCAAGAGAAATCTTTTAAGGAAAATCTGGCTACATACCTTTCGACGCAGTTCTTCCAGACGGATTCTTTCATCTGCAGCATGCTATAAAGCATGTTTAAGTATTATCAGTATGAATGATTACAATCAGATGCTTGCAAAGTCTCTAACAGCATGAATGAAGGGTTCGCGTTGGAGGGAAAAGTTATACAAATAGAAGGTAGAGATAGAGTTGAAAACTATCAATATCCAAAAAGAAGGTAAAGAGAGTGGAATGTTGCCAACCTGATCAACAATGGCAAGAACACCACCTGCCATAACAGGAATAAATTTTTTGTCCAGCTGTTGTTGAAGAACTGTAGCATTTAGAAGGTAATCCCTACTGATAGATTGTGGTACTAATAATCCACCAGCAAAATGCAAAGGCCCAGAAGATACATCAAGTATATCAACCTCATGACCAGTAACCTTGTGTGATTTGCCACGAAATCCACCCTGAAAAAATCAGCAGAAAATTGTTCATTGTAAGTACAATAGCTGAAACATTTTCTATGAACTTCAAAAATATTCAAACAAACTAATTTAATTTTTTTGAAATATTTCAACATTTCACCAGATCTGCATCTGTGGGCTGTGGTTCACCATTCCTCCACTTCGTCAGAATAATGTTTGGTTCTTCTAATTTGTTAGGAACAATGTCTGTGAAGTTAATATATTAATCAAATTAGACAACAACAAATGTGTGTTAAAATTCCAAATGAAAGTAAATTTTACCTTCTGTGACAACAGAGCCAGGCTGGTGAAAACATGGAGGGTGCTCCAATTGATGCCTGGCTTCCATATCTTTCATGTCAGGTATGCAAAACTGATCTCTTTTCATGTGTTCTCTAAGGACCAAAATCATCATGGTGTTAAGCATGTAATTTGTATGTGTAATACTAGATGACTAGGCAGAAGGCAATCAAAGAATATTACCTAGAATATGAGAGAGAAACATCGATTGGAATACCATAAGATTTTGAATCGCCCAATGGATTGTTGGCGTCAAGTGAAGTTTCTGCAAAAGATGAGCACACAACATAATTTGACATTATCCAGCATTTTATATTTTTTTGGGAAATGAAACTAAGGATCCAGCATGCAAACCTGATGAAGTATGATCAACATGGGAAGACTTTTCATGAATCTTACTTCCAAAAGTGCCATTAAAACAGTCCTGTGAGAGTGAATACTTATTCTTGCCTTTGTAGAAGGGTGGGGCTGAATGGCTTCTCCTTGATCGCAAATTGGAAACACAGGACCTTCTCAAATCTCGAAAATCCAGCATATCCATATCTATATCTGAGATGCTCATATCATCACTTTTATCAAATACAGATTTCACACAATTGTTAGTCTTGTTTTTTATGGAAAAATCCGGACATGTTTCATCTCTTTCGCCGTCTAACTTACTTGATGGGTTAGCATTAGAAAACTTTTTATCATGCAGTGGGTGTTTATAGTGTGAATGTTTGTGGTGATTCATTCTAGGAGTAAACCAATTCCTCCAAGTGTTGGGACTACTCATGGTCAGAAAATCTTCTGCAACAGAATTATTTTGAATATCGTTAACATGTTCATCCCCCACTCCACCATTGCTGAAACATCTAGAGCAGAGATTTTTTCGTGATATGTAATCTTCTATTGTTACATATTTTTCTGTAAAATAATCAGCATCCTGGAGAAAATGGTCAGGAATGGACAATGGGGATCCAGAACACTGTCCTTGTTCAGTGGACTGAAAAGCAACACTTCTCTCACCAACTTGGGCAACTGCATTGCCATACTTGGTGAAGCACTCTGTAAAGGGAGAATGCTCTGGAGATAGATCTACATCAAAGTTATTCTGGCACTTTCTTAGAACACCAAAGCGAAGTCGAGAATCTGCAGCTTTCTCATCCCATAGATTCTCTTTTAAGTAAGAACAATCCGCTTCAAAGGAACAAGAATTTGCAATTGAAATAATGTCATCAGAAGAAATCTCATTTTCTTTGATCCTGAAGATATCAAACTCGATTCCATGACTTTGAAGATTTGATAATAACATTGAGTCAGTTGGATACTTTTCCAGTGAAGTAAATTTTCTTAAGCTTGACTTATCACCCTGCCTAGGGGAGACTAACAAAATGGATCTTCTCGGTCATTTTTACAGTAATAGTGGTTATGCATGTCAGTGCTTGGTGTAAATAGTTCAGTTGAGGTTTCATATACTTTGTGAGATTCAGATCCCCATGCAGAATCTAAAGCACCATAGTTATCACTATCTGCGGCATGTCTCTCCAGTGAACTTTTTGAGAAGATGTTCTGTACCATGGAGAAAAAATCAGCATCAGTTCCCCATTGATGACAGCTTTGTTTCTTGTCAAATTTGCCAAATATTCGATCACACATTGCATCAGAAACATTATAAGCTTCTGTAGAAGTGTTCTGGAAAGTGTGATCATCAATATCAGAATCCTCCCATGTTCCTCTAAATGTTCTGTGACACCTATCAGACAACCCACTTCCTGGTGATGTCTCAAGGAAACTAGCTTTTGGGCTATGACACACAGAATTCTGAGAAACCTGGGAACTGTATTTCTTTTTCCCCAATCTAGAGCTTACAGATACACCTAAAAATGTCTCAAACAAGCACATACCAAGTTAGCCATATCTGAGGAATAAATATTTCATGGGTGAGCTTGCTACAATAAGCCGAAACAGAAATTGTTTAACAAAATTTATTAAAGCAAGATTTTTCTAGACCTGTAAGGATATCTTTCTTCAAAATTTGACGTCAAAGTATCTAAAGGTTAGTAAGTTGTTCACCTAACAGTTCCGATTCATCTAAAAATACTTATATCAATTTACATGGAATAAAATTTTGTCATTATTTCTGACAAATTGATGCTTCTTTTCTATTCTAGTTCAGGTATAGATTAATGATGCTGAATCATACTACAACGGTTTTTGGAGAAAAGATAGTGTCATCAAATTTTACTGCTGAAGGGAGATTCATGCTACTACATTGACAACAGAACTTCAGTAATTTTTAAAAGCAATATCCATAGATGAGTAAGATGACACACCTTCCTTCAAAATTACACCTTTTGTGGGATGACTATCTTTGCAATCATGAAATAATCCTGTTGATTATAAAATAAAAAAACATTGCAAAGAATCAATTGATTCCACAATAAAATAACGGAAGGTATAATATTACTGAGAAGGTCATCCAGTTGAAGTTAACCTCGCCTTTGAATGGCAGAACTTTTTTTCCAGATGTTCATGACTGCTTGTTCAATAAAAGAAAGTATTGGAACCCAATCCTGTAAAAGGAAAAAAATTACTAAATGGCTTGTATATATAATATATCTCTATATTTAATCAAAATGAAATTATTAAGAGCAGAATTATACTATAAATAATTATAGATAGCAGTAAAAGAGGCCACAGGTTCAGAAGAAAATTAAATTCAGAGAGAGGCAGAAATTGATGATTTCACCTTGAACTCTATGATCGTCTTTGATGGTTCAAAGGTTAGATCATAACTGGATAGGGGGCAACATAAGTTCAGCAGGTACGCAGGATATCCTTGAACCTTGTGCCTCTTTGTAGATTGAAGCTCAGGTGCATCCCTCCATGGAGCCAAAGGGCAGTGTGAACGCATGGCGAGGTTATTGAGTAATTTATGTATGGGGCATTTGTACACAAATCTCGAATTGATGTCTGAAAATGTAAAGGTCAACAATCAACTGAAACATAAAAAGACCGCATTAATGCAGGGCAGCTTTTTTAACTCCATATTGTTCTGCAAACATATGCATGAAGATGGATACATATATACTGGAGAGCCTGCAACAGCAACATAACAGCCAGTGAGAACCATGGTACTACAAATTCAGGCACCCATGTTTCACAGAAATTTAATCATGTCTACCTTTGTCAAAAGATTATCAGCAGGGCCAGATATGTAGCCAGAAAGCTTTAGTGGTCCACCATGAAATGTTAATTCTTGGAGACAACTAGAAACTTCATTTCCAAAAAAGTTCTTTACTAGTGGCAAGGGAGACGAGGAAGGAACAGTACAGAGCAGCACATCTTCACTGCATTATGTCAAAAGATTAGAAATTTGTAAATGCATGGCTACCTCAATCTCACACGACGTAACACAGACTCACCCAATGATGTCAATGACTTTAAATGAAACCAGTGGATAAACCAGAGAAGCCCGAAGTACACATTTTTTCACAGAATGCAGCACCTTTTTGGGCTTCAAGGACAGATACAAGAACTATTATGTCACCACAAAACTGAATTCCAAGATATACCATAAAAATTTAAACGTGAAGTGAACTGCATGCCATCTACTGGACTATAACAATAATGGCACAATTTTATGAGAGAAGAGGTTGAGAAGAGGAACCTGGACTGCATACACTTCCTCCGGACCGGCCAATTGTAAAACAAATCACGAACAATGACTGCAAGACCAGAGCCATTTCTTAGAAATCATGATTGTACAAATGTTACCCATCAGGTAAAATACAATTTAAATCACAGACCGTTCATCTAAGAAAGAAACTAGAAACAGGGGCCTGTGGATGTACATAATCAATCATTACACACCCTAAAACTGTTTACCATGCATTGTACAGGAATAAAGATCAGTATAATTAATATCAACAGTGTCACTGTTTGATCTTATAATTATCAGAAGCCTCCCTTCAGTAACATGTCATTGAACATTCTGGATTTTTAAAATATTGTGAGTTCATGCATGCGGCGTGCCTGTGTGTTTCATTTAGTGCTCCTCCAAGAAGATAAAAAAACGAGGTCCATTCGTTGCAATCTTTTCCACACGAAATTATTACCACTTTCAATACGGCTAACAAAAAAGTTGATATCCACCACAACAAGATAATAGAAGAACCATGTCTTTCCCAGAAACAAATCACAAGGCAACAGGTAAATTTGACAAGGATACATTACCTGTGGTACCCACATCTTGCCTACGATCATCAATTTCAAGAGATAAGCACTTCCAATCCTACAAATCATAAAAATTAAGATCACATAAAAATTCTGCCAAGATGATTTAAAAAATAATCATGGTAGTCGTATTTTTATAGCGGGAGAAAATAAATCCATGCCTTCATGACTTTATGGTATCCATTCGGCCTCCCGGCAGCTTTTGTTACAACCTCCAGCAAGGAAACATCTGAAAGTGAACCCAGCGCCTCTCCTCTAAAACCCAGGTTGTAGTATTAACATCCATTTCAGATAGATCAAGCTTCGAAGTTGCTTCAAATAACCATTTTTAAAATTAACACTCATTACAAATTTGAAACGTGGACAATGTGGATGAAATTCCATTTTATAAAAAATGAATTAGATAGCAACACTCTTAATGGTAATATTGCAAAAATACCGTTGATTGGGGAAATAAAAGAAAAAATGTCTCAAGCATTAAATACCATGTCTTTCCCCCAAAAGAACCAATCCATCTCGTGTAATGCCACAACCTATACATATGGATACAAAATGGAAATAAGCACTCAGTACATCTGTGCGCACATAAAACCCATATTGAAGAAGATGACATTCACCCACCGTTATCCTCAACTTTAATATAGCATGTACCAACATCTACAGAAACATAAACCTGTAATAAAAGCAAAAATTCAAACTTTCAGTTACAAACTTCAGCCCTTTAAAATAAGTGCTCCACTAAAAAGAACCAAGGCTTTTTTTGTGATGGATAAAAGGACCAGGATATTATAAATGAATAATTGGTACAGACAACATCAAATTTACAGACATTAAAAAATGCCAATTTTTAAAAAAGCTAACAAAGAAACTGAAGAAGAAGCTGGTGAATAACAACAAGTATTAGATAATAAAAAAAGATATTATATATACAGACATCAAAAGATGCACAATTATGAATCTTAGACGATGAAGATCCGTGAATAACTTCAAGTTCCATTCTAAAAAACTACATGAAATTATCATATCACAAATGCCCATTTCAAACCGCAATACCTTGGTAGCGCCGGCGTCCAAGCTATTAAAGATCAACTCTTCCACAACTCTAGTCAAGTCACAGAAAATTACACTTGAGCGCAAAGAGCTGTAAACGGTTCTTGGCAAACGAGTAATGCCCTTCATGCGCACTGAAAGACGATCACAATATATTACTGAGAATAAAAAATTTAACATCTGCCAATAAAGCTCAAAAGGCACAAGAGAGAGAGATAGAGAGAAGACACTTTCATCTCCTGACGCTTTGCCTTTCTCTAAACCTTGTGAAAACTCATTCCACAACACGACAACAACAGAGTCACCCATATCTATGTGACATTCATGGAAAAGAATAACCCAAAGATTTCTAAATGAAAACTACTGCATTCAGTCTCAGGCCTTATATTTCCTTGAAAAACGATGGGTCTCGCACGTTCAAGAATCCTTGACCTCGAGAGTTCATACATGTGTAAATAAAAAATATATAAAATCGATCACAATTTCTCCGATGAGAGTAAACAGTACAGATGAAACCCTAATTCACAGTGCCTTCATCTTCACATGATCAAAACCATTCACATGATCAAAACCACTTCAAACCATAAAATGAAACCCAACATAGAAATTCAAGAAAATATAACCTTCTGAACGAAAAGAAAAATAGGCAACACAAGCATCCCCGAAAAAAATCCGTAGTTTAGTCAGTAATTCTTACCAGAGATCTGACTGAGAAAATTAGGGTTCCGTTGTAGGGTTTTGATTTTTTTTTTTTTAATAAAAAAAGCCGATTTTTTTATGCACGAGACGAGGAGCCACTGTGTTTATATAGCTTTCCTCTGCGTAACCCAAAAAACCGACACAAAAAAATATTAAGAAACCTGAAAAGACTAAATTGCCCTTTCACATTGTAAATTTGTGCGTTTGGGTGTTCCGCGGAGTGAACGAACCTTCACTTCCTAACCGTCCATTACATGGATTGCACATTTTGGTCCATCGATCAGAGCCACTAGAACAGTGGACCTGCCGAACCGAGTAATTCCGATTGAGGATGCGTTTTGGTTGCACGGTACTGTAGCATAGCTTAAGGAAACTCAGATTTTGAACGCTTTGTCCATGTGTATGCAACTTGTGGCTTCAATTTTTCTGTTTGCAAATAGGTTAGAAAAAAGTAGTTTTATGTAACTCTAAAAACTGCCCACACTCATTACTAAACAAAATGTAAGACGATGTTTGAATGTGAGTTTGAAAATTAATTTTTCTTCAAATAGTTACGGAAAGCCATCTATTTATAAATTATGAAAAAAACTAGCTTTGATCATTTTTTTGTAAAAATATGTCTACAGCTTTTGATTAAACTGTATTTTTTTTCTTTTTGTGGTAACAGAATTTGAAAAAATCAAATTCCTAATAATCTTTTCAAACCCACATTTGAGTTTGAATTGAAAACCTGGTTATCCAAACCCAAATTTAAATAGTTAAATTGAATTATTCAATTTTTTATTTAAAAATGATCATTTTTATAGTTTATCTCTTTATTATAATAATTATATTAAATAACACATTTTTTTAAATCAACTAATTAAACCCAATTCAAAATCAATCCAACATAATCAAATTTAATCCAATCCAAACTTGATGGATCGGTTTGGGTTGAATTTCTATAATTTGAAGTCTCACTTTAAAGCGTATTTGATTGTGTGATTGTAAAACTGATTCTGTAAAAATCTGAGTTTATAAATCGAAGCTATTTATTTGAAATCTATACGCAGAAAACTACAGTAGTAAAATTGTTTGATTGTAAACAGTTCCTTGTAAAAACTGTCTAACCGTGCAACCACTGCCTGGGTTTTTTAGAGCTAAAAAAAGCAGGAAGTGTTCTCGTAATTTGAAGCAAATTGAGGGGGTGAATGGGAGATTCCACGGCCGCCTCCCCAGATCGGATATTGTTGTCATCGTCGAACAAAGTTCCACATATCGAATCCTTCGAAAACATATAGAAAGAAAGAACACATGGAACCCTAACTTCATCTGATCACGTCATTCACGTGATCTTTCCATTCTCCGCTTTAGGTTTCCAGGAATCGATGGAGGCGCACTTGCATCGAAAGCTCGTCCGCACGAACGCCGAGGCATGTTTGCCTCCTCGCAAGCGCGCCTTCCCCGGCAGCTCTTCCGCCGCGACCGTGCCGTCCTTCAGGAAGGACGTGACCGCCGAGCTTCGCGGACTTCTGGAGCTCGATCTCTCGCCGAAGGAGTTCGCGGACGCCTCGAGATCCGCGGCGTCCGCTGCGGCGGAGGTGGCGTCCGCCGTGAGAGCGGCCGCCGTGGAGAAGGCGCGGGCGGCGGTGGAGGCGGTCGCCGCTGCGAAGAGGGCGCTGGAGCTCGTCGCCTTGGTTTCTGGGAGGAGGAGGAGGGGGAGGCCGAGGAAGAGACGGACTTTGATTGAGGATTTCGACGAGAACGATGAAAGCTCTGTTTTGGAGGTGAATGAGTCGGTCGATTCGGTGGATTCAGTTGATGATGGGAGAGGCGGAAAGAGAAGAAGAGTTAGGCGGAATTCGTCGTCGTCGCAGATTTTGATGAAAAGTAGGGATCGTAAGAAGATTTCATTGAAGGAAGAATCAAGAGTGGGCGATACACGGTTGGTTCCCGTGAAAGCTTTCAAGGCTGCGTCAACGGCGTATTAAATCCACTGTGTTTGAGGTTCGTTGTGGAGGTAATCTTTGGCTTACTCTTTCAAATTGCTCATACTTTGTATGACTACAGTTATTTCTCACATGTATATTGAATTGCTTGAAATTATATGTTTCTGGTCTAAAGTGTCTCGCTTTTTGTTGTGTGTTTGGTTCTTTTAGACATCTGTTGTGCAACTATTGACTAACAGGCTTGGGTTATGGATTTGTTTCATGCTTAGCTTGCTTGTCATGGGCAAGGCTGAGACCTGATTATAGATATCATCTGGATAAGAATTGTTTGTTTTGGGGTTCTCTTTATGCATTGAACCCAAGGATTTGAAGATCTCCACCATTGATAAAATTTTGGCCTTGGGTGAGTTACAACTTCTCATGCGAAGAAGTTGCCTCCATCTCTGCTCTATTTCCACCTTTGCCTGTCAATAGAATGAGAATGGGACGCAATGCATCCATCTTTCTTTCAAATTTGTGCATGGTATCTCGAAAATTGTCTCAAAGCATTTGGGGTGCTCTTGCTTTGCTTCTTTGCATTAGATGCCCAATTGTCATTTCTAAGAATTTTAAATGAAAAATTTTAATTGAAGGACTTTGAAGGGACTAAACTTTTACAGTGTTGAAATTTTAGATGCTGTAGTGGAATATCACATTAAGAATGTCAATTCTGAGCCAATCTAGAATCCATTACCCTTCCATGTTAACTATTTTTAAGATGACAAGTATAAATGTTTTCGGCTGTAATTTGTTTTTCATTCCAGATTATTTGGACTGGATTGTGTCTGGTCATCTGTTATATTCATGATGCAGTGTGTCTATCTTTTAGTCCCCTCTTATAGTGCAGAGCCTCACGAGGGATGTCAAGCATTTTCCATGACTCTCTGATCAACATATTTTATAGTCAATTGGGGGCGATTGGTAACCGATTGTGCGTTGATCTCTGATTGCATGGCTTGATTAATAATTTAGAGAGATTTTCATATGGAGTTCATGAGCCAACTGCTATATATCCATGAAATAAATTGACGATGGTTAATCTTTATTTGAAATTTGATTATGAGATCGATGAGAATCTCTCGCATCTAATACTACTAACTACATCATTATTGCTCCTTGCAGTTCCAAATATGATGCTATGGGAGGAGTGAATGCTGGTCCAAGCCTTCCACATATAGAGGTCCCCCCCCCCCCCATGTTTATCACTTTATTTTCATTTTTTGGTGTGCGCATCTTTGTACAGTAAGATTTCTGTGGTTTCACATGTTGTGGAAACTGTGGTGGTTACATTTTTTGTTAAATTTTGAGTGTGACTGATCTGTAACAAAATCAGACTCATGAAGTTGTCTCTTTTCAGTTAAGTTTTTTTGTTGTAGATTTGTTGTCAACGTATACAATGTTGAAATCCACAATGACCTCTTTTGGCCTAATTTGACAAGGGGATAAGTTTGCAAGATAAGTGATGGTTTATCCTGCATGTTACTAAAAAAATTGGGTAAGGTATAGACAATTATAAAACAGAGATTTGTTTTTATTTTGGTTAAATGTTGGAACGATGATAAAATTGACATATTTTTTTCCTCTAAAATTAGGATAATTGCTAATTTGATCTCGGATGTTGTTTTTTTAAAGAATGGTGCCCCGGTGATTTGATCTCTTAACCTTTTTCATAGAGATAGGAGGTGTTTGTCAACTTAATCAAAACTCGATTCGCTGATCTCAGACATTGTTATACACAGTTCTTATATGCATCACTTGTTCAATCCCACTTCTCTAATGAAATTTATACTTCATTAAATAAAACATAAATTTCTTTAATTTTTTTATTATAAAAAGCGATTATATATATACATATAGGTCTATATATATTTATTTATTTATTTATTAAAGTATATAGTTCAGTTTATATGAAATGTTTCATTACACACAGGTTGTGTTTAAAATCCATTTTTGAAGTGAATTGAAGAATGGTACCACATCCTGTGTGTCCAAAACAATGTTTAGATTTGCTTTAAAAAAACTCTCAAATATTTGATAGCACAAGAGTGTCACCAAACTTGGCCTCTCAATGAAAATTGTTTTGCTCGTTGCAATCATTTTCTAATGACATTTACATGTTATTGATATCATCTGATCATTAGATAGCTTTATTTTATACCTTGTTTTGTTGATGTTGACTACTCAATGATTGTGAAAAGCATCACACTTTTTTTTGTTTGGTAGAGATAAATCAACCTTGGTTTAAGTAGGATTAGCATAAAAACATGAGAACTTAAAATCATTCTTGCACTTTGAGATGATAGATTTCTAGAGAATCATAACCATATGATAGTACATTAATTAAAGATTGGATATAATGTTTCATGATTTATGTCTCCTATCAGAACTAAAAAGAAAAAAAGAACAAATTTAACTATTATTATGATCATTGTCAAATAGTGATACCACTGTAATAAAGATATTTTATAAAATTTGGTATTGATTGATTAATTCAAGCCAATGCTGGATGGAATGACTTCGCCATGTACTTATATATTTCAAAGAAATTATGTAATGAATATTTGAAATTCATCAAACACATTTCTCTCTACATTGAGTATATATTACATGGAGTTTCACTGATTCAGTATAAAAAAAAGACACAGGAGATCATTGGAAAATGGGATGGGCTACATCATTCTTATACATGATGTTGAATATGCTTAATCAGTTACTCACCAATACCCACTGCAACTTGAATTAAGTTTGCAAAAGTTTCATCTAAAAGAATAGTATCAAATAGATATGTTGCAATCAACAATAGATGTTTTAAAATTTCGGAGAACAGATGTTGTATAAATACAGACATTTCTTGCTGCAAATATATTGGATAAAGAAAACAACATCATGTCGTATAACTATACTTGAATTAGTTTCAGCATTTCATAAATACATGGATCATCGTGTCCTCAACTTCAAATGGAAACTATAGTCTCCCAATCACTCTGTGGGAGTTTAGAAACAATGCATGTGTTAAAAGGGCGTACCTGAAAAAGAGTTTCCCTTTCGGAGAACTCTTATCCACCTTGAACTTCTGCAATATCAAAATCCACATATACAATTCTTTACAGCTCACAAACCCACCCAAAACTTCAGTCCCAACAAGCCACAATGTCTCCATAACATGGGCCATCCACCCCCCAATAAAAAAAATCCAAAGCTATGCTGATGATACTTGGCACACAAGCAAATAGAGAGTTTTTTATAACTGGCGAAAAGCATGAACTTTGAACTCCAGAACTAGAACATGTAGTGTGCCTTTCTTCACATTGAAGCGATTCCAAAGTCACTTCATACTCTGAAAGTCTGAATCTTTACCATAATTCATGTCTATGTCAAGCAAGCCAATGGGCAATTTTCTATCATGAAATCATTGCCTTGAAGCCAACTCCTCATATCAAATGAAGCTTAGAGAGAAAAAAAGTCCACAGGAGCAGCATATGTCGACTCAACACATTTGGCCTACCTCACTTTTCCACCTTTAATTTTCAGGTTACCCATACTTACCTCCATCTTTTCGAGACACACCTCTTTATTGTCACTGCTTGACTTCGAAGTTTTGCTCTTTAGCCACGGGTGTCTCAGGCATTGTTCTGCTGTTGGCCGCTTCTCAGGTGCAAAATCAAGAATAGGTGTAAGGAACTCAGCAAACTCATGGGCGTCCAACTCCGAGAATTTATATTTATCGACTAGTAGCCGCTCTATCGACCAGAACTTCAGCCTCCTGATCCTTTTAAGGTCACCATGTCTATCAAATAAGTCTCTTGATCGAGCTCCTCGATTGCAATCTGTTTTGACAAAAGGTAAGGACAGTTGGCATCACATTAACTGTAGGATTTACAAATAATGAAAGGTTCTTACCTTCCGAGGCATCTTTCCAAGGAGTTCCATCATGAGAGCCAGGTGATCCTGCAACCAAGTCTTATATGTCAGTAATAACGAAGAAAACAGAAGCTAATTTGTCAGAAATGAAAGAACAATAATACAACTCTGCAATAATACGTTAACTTCCACTCACGTTGGTCCAACAATCAGAGGTTGCCCAACTAACTACCACCAACCATTTTTGCCTTATTTCATGAATTAATAATGAAAAAGGATCTTTAATTCTTTCTCACATTCCCTAAAGATAAGGGATAATATGCATTCTGTGGTTTCCTTCAACATTTGGGGCATATCCCAGAAACTCATTGTATCACACTTTCGGATATACTCAGTATAAGAAATCAGTGTAAGAGGTTTATTGTAGTTATTGCAGAATAAAGTTTATTTGTATCGTCACAAGAAGTACTAATTATAAAACTGTTGTCCTTTGACAAAATAGTTGGTTTTGGCAAGATTTATATAGGAAAGAGAAGGTCTGGGGTAATTTACTTACGAAGTCCCATGGAAATGCAATCTAGGATCAAAACCATTTTTTTAATATAGAGGAGTTATCTTCAAGATTGCATTCTTGATGAATAAATTTTAATGCAACATCAGCATATCACCCAGTCTATTGTATTATGGTTGCTTAATATTTCAAAAGAGTGCAAGACTCATCCCCAAGAGTTCAGGAGTTTGCAGGATGCCGAAATATCACGAGGCATATAGAGAACTGAACTTGTGGTTATCAATATGCAACTTGGCATAGAGTTTTACAGTAAATACTCGCAGAGGAGCATGGCTACTCTATTTATTCTCATAAGAAATGACAAAGAGGATACCTCTTCTTCGTCGAATCCTTGGCCAGCCTTTGGAGTAAATAGCATTTCACCCGTAGCAAGCTCAAATGCCATGCATGCGAAAGACCACATATCGGCAGAAAACGAGTAGCCGGACTGCAGAATAACCTCAGGAGCTCTATATTGTGGCGTCTGAATGTCATGCGTGAATTGCTTATCCACCCAACAAGCATTCCCAAAATCCACAATCTTGCACCGTAGATCAATACCTTCCAAGGTCCTTTCTTTCCTCTGGGGAATCCCTACCATAGATGTTCTCCTCTCTGAAATCCTCGCCACAGCTCTCCTTGCTTTCCTCTTCAACTTCTTCTCAATGTTATTAGACATGATGAATCCACCATTTGTAATGCCCTCTGGCCTCTCAAGAATTGGTGTCAATCCAGACCTCACAGGGTCTTTTGCAGGGTTAATGGTTGATACAAGAAGAACATTTTCCGGCTTCAAATCTGTGTGAATTATACCAAGTTCCCTGTGCAAGTAGTCAAGACCTAATAAAACTGAAGTGCATATCTCTCTTACTTTATTCAACTCAATGCCTTTGTAACGATTATATTTAATTAATCTGAGCAAACTATCACCAAGAAATTCAACAACCAGGCAGAGATGCTGTCCATTTGGGCCAGTGTGTTTAAAGTGGTCAATCAATCGAGCAATGCACTTGGAATTTGTAGGATCTCCGTTAGCAATGGCAGAAAGAAACTCAATCTCATGAAGTGCAGCTTCTGCAAATTGCGCTGCACTTTTCTGAATTTTAAGTGCGACAAATTTCTGCCAAAATGCCAAGGAAAGTTGTAGATAAGATGAATGTATATAACAGTCTATATTTAAGAACAAACAATCAGAACAAGTATTTGAATTTCTTTTGGTCTTAACGATGGCTCAACTCCTTCAGTCCTTTTTTTTTCAATTCTCTATTTGGGACCCATCTAATTAATAGATTGGGTGGAGTGCTCCTGCTTTTAATTAAAATAACAATCAGAATAAGCATCATTCAAGAGAAGCATTGCAGTCAACACTGGCACACTTTTTTTCACACAGAGTTGCATTGGTTCTTTAATCTTCTTATATAAAAAAAATCTCTCTTATATTAAAAGGTGACCTTTGTGAGAAATGTTAAAAAAATTTCATAAAAAAAACTTATTTTAAAAAAGTGCATCTAATAAAAATAACCCACACATAACATATCAATCAAAACATTCTTCAGATATCAATAACCCAGAAGCCAACTACAACAAATCTCCTAAGCAATCCAGATAATACTTAATAAAAAAGTAGCAATTTCAGACAAATTTAGGTGAAACAAAGAACCCAGACAAGAATCTGACCAAAATCGGAACAAAGATTCAAGCCCGAATTTGATGCCGATAATCCAATAAATAGCAATCAAATCAATTTTCACATCCAAAAATCAATCCTAACAGATCTCCTCGACTCGACCCAACTTTGTTTTTTAAAGTCAATTCAAGACGGATCGGATCAAAAACAACGAAACCCATATACGAATTCGATCGAAATCAATCAAAAGGCGGGACCTTTAGAGGATCTTACGGAGGATCTGGTGTCATAGGCGAGCCAGACAGTGGAGAACTGTCCCCACCCGAGCTTCCTCTGGGCGACGTACCGTCCACCACCGAAGCGGTCTCCAACCCTCACGGCGTGGTACCCTCCCTTCCTGTACGCGTCGAAACCCTCCTCCCCCTCACCGGACCCCGACGAAGAAGAAGAAGACGTGCACGACATGCCAGTTTAGATCGACCGACGAAGCTTTCGACCTTTGATTGATTGGGTTTTCGATGGAAACAGAGAGAGACAGATATGGAAGACTGTTCGTCGGTTGAGAATTGATTTTCAGTAGTTGTTAAAGGTGTGCCTTTTGGTGCTCTTATGCGTTACAGCCGTCCACTTTGAGCGGGGCCAGCATCTGCTGACCGTCTGATCGCATTATTGATAAACTGATGATCTCATGATGAGAGTTTATTTATGGGGAAATTTTCAAAAATAACCCCTAAAAAATTTTAATTTCACTTTTAATCCTCCCCCAATTTTAATTGTAAAAACTAACCCTCGACCCGATCAGCGCTGCCACGTCAGCGTTGACTGGGTTTTTTTATTTTTGGATTTTTTAGGGAGGCGTGCTATATATACACATGCCTCCTTTGTAAACATAGAGACTTATTATATATAACACGCCTCCCTATAGGGTTCGTCGATACAAATGTGTGAACATATTATAATAGCGATTCTGATCTACGATTTAAAAGTTATGACCATTTGAAATTACGACGCTCCCAAACCATTTTAAGTTATGACCATTTTCATTTTTTGTCATTTTTTTTCTTGAAATTGTTTGTTATATTTTTTTGCACTAAAATGGTTTGAGTTCAAACCTAAATTGTATACACATCCATGTCATTTTCACACATTGTGTAGATTTATTTATTGAAATTATTTGTATTATTTTACTTTTTTCATCTGTAGCCTCTAAATTTTTTTAACATTCAAATGGTCATAACTTTAAAACCGTAGATCAGAATTCACCTATTATAATATATCCACGCGTTCGTATCGACGAGCCTTAGGGAGGCGTGCTATATATAACACGCCTCCATGTTTACAAAAGAGGCGTGTTATATATAATACGCTTCCCTAAAAAATTCAAAAATAAAAAACCCAGTCAGCGCTCACGTCAGCACTGACTGGGTCGAGGGTTAGTTTTCATTAAAATTAGGGAGGGTTAAAAGTGAAATTAAAACTTTTATGGCGTTATTTATAAAAATTTCCCTTATTTATGTTTGTTTGTGTGTCACATTATTCCTGAGATTGTCACATTATTCCTGAGGGAAGGGTTAAAAGTGAAATTAAAAACTTTTAGGGCGTTATTTATAAAAATTTCCCTTATTTATGTTTGTTTGTGTGTCACATTATTCCTGACATTGTCACATTATTCCTGAGATGTACCTGAATTGTAAAAACTGATTACGAATATAGTAACCAAAATGTGTTATCAGCATGTGCTCATGCCCAAAAAATAAATCATGAAATGGGCATATAAATTTTCATCATAATAATAATAATAATAAAGAAATGTTATGTAGTATTGATCTTTTTTAAAAGTATCGCGCCGTTGGATTGCATCCAAACGGCCAAACGGCCAATCACCCCCTTCGAAGCATGGAAAATCGACAAAGGGCGAGTTGAAAAGATAGATTGTAGCAACACAAGCCTACCTCCCCAACACTCATGGCCTGGTGAGCTGGAGTTCGGTTTGTCCGAAGCGAGAAGAAAGGGGGCCTTGGCGTGCTTAACTTGGAGATGATGAATCGTATGTTACTATCAATATGGTGTTGGAGCTGGATTTGTAGGCCCTGATCCTAAGTGGGTGCGTTTAGTCAAAGAGCGCTACGCTACGGAGATTTCAGGCGATGCAAAGGAGTTTGGTGCCTAAGCCTGCTAGATGGAGGTCACAGTTATGCAAAGGTTTTTTCGAGGATTGGCCAGCATTCATGGAGGAGGTGATATGGCACCTTTGTGAGGGATTGTCGTTTCGCTTCTGGGACAATAGGTGGTGTGCGGACCATTTCTTGTGCGAGCTGTTTCCTAGATTGGTTGGGAAAGCGGTTCGTTCTGATGGGAGGACCTGCGATTTCTAGCACGGTGAGGGACCAAGCGGCGCCTGGGATACTCATATGCGAAGGGGGTTAAGAGACGATGAGATATCTCAATTCTCAAAGCTCCTTGGGCCTACTGCAGGCATTTAGACCGATCAGAGGGACTAAGGACTCGATGGTTTGGGAGGGAAAACTTGGCCAACAGTACTTAGTCTGGCTTGGTTATGAATTATGAATGGTGGAACAAAGGTGCCTCGGCAGACGATGTTTTTATATCCACAGCGACGGGAATCTAGAGGGCCAAAATTCCCTTTAAGGTGAAATGTTTCACTTGGCTTGTGCTACAAAAACAGCTAGTCACCAAAGTCTTCCGCGAGCGTTGGTGTCCTCTCAAGGCAATTGACTGTTCACTGTGTCACGGGGAAGCAGACTCTCTCAATCACCTATTTTGCAGGTGTCCGGTGGCGTCTCGCCTTTGGGCCATGCTAGCCGACAAATCTGGGAAACCATTGCATTTCAAGTTGATGGAGGAGCTGTGAGAGGCAGCACGCATGAGATAAAAGAACAGTATGAGCAAATTGGGCTTGATTTGACTTCCAATTATTATGCCGGGCGCTTGGGCGATATGGAGGTCAAGAAATGAGGTGATATTCAAGGGGTCATCCTTCTTTTTTTTTTATTTTTTGAAGAATAAAGGGGACGTCCTTCCTTTTCGAGAACCTATGGGAGTTGACGCGGTTGAACATCAAGGACTAGGGCACGTATGTTTGTGGGGCTTTGTGTATCCAAATCAGTGTGAACGTGTTTGAAATCACGGAGTAGCAGAGATGACATCGGGGGTTTGGGTAGAAGCTTTTTATATCCGTCAAGTCGATGTGTGTTTCCTTCTGCTTTCTTTGGTTCTTCTATTACTCTCACCCCCATTCGATCATGTTCTATTTCAACTTTTTTTTTAATAGAAAATTACTACAGTTAACTAAAAAAAACATGCATGGTTATAATAAAAAAAAATTGAAATACATATCCAATTTTACAAAAAAATTTAAATTTTTTTTATATATTTTATCTAACAAAGCATATTTCTTATTAGTGAAATGAAACTATACACACTGACACTAATAAGCATAAATATATTTTAAAAGTGTAGTAGTGCTCATAAAGATGTCTCCCCTGCACAAAAGACACAGAAAAGGCACAATAACCCAATGGTTAAAGATCAGAAACTCCACAATTCAATTTTAAATGTCACCCACTTATTTGATTCATAACACTAGCTGGGCCAAACAGTTCATAATAAATATAATATTGAAGAAAATAAAAATAAGTAGGACTACTTATGCAGTAATTATAAACTACAAAAGTGTGGATGGACTGGAATCAACTTATGATGCCCTGATGCAAAATCTGGTAATTGAATGGCAAAAGGAAGACAACATGGAGTACTGAATATTTGCAATTTTTACAAGCATCTCTAGAGCTGCAGAAAAAAAAGAAAGGTGGATTATATTATATTATATAATAAAATGTAGGTCATCTTAAGAATTGTGTAAATAAACACCTGTCCCAAATGAATCTTGGGTAGCCCGAAGCTTTGGGGAAACCAAAGTTTCTAAAACTGAGAGCAAATTCAATCTTTCCTGTTTAAACCACAATAAGCAAACCAAATCAAGCAAATGAATGGAAGGTAGCCATAACCTTAAAATGCCTAACTTCATCTTTAACGGAGTCCTCACTTTTAAAATTGCATTCAAAAAAGTATTTTGTGACAACCTCAAACAATCGGTCCATCACACCACACGGGGGTGGCTTTTCTGCTAAAGGCGTGGATTTGCTTTCTATAGGTCTATAGTTCAAATACCCTCTTAGCTAATACGCAGGATTTATGGGCTAATATAAACTCCAGGTTTTTCCTAATCTTGTTATGGTCCCCTGTCAACAAAAAATCAATCCAATACCTATGGTATTCTACATTGTCAGAACTTGAATGGCGTGCAACAACCCAAATAGAGTTTAATGGCCTATCAAACAAAAACCTATACCACTTTCATGTTACATAATGGAGAACGACTAAAAAGGTTTCTCATATGGAAAATCAAAATTAAGAACATGTGGAGAGCGACTAAAAAATGATAAGAGTGGATTCATCAGTTCGTGAGTGATTTTTTCAGGATTCATCAGCCACTACAGTACGATAGCAGCATGATATATGGTCATAGCCACTTAAGTGATCAGGCCAACATTTTGTCCAATTTTTTCTTCCTTGGACAAATGTTTTTTGCCTTTGGAAGATGCCCATTTAGAGAGTAGGAAATGTGGCTGTTCCGAATGATTCTGCCCCTCATCTGCTATAAGTTGGTAATTCGATATATTCTAATGGATTTCAATTAATTTCACATTACAGAATCATGGAAGCATATTTATATCACAAAAGCAACAAGTGTATGCATCAATGCGGAGTCTGACAATAGCTGAGCTAAATTTGAATTATGGCATACCAGATTCAGATTCATTAATTGATTGGTCAACTTGTAATGGTGGAAGCCGAATGCAGCTTGAAGTCAAATAATTCTTTAGTAATGCGTGATGAGCCATGGAATAGCAAGCACTTGCAATTTGCTAATTCCATCCTTCCCTATCAAAGAAAAGCTTGTGATTAGTATTGGCCAACATTTGATACATAAGAAGATGCAACTTTCGTTGACTAAAATTTGGCCCCAAATGTCAAGGCTTGATATGGCTAATAAAATGGGTAAAAAATGACAATAATCTGAAATGCCCAGAGGGCATGCTCATTACATTTGATAATGAAAAAGGGTGTTTTCCATGGCAATCCGCTTCATGAGAAAAACTCAGCTCTAGAAGCATACCCGAGGGCTCAAGAGTGACTTCTCAATGCATCTACAAAGGCTTCTAGACATATGAAAACATAATTACAGTTGCAAACATAATGGCCCCAGGCACCACCAGTAACAAGAGTATCCTTCCACCCATGGAAGCGTAAATCTCCTCTCAGGTATGATAGCCCATGCATCTCAGAGGAAAATGACTTGAAGAAGGTCAATCATTTTTAACAAGTAGAGATTCTTGATTTAGGGAATGGGTGACTTGAGACCCATGGTTTGGTAACAGTTTGGGGCAGAAGCATTAAGAGTAGTTGATTATAGTGCAAGCAATTGTTCAATATTGTTTCCCTTAGTCAAAGATGATCTTACAATGCTCAGATCAACCAATTCAAAATCCAACACAAGCTGCATAATTGACACCATGTAACGCCACGCAGTAATTGCTTGTGCGCGTAACAAATTAAAATAATTGATCAACTAAAACATTAAGGGTGCGTTTGGAAACACAGTTTGAAAAACTGTTTTTAGCTTTTAGTTGTTTTATTCACACCTTTTGAGGGTGTAATGATAATGGCTGCTTTATGAAACATAGATTTCAAAGCACAATTCTTTAACAAAATCTAGTAATAATGATACATGTAAGCTGACATATTTAATAACAACTTTTAGCTTTCAGTTTGTTAAGAAGCTAAAATCCTCAAAATTATTGTTGCCAAACGCATCTTAAAGCTGCTATTAAAATTAGATTCCTAAAAAGCTGTTTTTTATTATTATTATTAAAAGTTGTGTTTTTAAAAAATTGCGATCATATAGGGTATTTGAAAACATGGTAGAGTTAAATTGATTCCTCTAAACACTAAAAGCATAATAAATAAATAAAAAAAGTGTTTTCAAAAGCTACCTAAAATTGAAGTTATGCAAAGCTAAAAGGGTTTTTTTTTATGACAGAATGGTTTTCCGTGGCCGACCTTACGGTCAAGCTGATAGGCTACCTTCGCTTATTTGTTCCTGGTCCCACGGAAACTTCTTTCGAATTTCGTCTAACAAATATGAGGTATAATACAGCGTCAAAACTCGAATTCAAGAACTACCCTTAACATAAATAAGTTATAAGATTTTTCTCCCACTACTTCCTTGTCTTTACATAAAATCAGCAATGCCAACTGCATCAATAAAGCATAAAATCATCCCGATTAAAATTTAGAAAACCCAATATCCAAAAACAGTTGAATTGATTCACTCTGATCACATACAAAAAGGACAATAAGATATCGGAGAACCACATCACCTGACGAAGAATGGAAGAAGAATCCAAGGACCTCTTCTTCAAAGAGCTCTTCATCCGCCATTCTACGTTTCTCTGAACCTCCCCTGATTTGACAATAAACGGATGCAATTGTCTTGATTACTGAGAAAAAAAGAACTAGATCTGAAAATTCTTCTTCATCGTACAAAGAATAACAATCGAAAACAACAGAACTGACGACGGTTGCGTGATCTGCACGGGTGAGGATGATTTAAGCGAAACCCTAAAAATCATGAGCGGTTTTTGGCGGGAACTAGGGTTCATAATTGGGGGGAACGAACAGTACCTTGGAATATCAGCAACCTCGGAATCACATCCAAACAGCTTCTTTAATTTGACAGGGACATGCGTCCGTATAACCCACTACCGGCCCACCGGGTCGGCCCATCATTGTATCTCTGTGGGGAAATTGCAAAATGACCCCCGGCAAGACAATAATTGTAGATCTGTACCGATTAATGAGTTGTCTTACTTGATAATTGATATGATAGATTGATGAACTAGTCTTGAAATTAAGTTATATACAAGGAAAAATGGAAAATGCATAGTGATAATCATTGTTAAAGCCTTAACGTGTGTTTTACCGCTCGAATAGATACTTTCGCCAATCATATCTCCATTTCCATCACCCAAATGTTCATTTTTTTAGTGATAAAAGGCAATAGAGAGAGAGGGGAGAGAGAGGGCATAGCACGGGGGAGGTGGAAATTTTTTTTATATCAATAGGTACATATAGGAATCACATCAGTGCTGCTTGGATTAAAGAGTTAAAAATACAATTTTTTTATATCAGTACATTTATTAATGAGAATTACATCAGTACATATTTTGATTGACAATACATGTCCATCAAAGAGTTAAAAATTTCTCATTAATTAAAAAACATTAAAAGAATTCTCATTAATATATTTTGATGGACATGTGTCGTCTATCAAAATATGTACTGATGTAATTCTCATTAATAAATGTACTGATATAAAAAAATTGTAGGAGGTGGGCGATGATCACCCTTTTGCCCTCTTCAGTCTTTCTCTGATTGAAAGAGAATATTTGATTAAGAAAAAATACACAACTGGTAAAATAATATGAAATGATAGATACAAGATAAATATATATATTTTTTTTTTCATATGTTCTCCTGATTAAACACAAAAAAACACACACACAAACCCATCTCCATCTCTACTCAGTACTCCCAAAAAAAAATCACTGTTTTTGCTCAAAATGAAAGAGGCCAATAATAAAAATAAATAGTGTACAAATTGACTTCTTTTTACTGGCATGGCAGACAGAGCATAAGTACAACAAATAGTTTTGTTTTCTCCTATGTTGATGTGATTTCTTTTTCAGACCATGAAAGGTGAATTTAATAGAATTCTTTAGGAGTTGTTCAAATCCCTTGCATCCGTATATGATTTGCATATTGAAGTCCTTTTTCTGGATTTGTAGAGGCAAATGTCGTTTTCATTGATTTGGTTGTCACGCATGTCACGCGATTATGCATTTTTTTGGTCTCTACTGTTTGTTTCTGACCGTTGGAGGAGATAAGTCGAATCAAATTTTACATTTTATATTGATAGCTTATGCAAGTGTCCAAATAAAAGATGAGATGTAATGGACAAAAATATCTTGGATATCTCGTGCACAGTCCTTTTTAATTTTATTATCCACAAAAAATATAATGCTTTGATTTTTTTCAAATATATATATTATATTATATAAAATTAGAAAAAAAAACATAATTATATATATGATCCGTGTGTAATAACACTATATTAAGGCTGCATTTAGACTTGAGATTGAAATGTTAAGATTATTAAAATCTTACGTTTCAAACTTAAGTTGTTAAAAAATATTGTCTTATTATATTTTAAATACAATCTAATAAAAGAAGATGGTGGATTGAAAAGCTAAACATTAAAAATGTGTTTGAATATGAGTTTGAGAATTTTTAACTTTTGAAACGCAAAATCTACTTAAAATCGTATCCAAACAGATCCTACGATTTGAAAATCCATATGTAACAACAAAGATATACATATATATGAAACTTTATCAACCCAAATCTTGCATTGTTTTTCCTTTTTATTTTGTCTTTTCTCCATCCCCCATCTTTTTCTCCTTTGTAATCAAATTCGGACATCGTTTATTTTGATTTTATTGAAATAAATATGCCCACAAATTGAGCCATTACATTTTTCCTATGTCATTCCGTCCATTTTTCCTTTGTTTATCCTATTAAAAAAATATAACAGCTACATAAGAATATTTTGATATACAAAAAAAAAAAAAAACAAAACAAAAAAAAAACAAACGTAAGAACTAAAAAATAACAAATTAAAAATTTACTTGGAATTAATTTCCTCATTTTTATACTTTTATTATAAATGATGATGTTAGCCCAATTATGATTGACTTACACTTGTTTGGTTCTTCATAATAGGCCCAACCAGATGTGGGTGTTGAATATAAGGGATGGAAAGTCTATAAAGGTTGCTTGGGTGCGTTTGGTTACCCAATTGTAAAACTGATTCGGTAAGAATCTGCGATTATAAAACTGATTCTGCAGGAAGTTCACTTTCTCAGCTTTTTGAAATCGCAGCTTTTGGGCACTATTTACCTGCAATCACTGGGTTGATTATAAAACTGTTTGGTTACGCGATTGCAAACGCAGCTTCCCAAACGCACCCAACTAAGCAACTAATAGTAGGTCAAGGGGGGAGAGTGGCCCACCAATGTTCATCTGTCACGTCTCTTAATGAACCGACCCTCAATGCATGCAAAGTCTTCTTCCTTTCTTCAATTCTTCTGCTTGGTTACCCTGGATAGTAGATATTTTAAACATTTCATGCTCTGATTCCTCATCACTGTCATGCCACTGTTTCAGGATTGTAAGTAATCCAGTAAATAAAGTGGGTGTATGAACAGGAGAGAGCATAGAATCATATATGATGATTTTCTGAGAAGTGTTTCACAACAACAGCATCATTTAAATGAATCTAGTCAAGTAGCATCTGATGTTATGATTAACGAAGGCAATGTCTTGCATTCTAACAGGAGACTGGTTGGGAAGAGGCATATTGTTTAACAAGAGATAATTGTATTGCTGATCAAGTAGACAAGTTGTCAAACCATCTCGTGTGAATGCTTTTTTTTTGTTCACATTTGTTATTTCCATGTGCTAAGATTGACCCTAAAAGGTGTCCTATAACACAGAGAAACAATGAGCATCAAATAATGTGAGTGATACAACAATGACAAATATAACTAAAAAAAAGAGGTACAACAAGTGAGAGAAAAAAATGCCCCTTTTTGGTGACATTAAACACCACATTTAGGTTCAGATAACAAACTGGCAAAACAAAAACAAAGCGAATTCCAGCTATCATTCCATTATTGCATTTTGCATAAACTTTGTTACTAAAACCAGAACACATATATAGAACTATTGCATGGAATCAAAGCTCACATAATAAACACTGTCCTGCACTACACAGTCCCTCCCAATTAAAGAAAATAATAATCAATTTCTTGAATTCAAACATCCAGTAGGTGTTCCACCCTTTATGTCTTGCAGAAAAACTAAAACATAAAATCCCACCCACCATGTACAATTCCAATACAAAATAACAGAATCATCATCATAATAACAATAATAATAATAATATAACCAATATATTCTTCACTGGTGTGTCTGAAACTAACAAACACCACCACCACCATCGCCACCACCAACATCAACCCTTCACAGAGAAGATCTCCATGAGCGAAGACAAGGTCCCAGAGACAGCAAACACAATACCCAATATCATAATCCCCACATCCAAAGCCATAGCCCAAAATCCCATCTCCCTCTTGAACACCTTCAAGTGAAACAGAGCAGGCAAAACAAACCCAAGAACACAACACACACTGCTCCCCACCAAGGACAGAAAATCAGCAAAATTGGGCACAAGCAGAGCAACCAAACTGACCCCCAACACCACCACCCACCTCAACCAAGGCAGAACCTCTTCTGGCAGAACCGCCTCTCGATGACTTCGTGTACCGGGTTCATCATCAGAGGGAACGTGAAGAAGAGGTTCACACAGAGACCCATTTGAACCAAGACCGAAATCAATCCACTCCCGAAGTTCGTGGTGATGATGTCTTTGGTATTATCGCCGAATGCGAAGTAGCCCAAAACGCCGAACAACCCATACATCACCGAAATGAATCCCATAGACATACCCAATATCTTCCCAAACTTGCTCTTGTCGGAGGCCTCGGCCTCCAATGGCAAAACCATACCGATCCCCTCAAAAGCGTAGACGGCGACGCCGAGCCCATAAAACACGACAGAGAGTCCCCCAAACGCCTCCAAAACCGGTTTTTGCTTCAAGAAGATCATCACATCCTCAACCATGACGACACCCATCGCGCCCAAGTCGACAACGTCAGCGAAGATGCTCAAAGGGGCGAGATGGGTCAGAGTCTTAATCGAATTGAGACCCAATTGGAAGGGGAACATCCCCCAAATGTACCAGATTTTGGGCCTGAAACCGAGGATCATCGACCGGGGCTGGTTGAAGACGTGAGAGAAGGTGTTGGCGATGAAGATGAGGTAGGATACGCAGAACCCGGCCTGGCTCAAGACGATCATGACGTCGACGGAGAGGCGGCCGAGTGGGCCGGAGACGATGAAGCCGAGGTCGCCAAAAGATGTGATCTTTGAGAAGCCGATGCGGGACTCGAGGCGGCGGCGGGAGAGGACGAGAAGCATCATGCAGTGGTAGGTGAGGAAGGCGACGACGGCGATCATGAGAGAGCCCATGAGCCATCCGGTGCGCATGAAGGTGTAGGGGAGGCCGAGGACGCCGGCGCCGACTATGGCGATGAAGACGTTGGCGAAGGTCTTTAGGTTGGAGGAGAGAGGGGTCTTTGAAGGGGATGAGAGGAGTGGGGTGTCCTCGTTTGGGAAGGAGAGGGTGTGGTAGGAGCTTGAGGCCTCCCTCTCAAACACCATCTTTGGTTTTTTATCTCAAGATTCAATCTTTTTGTGGGTTTTGAAGGGGATGAATTGAAGTTTGGGTTTTTTGAGATTGAATCAATCGGAGTTTGGGTCGGTCGGATTTTGTTGGAGAGAGGTCAAGAGAAAGATTAGAGAGGGAGAATCGATTGAATCAATGAAATATTGGGTTTTGGGTTTTTTTTTCTGAGGTTGAGGAGGATTGGGAGAGAAGGGGAAGAAAAGAGAGCTTTTTTTTTGTGGGTTTCGAGAGAGAGATTGAATCAATCGAAGTTTGATGGTTTTGTTTTTCGATTGGGTCGGAGAAGGAAAGAAATAAGGGAGATTTGGGGAAAAAAATGGGAGAGGAAGAGACTATGGAAAATGATTGATTAGAGGATTACAGTTTTTGATTTGAGGATTACGATTAGGCAAGATTTTGTGTGGCCTAGATAAATGGAAGCACATCATATTATTGATATTACCACTCCTGTCCCTTTATAATTAAAACGTTCTGAGGCAATAGTTTTCAAATTTTTTATTTCTTTTTAAACATGTGGATTGAATTGTAAATCACCATTAATAATCACATCACTACAGTTGTATCAAACTAATTCACGTGAACAGATATTGTATTGGAAATAGAAATAAATTCAATACTTATTAAATTATTTTAAATGATTAAATTTTATATATTAGACTATTTTTATATATTTTTTTTTTAGCATAAAGAGCAAGCGTTCGTTTTTAATAACTTATAAAACCCATAACTTATAAAACCCACGCGGAGAGAGACACCTATAACCCTTCTGTTGCGCAGGAAACCCAAACAGATGATATGAACGGATGCGATTCAACGAGTGCTGGATACGTATCCGTCCCGTTCCCGTCTACGGTGACTCGTGTTCACATTGACACGTGTCATTGTATTTCGTGATAACTTAACATCATCTCAATTTGCACGTGTCCACCTGTCTTTTCCAGAAAAAAATTATAATTTTTTTAAAATGACATATTCATGTAATTACAAGAAATATATGTTATTATAAAAATTAAATTACATATATCAATACATTTTCTTAAAAAAGTATATATTTAAAACCAGGGCCGTCTCGACTACAAAGTTTTTTTTTTATTTAAAAAAAATGGATATTGTTATTGTCAATGGTATGGTAGTCTTTGGCTGTGGTTTCTCTTCTATTATTTTACATTTCCCATTCGACAGGGTAGTTGTCGGCTCGAGTGTCAGAACATCAATGGGTTTTTGGTTGAATTGGGATCGTATGCTCGATTAGTGGCATATGGAATCTACTCCTCATGTTAATTTTTTGTTTATTTCCTATTCGACAACTTAGTTGCCATCATCAGTGAAAGGGCTCGACCTACTAAGACATTTTTTTACCAGAGAGGCCTGTCGACACTGTCGGTGGTGGGTTTAATGCAAAAGAAAGTTAAAAATAAGGATTTTTTTAATAGAAAAATTTTCAAAGATAATCATGTTAAAAATTTTTTCAAATTGGACCTCGCTACCAAACTATTTACAAAATTTATCTTGAGTCTAGTTTGACCCTGGTCAGCGCACTATGTTGACGCGCTGACTGGGAGGGAATGTGTCACGACGGAGATATGATCTGGTATCACGTCTCCGTCACCAGCGCAAACCACCTGGAACCCCCGGCGCGCGCTTTGGGAGAGCGCGGGGCTCTCCTCGGAGGCGTGATCCAGTGGAGACGGGATGTGTGATCACGTCGCCTTCTAGCCCCCACCTCCCATTTCTTTCTTTCTTTATTGGAAAAAAACATGTAATCAAAATATAACTTACTTGGTTTACAATAAAATATTACCATTCACATGTAAGCTTAAAAAAATTATCGAAAAATATATAATATTACACTAAAAACTAAAACAAGCATCAAATCTCAACACCTTTATACATAGTTATAACTATAGTGAATTGTTAATTATATATACAATCATCGTAAAAATCGTCTCTATCCTTTCTTTTTCTTAATAGGTGCAGGAGGTGCTGAAGAAGAAGGCATATCTGATGGTGGTAAAGATTGTCCCATCGGCTGAGCAAGTGTTGTAAATCCAACGGAATGTGTGAGTGCAGTAGAAGCAATATCGGCACGTCTACAAGTCCGAGTGTAACAGGTGAAATGCTTCTTCACGGCCCATCTGATATGAAATTCATATTAGTGCTATCATGTAACAGATGTGAATACAAATATCTTCACATGTCCATTAAATATCAGTTACCTAGCCCCTAATGGCTTGTCACCAAGCACAAATTCTTCACTCGATAAGCTGGTCTACCAACATGTAATCTCTCCCATGACCAGATCTGTGAAAATATTAAAGTGTCTTATATTTATATGAACAAAGTTAAATAATTCAATAAGTTAAAGTATGTTACCTGCAAGAGTGAGAAAAAAAACTATCTCTCTCTGGTTGATAAGACATCCCCTAGACAAGGCTCGATAGAGGTGTGCCAATGCAGCTGATCTCCATGAATAAATGCCAACTTCATCCAAATCTTGGAGAAGAAGTAGATAGCATGCATGGAACTTATTACCCGTGGCATCAACAAAAATGGTACAGCCAAGCAGAAACAGTAGATAGGCACGAGCATAACGCTGTAAGATCTCTTCCCTCTTTTCTTCATTAGGTATGTGATTGAAAGTGTCTTTCAACCAAGAAAGTAAAATCCTCCCCCCTATCAATTTATTGTCTTGGGGAACAACACCTAAGAGGTTCTCGCACACCGCACCTCAGTTCTGCATATCTGTGATTCCTGTAACTGGTAATCCATCAATGCGTAAGCATGTATGTATAGCGACATCCTGTAGCGTAATAGTCATCTCTCCATATCGTAAGTGGAAAGTGTTAGTCTCCAGCCTCCAACGCTTAATGAGGGCAATAAGTAGACGTCTATCACATCGGACGTATCCTATGCAAGCCAAATAATACAGTCCCGATCTTTTCACGAAATCTATGATCCGTGGGTCCATCTCCCATTTGTTTAGTTGACTCATGTGCATTGTTAATTTTATCACCTCACCCTGTATCAATATGAGATACGTGGATTAGTTTAAATATTCACAACAATTCTATGTAAAAATAATAATAATTTGTAAAATCACACACCTCCCCAACAAAGCATCGCTTGGATACATGATGTGGCTGAAGATATAGCAAATCATCAACAACGGGTCCATGCCACTAGCGTGTTGCCATCTGCTTCAACAAAATGGATTATATAAGAATAAAAATCCGAGTATCAAATAAATAAAGTTGTATGTATATGAAACGAGCGACCAGATTCGGTACACGAATCTCAAGATGTATAACAAAAGCTGTGAATATTGGTGGGTGAAATTGTTAGGAAAGTAAGTAATTGTCATGAGTGTTAAACATGAACCAGGTTCATAGTTCATAGTCTTGGAGATGCATTCAACTTTCACACGTTTATCGGCTATCCAAGAAAAACGTCTAAAAATGATGAATGAATCCATAAACATGTGAGATGAAACCTGTTCATGTTTAACACCCTTAGCAGTCCTTTTCTCCCAAATCAATGACACCAAATCAACATTAACAAAGTGGTACTTTTCATACTTGTGGTATGATTATTAACACACATAGCAAAGGACGTGTACCACATATAAATATCAAAATCCGCGTACCAAATCAAGTAAGCATTTCATGCATCGGAGACCTTATATAATAAACAATTGTATAACACAGTGTATTGTACTAAATGAAAAAAATAAATTATATTATATGTACATATACCCAGTTCTTTGCGTCCTTGTGTTCGTCGTTGGTGTTGCTTCAAAACATCATTTTCAATGTTATGAAGATGACGGTTCATACGGGTCATGGACTTTGCAACGTTTTGAGTCGTCTAAATTATTGTAAAGAAGTTCATCGTCTGTCCTTCCTATGATTTCTTTTTTCTCCAACCATAACTCAATCTCATGTACATGTTTTGAGTATAATTTCATAATGACTTCGACAGCCATGTCATCATCAACAGAGAGAACCTCGCTCAAACTATGATGGGTGGGATGCGGTACATTCATTGATAATATATAGCGACTTGGATATGTTCCCGTCAGTCCATACATCATTCGAAAAAAATCAATGTATGAAATTTTTTATTTACGATGATGGATTTTTTAGATCCCCCTTCGTATCTTGAATCATCATCCTCTTTAGATATTCTCCCATTAAATGAATATATCAGCGGTACCTCAGATTTTTGTTCCCATTTGCAATAATACATTATAACATTATAGAATTTTAGCACACATATTACGCCGTTATTCAGTTCTTGCATGATTACAAAAATTATATGAATTTTTCATAACTATATTTATTTAAAAAATTAATATGAATTTGTCATAATTATAATAATTATTAAAAATATTTATATGGATTTATCATGACTACAATAATAAAACACAGATAAAAGCTTTATGCACAAAAATCTAAACAAAATTCAAGATTCACACTACAAGAATAAATTTTTCTTTTTTTTTACAAAAAAATTTGAATAACAACTACATTGTTAGATTTTGAGAAATACTTTGATAAACCGAAGTTGAATTGAGTATTTTGTGAAAAATCCACGAGTGATGGGCATTCGAAATTTTTCAAAAAAAAAAAGGGAGAGAGGGGATCAAAATGGGGGACATGGGGTTTATGTGTTCATCGATCACGTCTCCTCGGGAGACGTGATCGGCTAACACGTCTCCCCTGGTGCTTGCCCGCAGGTATTTTTTGAGAAAACGTGATTTAACATTATGTTTACGTCACTTCATCAAGGTTTTGACCGGTCAACGCACCACATGGGCACGCTGACCAATCAAAAATGACCACAGGGTCAGTTTTACAAATACTTTAGTAAGGGAGTCAAATTTGAAATTCTTTTTTTTAGCATGGTTATTTTTAAAAATTTTCTTTTTTAATGATTAGTGGATGTGTGTGTAAAAAGAGGGGTGGTGGGTATATCCGCCCCCTTTCAATAATTGGAAAGGATAAATTTATCCTTCTATTTGAAGTGTGATATAAGATTATTCATCTCAGATAGTTATAGTAGGATAAATAACAATTCATATTGAATATATAAATTTTTTTTATTACATTTTATGTTATTTTCATTAAAAAATGTAAAAGTGACATTTTGTTGTTTGATTCATATTGGATAAAGTAACGGATAAAAAATTAAGAGTTTATGATTTTGTAAATGATAACTATACCTCTGTATTTGATAATAAACATGAGAAATGTTTGTGATATGATAGATGTGACAATTTTTAGAATGTATATGAGAGCGTATTTTTATCCATTGACATAGATAAACCTTCGAACTATTTTAATTTTTTCTTAAAATAGTTATAATACATTATCATAATTTATCCACACATAACTATCAAAATTTATTATAACAAAACAAATATTTTTTTTTACTATTCCTCTTTATTACTCCCTATTTTTTGTTTTGCTTATGTTCCATTCACGGATTAGTACTTTTATACTTAGTTAGATAAATAGATAGATATATAATATAACTTCGCAAGAATAAAATAAAATAAAAATAAAATCAAAATATCCTAACATTTTCTGTTCATACGAGTCCTGCTCCGATACATCTTCACTTCATCGTCGGACGTAGCAGTTACGAAAAACCTCTGCAAAGTCCACCTATTCCAGTCTTTTTAAAACAAAAGACACTCGCGGTTTCAACTGTTCCGCTCTGTATTGATTGAGAGAGATTTTTAGGGTTTCCGTTTGTTGATGCTTCCTTGCATCTCCTTCGAAGATGGCGAGGAACTTCTGCGACGTGCGGTTCCTCCTCCTCGTCTCCGCCGTCGCCTTCATCTTGATCCAGGTTCTCTCTTTATCTTTCTCTCGCGCGCAGTAGAGTTGACGATCTAGGGTTTCTATAATTGGATCATCGGATCTAAGCGTATGTTCTGGTCCGCTTTTTCTTCCCGCGATCTTAAAGAACTGCTCATCATTTCGGTGATCTTCGAATTAGTACTGGATCTTTAATTACTTGTGGAAGGATCGAAACGCTCAGGAGTTGAATTTGTGCGGAATTATAGATTTATGTGGAATGGTTGAATAGCTAGCCTGCATAAAACAGTAGTTTGAACCATGCAAAAGCGGCTCTTGTTTTCAGTTGACAATTTTTTGTAATAAGAGTGAATGATTCTATGGTTTTATGTACTTGATTTTGATATTTTTGGTTCACTAGGTTATATGTAGTTTCTTTTCATTTCCATTTTTCAATAAAATATGAAGGATTCTCTATACATTCCTTTTCTTGAACAGATTGTTTTTATTTTTTGACGGAAGATTGAACTGATTGTTTAGATTGCCTTTTTTGGTATCCTTTAATGTTTTAGTTGATAATCAGGATGCCAAGTTTTTCTTATGATGCTCTTTTTTAGCATCTTAAATAAATTTGGGTTATTCATATAGTACGAAGTTGAGATGTAAAATTTTGTTGGTTTATCATTTTTTCTGTGCATTCAGAATCCTTAGGGTTGAATATGTTTCTTAATATATGGATTTCACCTTATTTTTTCCCCCTGTTTTCTTGTGGAAATTTAATGAACCACTCTGTTGATGTTTTTTGTTTGTTTTAGATACATCTTCATGGAACACAGACATATTCGGAGGAGCACATACCTGTCGCTGTATGTTTCAAGCCATGTTCATCTTCTGCATATTTAATTGGACAAATGCCTTTTCACCTTGTACTTGGATTAAGATAGAAGTTGACCTTGTTGATTGCTTTGGTATCCCAACTCCCATGTACATCTTTGTCGTCTGAGGACTATCTGTGGTTCTTAGGATTTTCCATGTGTCAGTAGCAGTTGTTGTGGTAATGGCCTGCAACTGTCCGATTATTTGGAGAGGACAATTGAGTCTGTTTTAGAGTAATGATTGGACAAGTCGTCAACAGAAAAAAAACAAAAGAAAACAAGCCATATGCGTGCACCACTGCCTAACATATCTGCCCACACAGATCTCATGCATGCAAAATTATGGGACATTTTTTGAGAACTATGATTTATCTGTTTACAAAATTAATCCTCCTCCATGCTGGTTTTTCTGTTCACAAAATTAACACCCCCGCTCACACTATTCACAATTATGTGACATTCGTTGTGAGGAATTATGGACTTATATGGGATGGTTGGATTGCTAGCCTACATAAAAACAGTAGTTTGAACCATGCAAAATGTTGCTCTTCTTTTCTATTGACAGCAAGAGTGAATGTGAGGAATTATGGACTTATATGGGATGGTTGGATTGCTAGCCTACATAAAAACAGTAATTTGAACCATACAAAATGTTGCTCTTATTTTGTCATATCCTCTCTCCATCCTCTTCTTCTTTTTATTGTAAGAAGATCCCTTGTCTCTGTGGTTTCTTTTAATAAGAGTCTCCTAACCTTTTCTTCAAAAAAAAAAAAAAACACAAAGAGAGAGAAAAAAGTGAATGATTCAAACATTTTATGTACTTGCTTTTGATGTGGGAGTAACGGGAGTTCACTTAGTTTTATGTATTCTTTATTTTAATTTCTGATCTTCAGAACATACAAGATGTTATGTACATTCTTTTTTGAGCAGGTGTGTCAAATTGATTTTTTTTTTAAGATAAATCTTCAATGTTTTAGTTGGTATTCAAGGTGCTGAGTTTTTCGTACAATGCTCTGTTTATCATCTTAAATAAATTTGGGTTATTCATATAGTACTAATTAGTTATAGAAAATGTTGAGATGTCAATTTTTGTTGGTTCTTGATTTTTTTATATTCATTTGCTAATCTTGGATGTGACTTTTTGCTCTTAAGATACGGAATTCACCTTGTTTTTCTGCCTTTTCGTGGAAATTATATTAATCACTCCGATGACACTTTTTTTTTTTGGTTTAATTTAGATACGTTTTCATAGAAAGCAGACACCTTACGAGGAACGTGTTTCAGATGCTGTATGTTTCAAGCCATGTTCATCTTTTGCATGTTTAAAATGCTTTTTCACCTTTCACTTGGGTTAGGGGAGGTCGACTTTGTTGATTGCTTTGGTCTCCCCACTCAACATCTTTGTCATCTAAGGACTATCTGTGGTTCTTAAATTTTCCAGGTGCCAGTAGCGGCTGTTGTGGTAATGGCATGCAACCGTGCAGATTATTTGGAGAGGACGATTGAGTCTGTTTTAAAGTAAGGATTGAACAAGTTATCATTTTTGACACAAAAAAAGAAGAAAATAAACTATATGCCTGCACGACAGCCAAACACACCCATCCACACACATCTCCATCATATGCATGTGCAAATATGTAACTTGATTGAGAACTCTGCCATTTCTGTTCACAAAATTAATTCTCCTCCATGCTATTTGGCATGATGTGAATAAATCTTTTACCCAGGTACCAGAGTTCTGTTGCTTCAAAGTTTCCACTATTTATTTCTCAGGTATTTCCCTCCATAATCCAGTGCTATTGTATGCTACAGGCTTACTCATTTTTTATTTATGTTCCAACTCCTTGCATGCTCTAGCTTGAGTGTTGGCGCTATAGCATGATTTTGTATGTTTTTTCAAAAAATTACAGGATGGAACACATCAAGGTGTTAAAGATGCAGCTTTAAGTTACAGCCAGACAACTTATATGCAAGTGAGTTTTCTCCTGTGCTATATCCTTAATACCTTTTTTGTTGTTTTTTTGTGATGTACCGGCAGGCACCCGATTGAGATGGAGAATGAGCTTTCCTGCACACCTCATTGTTTCTTGTTTATTCAAGTTTGGTTAGCTGTTTGGCTAAATTTGTACCATCTAAAACACTTGTTCTATTTGTTTTTCTTATCATGTGCATGCGCAGGCTGGCGGGTGCGTGCGTGCGTGTGTGTGTGAAGAATTTACCATCACAACAACAATAATAATAAAAGAATATACCATCACCTTGTCTAACATAGCTGGTTTCATTATCTTTCACTTTGGTGTAATATCTCATACTGCAAAGTTTCCTGTGTAGGAAGTCATATCAATCTTTGGAAGGGTTCTTTTTTGTATCTCTTTTCCTTTTCCTTTTACTTTAATTTTTCTTGGAGATTCATTCTCCTTTTTTTCTGGGTTTTTTTTAATTAAATAAGATTACCCCAATTTACTTATAAGAACTTAGTTCAGTGGTTTTTTTCCAAAGACACAAATTTCTACATTTATAAAATCATGCAATAAGTGGCTCATTCTGTCCATTGCAGCACTTAGATTTTGAAGAAGTGCATCCAGAAAGACCTGGAGAATTGATTGCCTACTACAAGATTGCCCGTAAGACATTTCATCTTCTGTTCAGTTCTTTTATTTTCACTGCTCAGATGTTTTGCTTGTACAGGTCACTACAAATGGGCTTTGGATGAATTATTTATCAAACATAGTTTCATGCGGGTGATTATATTGGAAGGTACTATATTGACGACCATATGATGGCATGACCATATGATGGCATACTTATGTTTCATCAAAATTTATGCATTCTCCAAGTCATTGCGCATTCACTATAACTGTGTACTTATTGCGTGACAGATGACATGGAGATCGCCCCTGATTTTTTCGAGTACTTTGAAGCTGCAGCAAATCTGCTTGACAGTGACAAGTATGCCACTGTTAAACTAGAAATTTTGGCATTTCTTTTTTGTTTTGTTCCCACGTTTGATCAGAAGTGCAGTTTAAAAAATCTCATAGAATTTTTTTGATACACTGAAGGACCATCATGGCAGTTTCATCATGGAATGATAATGGACAGGTGCAATTTGTACAGGATCCAAGTAAGATTTTTCCCTAATCAGAGGATTCTTTTTACCTTATCATCAGTCTGTTAATATTTTATTTTACTTCATCTGAGAGGTACTTTGATGCTTTCTGCAGAGGCTCTTTACCGTTCAGATTTTTTTCCTGGACTTGGATGGATGTTAACACAGTCCGTGTGGAAAGAATTATCTCCAAAGTGGCCTAAAGCATATCCTTTAGGCTATTATCTGCTTTTCATTCAAGTCTTGATGTCCTTGCATTTCTTTTGTTGTTAAGCTTTCTTCCTTGACCGTATTTTACTTATTGGGATGATTGGATGAGGTTGAAAAAGATTCGTGGAGACCGCCAATTTATACGCCCTGAAATTTGTAGAACGTACAATTTTGGTGAGCATGTATGTTTACTTGTTCCATTGTATTTTTTTCATTTTTTATATTTTTAATGGGACTTTGTTTGGTTTGGTTTATCATGTTACTTGAATGACTTGCTGAGACATCTTCCAAGTTCAAATTTCCTGTTATATTTGTGTCTTTTCTCTTAGGCTAAAGGAATCGCTCCATGTCTTGGCATTTAATTATTTTAAATTTGGTTTCTCAAAAAATGTGTGATTATGTTGTCTCAGGGATCTAGCATGGGTCAATTCTTTAACCAATACTTAAGGCCTATCAAGATGAATGATGTCCGTGTAAGTAGCTGATAACTACTAAGGGAACAAGGCTGGTCTTATTATGAGGGCGTTCCATATATTAACTACACAATTTCAACTGTAGGTCGACTGGAATTCCATGGATCTAAGCTACCTGAAGGCGGTAACTTAAGCTGCTTTCTGGTATAGGTGAAATCTATTAATTTATTATTCAAAAATCGCTAAATTTTTTGCAATAAACAGGACAAATTTCCGAAGCACTTTGCAAAGATGGTCTCTGATGCCAAACCAGTCTATGGGTTTGATGCTGTTCGAAAATCTTACAACATAGATGGTGATGTGCGCATTCAGTACAATGACCAGGCTGACTTTGAAAGAATTTCTCGCCAGTTTGGAATCTTTGAGGAATGGAAGGTTAGTACATTATTCTGGCTATGTTTGATATTTTACCTCTGCTTGAAGCATTTTCTTTAACAATTTCGAGTTGCTTATTCTAAACTTTATCAAATTAGGGTGATCACCAAGTTTATTAAACTATATAGAAATTTGTTTACTTGGGTTATTATGAGAAGTATCTTGCATGGATGAACCTGGTCTATGTTTCCTAGTTTCAAATGCCTCATACTCAAGTCTCTCTCTCTCTCTCTCTCTCTCCCAGGATGGCATTCTGAGGACAGCATACAAAGGAGTCGTGCTGTTCCGTTACCAAGGTTCGAGGTGTATATTCCTTGTTGGTCCAGATTCATTGAGGCAACTCGGAATCGGAAGATGATAGTGTTGAATCTTTGCAATTGAGTGTTACTTGTTTTTGTTATGATAAAGAGGGTGGTGTGAATTTCAAGCGGCCAGATTGACAACACAAAATGGAAATTCCTACAAAGAAGATCCAGGTCTATGAAGTAACCCAGGTGCGTTTTAATTTGATGGAAACCGTGCAAAGGAAATTTGCACGACAACCATCTTCCACAGCAGCACACATGTTTCCATTTCACATCTATTAACAGGCCACTCACATTGGATTATAATAGTTTTGTAACATCTACACTAAATTATTTCAGATGTTTATATCCCTGATTTATGATTTACAAATATCATTGGTTCCATTCACTTCCCCTTCATTTCTGTTCTATGCCAGGTAGAGATGACGGGGTACAAAATTAACCACAAAAACATGCATATTACACTAAATTATTTCAGATGTTTACATCCCTGATTTATGATTTACAAATATCATTGGTTCCATCCACTTCCCCTTCATTTCTGTTCTATGCCAGGTAGAGATGAAGGGGTACAAAATTAACCACAAAAACATGCATATCAGAGAGGTCAAATAGTTGTAATATAAGTGTGTTCGTGATAATGTATCACACGAATGAATGTGTTTAGCAAATGCGATCATGCGATATTAATGGTATGAATACCTTTTTTTTAGGAATGAATAATAAATTACACAGATTATAGACATTACAAAGCCTTGTCAAGATTGAGGAGGATGTCCTAATTTGAATTGGATGGCCCAATTTTTTCGTTTGTTTGGATATGCGTTTAAGCTGATTTTGCAATGGAAACGTGAAATGCGAGTCAAAGCGTTTTCTGTAAACGTTGCTGATTCGATATTTTCCACCTTTTCTTTAATAAATTTTTGGCATTTCAAAAGTTTTCAAAGCTGTTTTTAAAAAACGGATTGAATTTTTGAAAAGCTGACTGGTTACCTCACAACCAAACAGGTCTTTATTCTTTTGTTCCAATCACAGAAGCAGTGTTTTAAAATCTGTCCCGATATGACTGATTGAACTGGTTAAACCTTCACCTATTTTTTAAATTCCGAGTTCAATCAATCTATCTATCGATTGGACCAATTGTTTTGTTTTTGTGAATCGATATGGGTTAATTAAACCGTTCAGTTTTTTACTCATTAAGATTTTGATAAAAAGTTTAGATTTTATATACGTAAATAAAAATTTTATGTGAAGTTTTTTAAAAATATTTTATATTTTTTTATTTAGTTGATAATTAATATATCTATACTTTTCTATAAAGCGCGAGCTGGGCGTACCGGGGACATTTTTGTAACTTCACCAGAGGCATTTTTCAGATAGGCCCCCCCATTCTATAAGTTTCACAAAACGACCTATATATGTGTTATAAGCAAATCCCTAATATTTATAAGTAGGTCCCTGACAAAAATGGTTAATTTTGTCTTTTCCTGGGCTTTTTTTAAATCCACCCCCAGATTCTATCAGTCTCACAACTAGACCCTATCAGTGTTACAAATAGGTCTCTAATTTCAGATTTCAAGATTTATAAGCAGGTCCCCAACATCAAAACATGACTCCCCGGATTTCAAATTTCATTCAATGATTTTTCATACCATTAAGATATCCATAAAATTATAAAATATAAATATTTTAGTCATATTAATAAATACAAAAATTACAAATAAAATCGGACTCATTTGATTCCATTAAATTATTGATGGATGTCTTGCTTTTGAATTTAAAATTTGTTCTTTTTTTTGTAATTGATTTTGGATGTATATGTATGATGTATCATTTATTCTTTAGATGTGAAAATAAGTATATTTTTAGTTTTTTTTAGGGCAGTGTTTTATTTATTGATTAGATTGTTTTTAGGGGGTTCGATAATCGATTTTTTTAATGGGTAGTGGTTGAAAATTGGATTATGTGATTGATTGTGCATACTCTCATTGAAGGTAATGGTGGATTTTTTTTGTAGTCTTAGTTTTGATTGGTAAAAATGATTGAGTCTAAAACTTTTCAAAAATTAATGTCCCTGATAGAGAAGGAATATGATTTTATTTTATTTTATTTTTAATATAACTTTGAATAGATCTTCACTCAATGTTAGGTACAGTCTCAAATACAACCCCAAATACAGTTATCACATATTTTAATTTTTTAAAATAGTAAACATTGCACCATTTTAAATTTAATGTACTTATTTTTAATAAATGTTTATATATATATATATATATATATATATATATATATATATATATATATATATATATATATATATATAGACACACACACGCATCATTAGATGACTATTAAGTGTCTAAAGAGTTATATGAGGGTATATTTCGAGTTGTAAAATAAACTGTTACATGAAAAATAAGTATATGCTGAAATATAATAATACATTTTTTGTTTGAAAAATACAAAATATACATAATAGAATCCCAATTATCAAACATTGTTTTTGTTTTAAAAGAATTACTTATAATAATATGAAATCTTGTATATCTTTCAATTATAATATAAAGTAGCTTATATAATTCAATTCATACTAAGTATATATTACACGTGGATGCGCATACATCCGACTAGTATATACCAGTCTTCCCCCACGCACGATGTGCACGATAATTAAAAACAATTAATAAAATATATGGCATGTTAAAAATATTTTTAAAAATTTAAATTACATGAAATATTTTTTAAATACATTTCAAATAATACAAATAATACATAGAATATTTGAAAAAGTCAAATTACATAAAAAACATCACATGCAACAATTTGTGAAGGAAACAAATGTATATTACTTGAGTTTAACTTACAATTTTATTTCTCTCATCCATTTATTTTCAATTCTTTCATCGAAATCCATTTGATATAGGAATGTACAACCCAACCTTTTCTATTATCTGTCCTTGATTTTTATTTATCGTCATTGAAAATGTTAGTCTCAGTGAAAATTGTCTTCTACATAATATAAATGGATAATCGGATTCACTTGTTGACATTATGATTCTCGGAATGAGAACATTGTCACCAATGTTTGTATCAGTGATGATCTTGCACTCTATCACCTTATTCCCCACTTTATGAACAATGAGTCACGTTTCATTGCAAAGATCAGTTGCCTGATTTATTATAGGTGCAACAAACTCAATTTGTGAAATGTAAAATTTAAATTTCAATTAAAATTTTAAAATCATTTTATATAAAATCTAAAAAAACCATAAAAGAAAATAACTTATTGCTTGCCTTGTATCTTGTATCTGCAGCATCATCGTTTGATGAAGAGAATGTGACATTGTTCGAGGAGATTATGTTTTATATTATTTTATTTTAAAAAATTTAAATATACATAAAACTTAGAATTAATTAAGAAATTAAACCATATAATTATATAAAATTATTTTTTAATTAAGGAATAGATTGGATGAATATTCTTATTTAGTTCGGTTAGGATTATTAAACATTCTTAATATACTTTATTAGTTTTAATTTAGATAATTAAACAATCTAATCTTATCTCAATGTCATATGTTTTAACTAAACAATCTAATCTTGTCTCAATGTCATATATTTTATATTATTTTATTTTAAAAAATTTAAGTATAAATAAAACTTAGAATTAATTAAGATGTTAAACCATATAATTATATAAATTTATTTTTTTAATTAAGGATTTGTGAAATTTAAAAATATAGATCGGATGAATATCTCATTTTATCCACTAAAATATTAAAATATTAATTTTCCATTTTTACCCTTTAATATAAAATAAAATAAGGGTAAAATTTAAAAAATAAAATTTGGAAAAGATAGATTTGATGAATATATCATCCTATCCACTAAAGTATTAAAATATGTATTTTTCATTTTTATCTTTTAATATAAAATCAAAGCTCATAAATAAATAAATAAGGGTAAAATTAGAAAATGAAAATGTTATTTTTTATTAGAATAATATAGATAGATTATATTACAAGGTTAAAATCAGATTGACCCGAACCGTTCGGTTTTGGGCCCGTCTAACCCCACCCATGTATTTTCTTACCCCACCTAGCAATAAAAAAAAAAAAACCGGTATTTTGCTATCCCCACCAATTCGACCCGTTCGACCGGATTTGGTCGCCATTTCAGGTTTCGCGCGACCGGATTTGGTCGCCATTTCAGATTTCGCGCGACCGGATTTGATCGCCATTTCAGGTTTCGCGCGATCGAAACTGGTCGAACAGGATTTGTAATAAAATTTATAATTTTTTTTTTTGAAAACATAATCTCACGACGTGTATCCTCCTTGAATCTTTCATATCACTCTAAGTCTGAGTTGTAATGTAGGGAGAATAAATCATTATTCTTAAATGTAGAATATAAGAACAATTTTTTTTTACATAGGTTACAGACAAATTTCAAAAGTCAAATATAAAATGTGTTTGAATCAACTGATATGTTTTTTTGTTTTCAAACAAAAATTCATCTTAACTATGAATTCAAACGAAGCTTAAAAATGATATATATTTGTCTAATAAGATATTTTTCTATAAAAATTTGAATTAATTGAAAGTATATCTACTTATATTTTTTTTAATCCCTTAGTTGTTGTTTGGATGAAAGAATAAATGTAGAATATGATGGATAAATCCAAAAATTTATTTGTTTACAAAAAATAAGTAGATATAATTCTGAACCCTGTTCGACCCATTCCGGTCGCCCAAAACCTGAAATGACGACCCATTATGGTCACCCAAAACTTGAAATGGCGACCGGATTCGGTCGAACTGAATCGGTGGGAACAGACAAACACCGTTGTTTTTTTTTTTTTTTTTTTTTTTTTTTTTTCGGTGGGATTGGAAAATTGTTAGGTGGGGATAGAAATAAAATGTATTATTTGTATTATTTGAAATGCATTGCAATCAAGTGGTATGGTTCGCTGATGGCCGTTGGATATTGAAAAGCTCTATTCATCAGACGACTATTCGAAACAACGGTGGACCTCTAATACTAACGTGACGAAGGAAGTCCTTTTGGTGCGTCCGTCAAAGGGTCCATCAAAACGTGGCAGGAGAATCTGATTGGTTGAAACCTCCATCCAAGTCGGTACGGGAGCTTAAAAGGGACGGACGGAAAGTACGTTATGCCGTAAGCGAGAAACCAAGAGGGCTCATAAAACCAATTCGAAGTTTTCAATCGCTGATCGATCGATCGATCGATCGAGAGAGAGATATGCAGGAGAAAACAAGGCTTCAACGGCTCAGATGGGCGACGGCGATGATCTTGTTGACCAGTCTCGCTCGAGTCGCCTCCATTGACGACAAATGCTCCGCTTGCAATGCTGTCGCGGTCTCTCTCTCTCTCTCTTTCTCTCTCTTTCTCTCTCTATTTTGATGAATCGGAGGACTAATTGTAAATCTGAACGAATTGCAGGCAGAGCTGGAAATCGGACTCTCCAATGTACGATCTTTGACGCCTCAAACACTGCAAATACAAATTTTTCAGTTTCGATCGTTTTATTATTATTTTTTGTTGGAATGCTGTGCAGGAGAAACCCCGGAATCATTTGGATTTGCGTCACCGTTTGGACTCGAAAGGCCAACGTGAAGGGAAGGTCATCGATTATAGGTACAACTTCTATCCATCCTACTGTGCTGAGTTATCTGGAACTCCTCGTTCTTTTTTTGACATTTGAAGGTCGTTTTTATCAAATTATGTTCAGGTGACTGTGTTTCCGAGCTGCATTTACTGAATAATGTAGTCCATGTTTACTAAAGGTTGATGCTTTAAAGGCTTTAGAAAGAAATACCAGTATTATATAATCATTTACATTGAACACAAAGAGCTAGCACTTTTGGAATTGGAAATCTTGTATTGGAATTCATGTTGGTTTCCATAAACAACAAGACTTGAGAGATTGGTCATTCGTATAGAAACTTCAGATGCAGAATAGTTTTGGCTTCCTATTTGATCGCTGTTATTCATTCGTATTTGATTGCTGTTAGTCATTCATATAGATACTAACCTTTTGATTGCCAAATAACTTTGAAGAAAGCAAAACTTTATTCAAAATCTGGTTACCTTTTTTTTTCGATAGGTAAATGCTGGAACTCAGCTTAATTGGCACGAACAAATTCAATTAGTCATTGATTGTAACTTGTCGAGTGAATCTGAAGTATTACTATTTAGTATTTACTTTTAGTTCATTTTTGAAATCAGATTCTGGTTATCTCTTCTTTTGTTAGTTTTGTATATATGATCTCTGCATGGTTGATGACTAAACATTGAGCATTGCTCTTAACTCTCGATCAGAGTCAGTGAACTGAGAGTTGTCGAGCTTCTGGATGGCCTGTGTGAGAAAATGCAGGATTACACCTTAATGAAGGTAACTTTTTTCATTTGACTTTATGTTACCGCTACATGATTTGTGGAAGTTCTTAGCAGTTGGTGACTTGGTGGGGCGCATCTGTGGAATCTTGCTTAAGACCTGAAGAAACTGAAATTCTGCATTATATATTGCAGTTAGATGCTTCTAGAGAGGAATGGATCAAAGTGAAGGACTGGGGTAGCCTTGAAACTGGTATGACATTTTTTAAACTTGATGGTAGACTTTGGTTCTGCTTCATGTTTTCAATTATGCTGGTGAGATTGAATAATCTTAGTAATCAACACTGGATGCAACATCCAGGAGTTAATGTTTAGCGCCTGTCTCTATTCCACTGCAACATCATTTATACTTAAAGTGCAATGATCGTATGGCTCTTGTCACCTTGTTCACTAGATTGTGTGTTTCTAGGTTTTGCATATCACTTTTGTAGCAATATGATTTGTCATCTTTTTTATTTGTTATAGTTTTTTTTTAATGCAACTCGGTTAGTGATTCCACTGCAGGATCACCAATCCTTAAATCAATCCATTTTTCATGTGATCCTTGTCGTTTCATGATATGTTATTCTCTTGTGACCTTGACTGAAGAAATGAAATTACTATGTTGTCATTAGATAAGCGGGAGGCACGGGCATATTCAAAGGACATATCCTCCTTTTGTGGAAGGTGAGATAGACCTGGATTACTTTAGCTGTGGAAAACTTGCATAAAGTTGTTCAATGACGCACTGCATTATGTGTTCATTCTGTCACATCTCTTTCTGAGAACAAGGCTTTTCTGATTTGCTTTTTTCATGATGCAGGTTATTGGAGGAAACAGAAGATGAGGTGAGTTATTGGTCATGTCCATAGATATCGAGCTTTGTTTTGTACATTATAACCTTGAGGTTATTTTTAAAAACTATGATTATCTGCATACAGATTAATCTTAGTGAAATTTCAATGATACAGCGTGAAGCAAACGAAAATTTTACTTTTTCTTTTTTCTAGCCTGTATATTCATGAAGACATAGGAATTTTCTCTTTGTTTCATCATATCTGAAAAATGCAGAAATAGTCAACTCTCAACTCTGTACCTAAAGGTCCCTTCGGATCTGCGTTTAAAAAGTTGAAATGGATCCAAACACAAATGGGTGGTCGTGTTCCAAACTCACACCTCTGTTTTCTTGGTGTCAAAAAAACCGCTTTAGAAAAGCTACGAAAAGTTTTAAAGCGGGATTATAAAAATCACCATTTTTAATCTTACATCCAAACAGATCTAAATATACTCCAAACGGGTCTAAATATACTGATACAAATAGTAATGCTTTTTAAGTTGTTGAAATGATGTTGAACACCCAATGAACGTAGATGTCCGTTGATCAATGAAGGAACATCAAATTTGATCGCTGTAGTAATTACAAGACAATTTCTCTTTTTGAATTCTTTCTCCTAGAACACTTGTATGCTTTCCATTTGACTGGTTATGGAAACTCTTAATTGATGTGGATATATGTGTTGTAATATCAGGAAGATATTAATATATAGGCGAACAAAACCATTTATCCATAGGAAACAGAGGGTTTTAAAGCAAAATGTTGAAAATATATGGCTACCAATAATGAACAATGGAGCTCTCAGTTGACAGTAGGCAAAAATTATTCTACTCATATTTGTATGTATAGCATTGCAGACTGCTCATCACTTTACTAAAATAATCTTGCTACTTTGAAATCTATGCAGCTAACTGAGCTGATAAGGGCAGGTTCTGTGAAGAGGGGTGGAGTAAGCAAGGTGTTATGTCAAGATCTTTCCAGGAAGTGTGTCAGAACCAGGTACCTAAATCAATACTAGGAAAATCATGACTGGAAACCAGATGAGCAAAGATCATTGGTCACATTTGCACCTTCTCTGGAAGACTTGTCTTCTTTTTCTTTTTCTTTTTTAAATTGTTACCTCGGATGTTATCAACTTACCATCACTATATATATATGGTTAAGAAACATCCAATCATTTCCCTCAAAAAAAAAAAACTTTTGAACAAGAACCCACATACATCTTAGCATCCATATTCAATCCTTATCTAGTTATGCTCCCTACCACTGGTAAGACTAGCCAGTAACCATTATATACTTGGTGACTTGTAGCTGTTTATGGACTTCATTCTCCCACTGTTATAGGGGATGGTGAATATATTATATGTGAAAAAACAAGTGGATGAATCCCTATTTTTTATTGATAATGAAAGAATTGATTGATTATGGAAAACCCATATGATGTCCAAGTATCTCAATTCAGAGATTTGGATAGTTTATTGCTAATCTTAAATTACTAGAAAACCCCACATATCATAGATAATAACACTTGCCTTTTATGACCATCAGGGGGACGTTAAACTCCGTGGATACAAGAGATGAAGAACTCTGAAGAGAAGCATGATAACCAAAAAACGAGTGGTGAGAGCATTTTGTCTTTACTAGTTAAAGCTCGGTTATTAATGATATTGATCATATGTTAAAACATACTTCATGAGTGGCATTCAGTTCTCGTGTTGTTGTAAACTATATAACATGAAATATTTAGCTTTTATTATGTATTTCCCATGGATCAATCATTTTCAGTGTGCATCAATTCCAAGTGTCACCAGTGAAGGTAGAACTTGTTTACACCAGGTCATGATGCACTTCTCACCTCGCATTGCTTATGCATTCATGAATGTATGAATCAACACACTTTATTTTTGTCTCTTTGTTTCTTAACCAATCTTTTTAAATCTAAAGTTTGTGTCTGTGCAAAGCTGAGACGTAGCACCTACATATAAATATGAACTTGTACAGGTTTTTTTGAAAAAGTTCCAATCCCCCTTTGACAGCAGTTCATTTTTTTATTGCTCTGATTGTGATTTTATCTAAATTTTAATTAGGTTGGTTTTTGGGTAACTGGATTTATGTATCATAACCTTTTAAGAAAGCAATATTATAGGTCACTTTGTCCCCACCATCTTATGAGAAAAAGAAATGGGTAATGCTAGGGACGGCCATATTTGGAGTTTTGCGTGTTAAGTCTTCATGTGCACCTAACCTTCATAAAAAAAAATGAAAGTGTACAATCCAATGTGTTCACTTATGCCTTGTTTAGGTAGAGAAACATGGGGAAATAAGCTCAAAAACCCGTTAGTTTGCAATGAGTAGATGGATATTGTTATACCAGAATAAATGAGAATAAATTGCTACATTCTAGGTTTATCTAGAATTGTGTTACTCCACCTAATTTATCTCGAGGTCTACATGTTAAATCATTTTTTTTTCACTTTTTCGAAATTCTTATTTACATCTTATTTGCTTTTTATCTATAATTAATCCATTGTTAACCAAATACAAAATAACTTATTTATTATCTATATTGGAATAATTAGCTATCCAAGAAGAATAGCTTATTTTGCTATCCAAACTGGGGATTAGAAATCTCCCATCTCCCAAGATAGGCCACTTTATTTTAATGGCTTTCTTGTTTTATTTCTCAGTATAGACATTGTAATCTCCAACATACGCTAATGGGACTTTAAATTATATTAAATTATATATTAGAAATAGAAAGCCTTGAAAGCAAAGTTGGTAGACTATTATTAGCACACGCATTCTGGCATGTAGAACAACAATGGATAACAGCAATATTTGATGGATTAGTTTTAAAATGGTAACATTTGTCTATATATTGAAATCACTATGGAAATAGACAAGCTCATGAAGACAAATTCTCTGTGTGAACAGGTGAAAATATATATTCCCCTTATTAGATTTTGGCATCATCTAAATGATTAGAAGGTCTTATTTCTATTTTGACATCAACATCACAAGATATGAAAAAAAGCTTCCAAAACTAGAACAGGGATTCCTAATATGTCAGCATTTCTCAACTCCCCATCTTTATTTGTGGTGGTAAACCACAGAGCCACAAATAAAACAATTGTTGATTCCAACTAATATTACAGAACAATTTGATCTCAAATGTACAAGGTTAACACCTAGTCCCTCAACCCCACAACAAAAATATCAATCACATTACACCTAAAACTACATTATTCCGCCCCCCCCCATGTGAGTCCTACTTCCAAAAGCAGCCCCAGCATTTATACATGCCCTGGAAGAAACAAACCTTCACTCACACATTGCTGTCTAGGACTCCTTTAAGGAAATTAAGCCCCTCAAGAGATATACTCCTCCGAACGCGGGACTTTGGAATCTCGATGCGAGGGGGAGGATCCAGTGAGAAACAGACTACCATGACAGTCAGATTGTCACAAGTATTCCTCTTGAGCGCCTCCCGGACCAGCTCTCTCGAGCACCTCTGGGGGTCATTGTGGAGCATGAGCTCCTTCCGGACAATGGTCACTGCACACTGGCTGCTCATGACATCCCACAGTCCGTCGCAGCCCATGATCAAAAACTCATCCTCTTGAGTGAGGGTCGCCTCCTGCAACTCCGGCTCCGCGCTCAAGGGGTGGGAGGAGCCCTTCGAGCCCTTCATGTGCCAGTCACCGAGGGCTCGAGCAACAGAGAGCTGCCCATTCAGATAGCCATCGTATATGATGCCTCCGAGTTTTTCGATCCTCAGCCTCTCGCTGGTGCAGTTGGGCTTGTGGTCTCGGGACATCTCAATTGCTCTGCCCCGCTTGCCAAGTACAGCCCGACAATCACCCACGTTGGCAATGACCAGGTTCCTGAGCATCGATTATAACATTAATAAGGACTGCAATGGACAAACATTTTGCTTCTTTCATGAGACCAAAAATACTGGCAAGCTAAACCTGGTTTAGTGATGTAGGTTTCCCACTTTTGTTAAAGATGCTAAGGGTCAATTTGATAATTTTGATCTAAAAACAGAATTCTTTCTTCCTCGGGAATCCAGTACTCAGAGATTCCGTGAGAAGAATAAATTATAATAATTTTATCTGAGCCATTCAAAATTGTCCATGAAAGATTTCAAACACCATTAATTTGGATGCTCCAACAGAAGGAGAAATGGAGACGGGAAGATTACCAAACTAGCCAAGAAAGGATACATGAGCATTTAACAGCCTAATAATTGAGGCAAGACAGATGATGAAGTTTAGAAGACAGTATAAAGGCAGTCTGAGTGCCTCACCTTCCAAAAATGAGTGCAGTTAGCGCAGTGGTTCCGGAGGATTGGTCAAGAGAACTGGCATCAGCAAATGCATGATCAGCTCTCACGAACGCGCTTCGAATGGCCATCTCCACGTGAGCAGGGAAGTGAGTATCTTCGATTATGAACTTCAAGATGTTCTTCCGAATAAACGACGCAGCATCTGTACCTCCATGACCATCAAATACCTGCTCATGTAAATTAAATTTCTTTTAGTCCTCACATTACCAATTCATATTCTGCAACATGAACCTAACTTTCACCGTAAGAATATAACTTGATATTCCTTTCCTATTTATTCATACATGACAAAAAAGGCTCTGCATAAGCATACAAGTGAATACTACTCTCTATATCACATCAACCTAAAACCTCCATAAGATGACATGAAGGATGATCCAGATTAAATCCTTATGAAGATACATCACAATATCATATAAAAATAGAGTTCTCACCCCATAGAAAGCCCCTGGTGAGGGAATGTTTGCCGATGAGCCGATATGCTCGACAAGGTTGTCTATACATATGTGCTCATCCTCCATGAATTGTTTTGGGCCGATCTCCGAACAGCTTCCAGACCGAAATATAGGCAAAAAATTAGACTCCCCATCTAATGGTGATGTTGCAATACTCCCAATATCCAACTCCTTCAGAAAAACAACCAATATTAGAGAAACATTAAGAACCAAAAATTCACCATTTAAAGTGCCGAAAGCTTACCAAACGAGCAGTGCTCATGCAATGCCGCATGACTGATATCTGCCGGGGTGGTTTGCTGGACTTGGCTTGCTTGAATGCATCAATTGTCCCGGAATTCACACCCCCCCTCTGAGATGCTGACCCATTGCCTTTGCTATAGCCTTCGCCTTCTAGTATCTTTAATGGATGCGAAAAATCAGCCCCTGCCGCCATTTCTTCGTGATTACATGACAGATTCACACCACTTCAAGTAATCGCTATCGGATTCTGTCTCAAAAATCTTGAATGGGTCCAAAAATTAATCCCACAAATGCTTTAGCTTGACATTCTCCAAGAGTTCCCAATGAAAATCATTCCAAAACACACCAATCTCCCTCTCAATGGTTCCCCAACATCACATTAGATTTACATCAAAATCAACATTATCGATCAACTCCAGGCCCAAATTACCACCCCTCTAATAAAAAAGAGGAAAAAAATTCTCTTTAAAAAAACACCCAAATAAATTTGTTGATAAAAATCAAAACCCAACTAAAAAAAACTTCCAAATTAATTAAAATCACAAAATTTAAACACAGAGAGCCTCCCCAGAGTCAATTCTTTGAATGCACTTAAAAAAAAAACACAAAAATAAATTGCAATAACCAAACACTGATGGATCTAATCAATAAATTCCACCTCAAATAACACAAGAATCAGAAACCCACTTAAAAAATAGAAACTTGCATGGAATTCAACCCAAGAAACACTACCAATAAAAAAACACAAACAAATAACAACCCTAACCTGCAATGTTTACCTTTAAAAAAAAAAACCCCAAAATCTTCACCAAAATTTGAAATTGAAATCTGGGTTTTCTTTCAAACCAGAAAAAAAAGGTACCAAAAAAGATCGCCGTGAAGAGGCGCAGAAGCCACGGCTTTCAGAGATGGAAAGAAGAGCAGAAAACAATGGCGAAGACGAAAACCACCAACTGTTTTTCTTTAAAAATATTTTATATTTATAGATCACCCGATGCGACCGGCTGTAGCCTGTCATCCGGTCACCAGAGTGGGCCGTTGCAGGACGAACACGTGTCGTCCTATCGTGTTGTGATCTTCAGATTGACCGGATGGCCTCGTGTTTGATGGATCATGCGCCGACGGTTCTCGTCCGTTCGATCCGAATTGGTCGGCTGGATGGAGCTGTTTAATGGTGATGAACAGTGATCCTTTACACGTGTTGATCATGTGGTGGTCGTGAGAGATTCTGCTTGTAGGTACGCTGTCGGTTGATTGAAAGGACGGATACGGGATTGACTTTTGCAATAATGGCGAACGTGTCCCCCCAGCTTTGTTCGACGTTAGAAAAAAAACAAAGTGCTCTGAGATACACAAACCCATGTTTATTTGATCCTATCCAAATAAAAAAAATTTTGGTTATTTTGTTATAAAAAATACTGTACTATTTTAGTAGAGACAAAAGCTATTTTTTATTTATTTATGACTATTCAAAAAGCCTCTTTGAATCCACGGTGGGGCAGCTTTTGTGATAAAAAACACTGCACACCACCATCGTCGATTCAAATGAAAAACCCATGGTTGCGTTGCGAATGAAAAACCTGCATATATAGGCTTAAAACTCTCGCTTTGTGACTCTCAGAAAAGAATGATTTGACACCGCGGCCTGCTTTACTCAACGTGGTGTCCCCCAACATGGTCCCAACGAGACCGCAACTATGACGATGTGGACACCGCAGAGTTAGAGTAGGCCACGAGGAGGGTGAGTGAGAGAGAGAGAGAGGACAGAGAGGGTGCGGAGGGTAAGTGGTTGTGGCGATGGTGGTTGTAATGGTGGTGGTATGTTGTGGCGGCGACGATGGTGGTTGTAACATGCGTTGGTGACACAAGGAGGGCGAGGTGGGAGGGGAGAGAGGTGGAGGGAGGTGGAGGGAGAGAGGGAAGGATGTTAGGTGTAGAAAAATGAATGCAGTGGGTTAATAGATTGAGAATGAAAAAAATATATACTGAGTTTTGAGGATTACCATTTTTTTTTTGGGATAATTGATACATCAAGATATAAACTTTTTGTAGGATGATCATATGATATCATTAGTCTCCTTATACAATGGGTTATGATTTTTGATTAAGTATACCATATTGTATTAGTAACATACGAAGCAACATACTTTTACTTTAAAATACAAGTTAATTTTGTTATATATATAAATCATTTATATTATTTTATAACTTTTTTATTTCATTAAAATTTAAATTTTTTTTGTTGCCTTTAAACTTTTAAAATTGTTTAAAAATATTGTGTATCTATTGTAATATTATTATAGCTTAAAATAAAATAATATATAAGATTAAATAAATTAATATTTTTTTAATATGTGATCAATTCTCAAGGCTGGCCCTATAAAGACGCATATGACAAGATGGAGGCCGGAGGTCGACGACAGATGTGTGCTCTGTGGCTTGGAGTGAGAAACGGTGGAGCACCTTCTTTTGCTATGTCCGCGATCGGTCCTTTGTGGGAATGGCTGAGCAGGAGCTTTGGCAGGTAATGGTTTCGGCCAGTCCGCAAGGAGTGAAATCCCCGGAGACGCGTACTCGGAAGTTGATACCGGAGTGTCTATGGGCGGTTTGGAAGACTAGAAACAATGTCATCTTTAGCTACTAACGTTTCTATTTTGAAAACCTCCAGGAACTAGTGTTGCAGTTAATCACTTCATGGAGTCGGCATTTAGCAGGGGTGCAGAGCTTGCTTTGGGCCGATGGGAGGATGGCATCTGCAGTGCCGTGAGGAGGAAGTTTTTAAAATTTTAGGACCCCTAATAATTGTTATGTCTGATTATAAAAGGTCTAAGGTTTATCAAGAAAAAAAAACATTGCAATCTAGTAATACAGTTGTTTTCATTATCTTTGTTAACAAATGATACAACTATATTATTTTAGTTTATGTCATGATTATTCAAGTCCATATACCATCACCATAATACACTTCCATACAGGGGCGGATCTAGAGTTTTATTTTAGGATGAGCTGAGTGAATTTCTGATAAAATTTTCTGTATAATTAATAAAATACTAACAAATATTTATATATAACAAATCAAGTTCATAATAAAATTTCGCCAAGATGACATAAAGATATAAAAAAGACTATATAATAAAACACTACTGAAGTTAAGCCTTGCAATGTTTAATAATAGTTTGGTACTCAAAATTGTAATTTTATGAAATGAAATTGTATAATTCTACCTTATTTTTTAAAAATGAAAAAAAAAAAAACTTTAAAATTAAAAAAAAAATCTCAAAAAGTGAAAATTCAATCCAAACATGACATGTAAATAAAGAATTAAAATATTCATTCAATGATCCTATGAAAATCATTGATTTAATAAGAAAAATGAAACAATAAAAAACTACCTTATTTCGTAATCAAACCTAACTAAATGATACAAAAGCAAAAAACAATTAATAAAATCTCAAAAACAACATATAAAAAGGTATTCCAAAAAATTCAAAAGAATTCACTTACTATCTTCCATGATAATTAAAGAACAACAAAACAATGAAAGTGGAAAACAACAAAAGCCCACCACACATAAATAACTAAAGAATTAAAGAACCATAACATTCTCATTTGGGCTTTTAAATTTTGTCTTTTCTTGCCTATTATCATAGCCTGTTCTTCTTTTGTTCTAAATGAATACTCTGTTCCACTCTCTTCAATAGACACAATTCATCTTTCCTTTTTTGCCCTTTCATTGGTTGGTTGGTTGGTTTTCAGGTAATCAGTGAAAAAATAAAATCAACTCGATACAGCCCATTTACCCAACCATTTTGGTTGTTTGGCTTGCAATCATATTAGTTTGATACAAATTGGAGGAGTTGATGAATGAGAAAAAAAGGTGGCATACATGTTTGCATAGTAGCATGCGTGATACTCTCACATGTGTGTTTTAGAAAATTTAAATATGTTCTGCATATGTTCTACTTCTCACATTTCAAATAACTGTGGGTACTACTTGTTTTATCATTCAATTGATGATTATAGGTTTGCAGTTCATGGGAGCCGCCAATACAGTCGCGATCATTGGTCCACAAACGTCAATGATCGCGCATGTGCTTGCTCGTGTTGCAAACGAGCTTCAAGTCCCACTACTTTCGTTCTCCGCCACTGACCCAACCCTCTCCTCTCTTCAGTTCCCCTTCTTCGTCAGAACTGTGCAGAACGATCTATTTCAGATGGCTGCAATATCCGAGATGGTTGATTATTATGGTTGGAGAGAGGTGATCGCCATCTACATTGACAATGATCATGGGAGGAATGGAGTTGCAGCTTTAGGAGATAAACTCGCAGAGAGGCGTTGCAGAATTTCATTTAAAGGTCCATTGGTCCCCAGGTGATCTTCTGATCAAGGTGTCACAAGAGGAATCTCAAATCATCGTCCTGCACATGGAACCTGATTTCGGTCTTTCGGTGTTTTCTGTGGCGCAGTATCTTGAGATGATGGGAAATGGGCATGTCTGGATAGCGACTACTTGGCTGTCTGCGATTTTAGATTCACTCGCGCCTCTTGATTCAGATACCACTTCTTCGATTCAGGGGGTACTCACATTGCGCATGCACACTCCTGACTCGAAGAAAAAAATCAGCTTTGATATCTAGGTGGAGTGAACTGACTAGTAAGGACAGTACTGGACGGTTGAATACTTATGGACTGTATGCTTATGATACTGTTTGGATTTTGGCGCATGCAATCGATGCCTTCTTCAACCAGGGGGGTGTGATTTCATTCTCCAATGACTCTAGGTTGCAACATGCAGAGGGGTTATTGAATCTTGAAGCGATGAAAATATTTAATGGAGGAAAGCTTTTGCTTACTGACATAAAAAACACCAACATGACCGGTTTAAGTTTTACAATTCAGTTCGATCCAGATGGGAACCTTGTTCATCCTGCATATGATATACTAAATGTTATTGGTACCGGCATCAGGGAGATAGGATACTGGTCTAATTATTCTGGGTTGTCCACTGTGTCCCCTGAAACTCTATATGAAAAGCCATCGAATCGTTCTGTTGGGAACCCCAACAATTGCGCAATGTCATTTGGTCCGGGGATTATACTATGAAACCACGTGGGTGGGTTTTCCCTAACAATGGAAGGCGGTTGAGTATCGCTACCCCTAACAGGGTCAGCTACTGAGAATTTGTATCACAATCTAACAAAACCGATATGATAAAAGGGTACTGTATGGATGTTTTTTTTGCTGAAGTGAGCTTGTTGCCATATGCCTTACCTTACAGATTAATCCCATTTGGAAATGGAATTGAGAATCCAAGTTACAATGAGCTTGTGTATCTGGTGTCTGCGGGGGTGAGTATTTTAAGCAATCGTGTTGGTTAATCAAAACTGTGTATGTTCTGCTTTGAAATTCTCTTTTATTGCAGGTTTATGATGCTGCTATTGGTGACATCACCATTGTCACGAGCCGAATGAGGATACTGGATTTTACTCAGCCATATATTGATTCGGGGCTTGTTGTTGTGGCCCTAGTCAAGAAAAGGGACTCAATCACTTTCGCTTTTCTGCGACCATTCACTTGAAATGTGGGGACTTACTGTGGTGTTTTTCTAATTGTTGGGGTGGTGATGTGGATTTTGGAGCATCGGATAAATGAAGACTTCCGCGGTCCACCTAAGAAACAACTGATCACTATTTTATGGTAAGCACTTTTAATGTGCATCCTTAGAACAGAATATTCATTAACCAATTTTTGAAGTTCTGTGTCAAATGAAAAATAATATTTTTTTTTCATTAAAACATTGCAACATGGTGGCAAACCAAGCATTGTCTCTAGTCTCTACTTCATCACCTCCCCCAGTCCCAGATTTCTGCTGATTTTCTTTGATCTTTCTTTTATTGCAGGTTTAGTTTCTCAACTTTATTTTTCGCACACAGTAAGTAAAAAGTCATATACTTTCTGTCCAAAATTGTTGTAATCAAATTTGTGGTTCTTACACCCATTATCCTGCCTTTTCAGGAGAAAAAACTGTTAGCACTCTCGGGCGCTTATTATTGATCCTATGGCTCTTCGTGGTCCTGATTATTAAGTTAAGCTACACGGCGAGCCTGACTTCAATACTCACAGTGCAGCAGCTCTCATCGCCCGTCAAGGGAATCGATAGCTTGTTGTCGAGCCACGAACCTATTGGTTACCAAGTTGGTTCATTCGCTGAGAATTATCTGAACGAGGTACTTGGCATCCCCAAGTCTAGACTCAAGCCCCTTGGCTCTCCGGAAGAATATGCTCGCGCCCTTGAACTTGGTCCCGACAATGGGGGAGTTACTGCAGTGGTTGATGAGCAACCTTATATCGATCTCTTCCTCTCGACTCAGTGCAATTTTTCCATCAGAGGCCAGGAGTTCACCAAAAGCGGGTGGGGATTCGTAAGTATCAATCAAATTACTGTATGATGGTTTCTTGATTGATTTGAATGTTATGAAGAAAAATGTTATACTTAGTCTTTCATGTAGTCACTTTTGTAGTCTCAACAGGTTTTGAATGTTATTTGAAAGTATGAAGTATGTTATTTCATAAAAAATTTGAAGTACATAATTGAATGAATTGAATGCATACTTTATTTACTGTACTAAAGATTTTACACATGACTGAGTGTATCAGTGCTCTTATATGAAACTTCGTTTATTTCTTCCTCATGATCAGGCTTTCCCGAGGGACTCCCCATTAGCAGTGGACATGTCGACTGCCATTTTGTTGCTGTCAGAGAATGGCGAGTTGCAAAGGATCCATGACAAATGGCTAATGAAAACCGCGTGCAACTCAAAGAGCGATGAGCTCAAATCGAATCAACTCCATCTGAAGAGCTTTACGGGCTTGTTATTCATATGCTGGCTAGCATGCTTCATGGCCCTCCTCATTTACCTCTTCATGTTGTTCCACCAGTTCTGCCGGCACACACCCCCCCCCCCCCCGAACAACTACCCGTATCATCCAGATCGAGGTGCAGGGGTGTCCGGATGTTTTTGAGTTTTTTTGATAAAAAAGAGGAGGATTTGGGGAGCATGTCCAGGGGTAGAGAGGTGTAATAGTCCATAAACATCTTTTGATTTCATAGTTTGAGGTATATGGGGTTAGTAACCGTGCAGTTGATATAATTCTCTGAGCATGTTTTGTTTTCCCTACTTACAGGAGATAAACAGAAATCTCTGTAGAAAGATCATCAATACATTGCAGTAATGTTTTTGTATATCAAGCTATAGCAGCTATGAATTGTGATGGTAAACATTATCTCATGTAGTGCAACAGGTGGTTGTTCTCTCAAGCTGGAATAATTATATCACTGTCACCAACAATGTAGTTATATGATTATTTTGTATATTGAAAATGCAAAAAAATTGAAGAAATGAGAGTATTCAAGGGAAGGGAGAGTTGGAGGTTGTGTTTTTCTTAACCTCTTCGGCGCTGATATGTTCTCTCTTTAGAATTGTGTTAAACCTCACAAACCATTCAATCTATTCTTTCGATATAAGAAAAATCAATATATCGAATTATTTATCATTAATAAAGGTTCACATGTTAAATAAATTTTTTTATATTATAATTCATTACTCACAATTTATCAATAGTCAATTAAAATACAAAAAAATTATTATTAAGATTTTTAACGAGAATAATTATCTCTGTTTGGATCCAGAATATGATTTATTCTTGGGTAGTACACAATTATTCCGGCAAAAATGAGTATAAATAAAGATAAAATAATTTTGTGTTTGATTGTGTTTTGAATTATTCTCGTTGGAAAATATAATAATAAATTTTTATTGATTGAGTAAAATGTGAATAAAGATTAATAAAATGTGAAGAAATGATGAAGTTGATTTTGACATGTGATTTATAAGAGGTGATAATAATTGATTTGACAATGGACTCATATATTGAGAATCCATATACTATTTTATCCTAATTTATTCTGACATAGGTTATATTAGAGTATTCCCTGCATTTAAACACAAAAAAAAAACACATATTCTATTTTATTCTCACTTATTTCTTGAGTTATTCCATATCCAAATCAGACTAAAAGAATAAATATTTTTTTTTTCTACATTGTGTTATCTGTCTTCGCTCATTATAAATTAACTCAAACATAACTTAACTCGAAATAACCAACTTAAAAAAAAAAAAAAAACAGAACATGTGGAACATGATTGAAAATAAATTATTTATATTTGGTCCAAAAAAAAAATATCACGAGTACAACGCCATCACGTTCGTTTCACGTTAACCCTCCAACAATGGTTTTAACTTTTAATCACGACCCACCAAAACAATCTCACACACAATAAGCAACAATGTTCCCGCGTAACAACTAACCATTTCGAATAAACTCTCTGAAACCACATTCGTCTCTCACTCTCTCTCTCTCTCTCTCTGTGACTCTCAAATGGCGGCTTCTACTGCCACTTCTCTCTTCTTCACCCCTTCGACCCCCCCAAAACCCTCCATCAAGACCCATCTATCTCTCCCTCCCATCCTACTCCGCCGTTCGATCTCCTCCCCGCGACCCCTCCTCCAATCACGGCCGTCAATTCCCCCTCCGGCAGCGTCCGCGGCGGCTTCCACCGTGGATTCCGGTCAAGAAGCCTCAGAAACCTCAAAGACCCCTCCTTTATTGCCTTTTCGGGTCGGACATGGCTTCGACCTACATAGGCTCGAGCCAGGGCTCCCTCTCATCATCGGCGGCGTCGACATCCCACACGATCGAGGTTGCGAAGCTCACTCAGACGGTGAGGGTTTGTTATTTTGTTCAATTTGGGCTTGTTTTTCTGGGGCAATCACTGAAAGGTTTTCAATTTGCAGGGGATGTGTTGCTGCATTGTGTGGTGGATGCGATATTGGGGGCGTTGGGGCTCCCCGACATCGGTCAGATATTCCCCGACACCGACCCAAGGTGGCGTGGGGCGCGTTCATCGGTTTTCATGAGAGAAGCTGTGCGTTTTCTTTTATTGAATTAAAATTTGCTTTGTTTTCGTGCTTGAATTCTTGGATTTGGATTTCCTTGTTATAGTATGGCTAGTAACAGGAGGAACTCGTAATTGGGTTACTTTAATTTTGCTCAGTAGAGAAAGAATCCTGTCATAGTGATGTAGGGATTGTCAATGGCTTGTGTTGTAGAACATTGTGAATGGAATAAACTTAGAACATGACAGCATGAAGTAGATATTGTTCTTTTGTTGTGTGGCTTTACTCAGTACAGCCCAAAATATATGTTTGTGTATCATGATTGTTCGGGCCAAGTCATGAATTTTGATTTTTTTTTGAATTTTTTTGTTTTTGCACCAAATGACTGCTTTCAAGTCTCAAATCCTACAAGCAATGGTCCCCTATGTAGAGATTGCCATCATTCGTGATTTTATGATTGGTATTGGTCGGTCACATAAGTGAAGAGATATGGTATTCTACTAGAGATAAGACATATAATTCTAATGGTTGCCCACTGGGATTTTTGTGGAGTTTGGTTAACCATGTATCAACTTTAATAGAGTGCTCACAACTTATAATAAAGGGTAGGCATGTATGCAAGGATGCTATTTCTTAAGCAGAACGGAAGGCATTGTTTCTCACTGAGTAGGCAGAAAATCTCAGTTGAAATGGTGTATAATTGTATATATTCCTGTTTTCCATGACGGAGTATGAAATGAAATTCTAGTCTTAGTCCTGGTAGATGTTGGAATTTGATACAAACTTCTGTGGATATGTCCAATATCACCATTCTCTATGCATGAATTTTAAATATTTTTGCCAGTTCTGTTCTCCATTAGTAGCAGGAAATATAATCAAGAAGGGATGCACTTTTTTCCAAAAGAAAAGATCATAGGGACTGTTGATATTGACATGAGTTTTGGTTTATCTACTGCAATATATGAGCAGTGAGAGGTGGGTGCCCTTTTAGGTACCTGTGAGGGGCCTCATAATAATTGGGTTGTTTACAATTGTGTCAAATGTTTGTCTATCGCAATTCCTTACATATTTCTTGCCTTGAGAACTTTTTTCCGTACTTGTTTGTCTTTTCTCTTGTCTCATTCAACGATATTGTTTATTTCTACACTTTTATTAATTATACCTTTCACCATTTGGTAAAATTTCTTGTGCTATAATTGAAGATGGCCGATACATGCGTATCTGCTACGGTTAGATGTCAAGGTAATAAAACATGGATTGACAGATATATTTAATATTTTCATTGATGAATTACTACAGCTTGCTTTTTAGTGTTTTTAGTAGATAGCTAACATTATGTTCTCTGCCATGCTTGTTGAATTTTTCAAATTGTCTTGAAGCCCATCAAGATGATCAAAGACATTTTGTCTTTCACAGTTATTTATGAGGATGAGCTTTTTTTTTTGGGATAATTTTCTGTAATTTTGGTTAAATAAAGCAGGTCAAAAGTCAATGCATATAGGGAATATCAAGACCTTTTCAATTTGTTATCCATGCTCTCTCTTTTGAAGTAGCTCAGGTACGCCTCATTTATGGATAATTGGATTAATGGGCGGCTATACATTATCATGTTGATGTATTAGCCTTTGGTATTGAAAAATGTCCAGTGCATTGTATGAAACCATTGAATTTTGAAGTGTCAAAATCAGGGGCTGAATAGAGATGCATATCGCACAAATTTCAAATAGTATCACTTCATATGGATTGCTTTGGAAAATGTCTATTCACTGCAGGAATATCCAAACTTCTATTTTTTAATTGTGATGTCTTGCTCGCTATTAGGTGAGACTCATGCACGAGGCAGGTTATGAGCTTGGAAACTTAGACGCGACATTGATCTTGCAGAAGCCAAAGCTGAGTCCACACAAGGAGGCCATCAGGGCCAACTTATGTGAGATGCTCGGAGCTGACCCATCGGTCGTAAATCTCAAAGCAAAGACACATGAAAAAGTCGACAGCCTTGGAGAGAATCGAAGTGTTGCAGCTCACACTGTGGTTCTCTTGATGAGGAAGTGATTACCCTGCCATTTCACAGTAAGAAATCATGTCTGTATTTTACCATAACATTTCGTGTCTTGTTCGTATACGGGGTTGTCCCAACATGTAAGGGGACCCTCATAATAGTTTTTGTATTCCAGTTTGCATGAGATAAAATTCTTAAATTTATACAGCCAACCATTGCTAATGGATTGGTGAGTTCCTTGAATCTGGAAGAGTCACTTGTCATTTTTATACTTCGTTTTCAAGACATACATGTTGAGAAATCTAATATGGAAAACAAGTGAGAAGGATCATTATCTTCAATGTATATTTTATGTTTCTCATCAATGAAATGCATTACAGCCCAGTCATTACATTTTCTCTCTGTTCATCTACACTTAAAGCAGGCAATCTAAACCTTATACAAGAACTCATCTTGAATAACAATGGTCAGATTCAGAGAAGAATATCATCAGCCATCAAGCTTCATAACCTTTGTGGTTATTTTCATTATTTTCCTCCACCAATAAATTTTTTATTTTCTTATCATCATTATAAGAAAAAGTGCCCTGGCTCCTTAAAACAAGAATCTAGATCAAGAAAACTGTTTGATTTGTAGATAACATGATTCATGGATGAAAAAATGATAGATGTCAGCCAAAAAAATTACATAAAAACCATCAGAAAAGGATATAATGGACATACAAGAATGTTTTTATGTACAAGGTATGTATAATGTATACTGTGTGCATGCATAATACAATGATTTTATATGCATACACATCAAATAGTAAGCTGATCGAGTGAATATACGAAGTCCCGTTTAAGTAATGACACAAGCTATTCCGGTATTAAGAAGAAATAAATTATTCTTTATTTGGTTTTGTTCTTATTTATTCTTGTTGGAAAACATGATAATGAATTTTTGTTAATTTGTTGATCATGAAAAAATTGTGGATAAATGTGAATAAGATGTGGATAATGATTTATACATAGTCAAAATTGATTTAACATGTGAGTTGAGGTGATGACATATAATTTGACATAATAAGATGTGGATAATGATTTATACATAGTCAAAATTGATTTAACATGTGAGTTGAGGTGATGACATATAATTTGACATGTAAGTCCCTTAAACTAGTGTAATAAATTGAATGAAATAATAGAATTTAGAGGGATTTGAAATATTAATACCAGATTATTCTCATTTATTCATACATAGTTATACCCTCATATTTCTTGCAAACAAATAAGTTTTTGAACTTATTTTCCTCAATTCTTTTATCCAAACAAGACATAAGTGCGATATATTTGGATACTTCTCCAGTCACACCATATGAAATCTCTTATAATTATATATATATATAGGGAACCGATTAGGTGCGGTGAACGGCGGGTGCGGCAGCGATCACAGGCCGTCGATCACGGGTCCATCACATCGGACGGTCGGGTGCGATTCACATCGATTGTCGGATGCGATGGACCCGTGATCAGACGGCCCGTGTCGCAGCCGCACCCGCCGTTCGCCGCACCTAATCGCGAGCGTGTGTGTGTATATATATATACACACCCGAGTGATAGCGTGCGGTCGGTGCGGTCGTGCGGATCCGACGTGCGTCGTTGGACTCGTGATCGACGGCCCGTGGTCGACGCCGCACGACCGCACCTAATCACTCCTCATATATAATCACGCCGCACGACCCGTCGATCACGGGTCCATCGCATCAGACGGTCGGGTGCGATTCACATCGACCGTTGGATGCGATGGACTTGCGATCGGACGACGCACGTCGGATCCGCACGACCGCACCGACCGCACGCTATCACTCGGGTATATATATACACACTCTATTATATTTATGGGAAAAATTCAAATAACCCCCTATAAATTGTTTGAAATCTATATAACTTTCTAATTTTTCTTAAAGTTCATATAACCCACTAAAAACATTTATGTAAGTCCAAACAGCCCCCTGAATTAAATTTTCGTTGATAAATTAGGATTATTATGTGAATATGTTGTTTTATTTACCCTGATTGAAAACATATTATACAAAAAACTCATACAATATGTTAAAAATGTGAAAAATCTTTTATAAATGATGGTTTACCCTTTTAGATAGGTTTTATAATATGTTTGGAGGGGTAAAATTGTCAGGTGCAAAATATTTTTCGCATTTTTAACAAATTACAGTTTGATTTTGATATACTGTGTTTTCAGTCAGAATTAACAAAATAGAAAATTCATAAAATATTTTTCATCTGTCAATGAAAGTTTAACTCAGATAATTATTTTGATTTATATAGGAGTTTTTAGGGGTTACATGAATTTTAGGAAAAAAACCAGGAGGTTATATTGATTTCAGTCAGTGTATTGGGGTTTATTCAAATTTTTTCCTATATTTATTTATACTTTATACTCAACATGGATATCAGGCCGTTTGTTTGGATTTTTTCCTATATTTATTTTCCTTTCTTTTTTGTAATTTCTTTGCGCATCATTTAAATCGCATGCTTACCAAAACATATAAAATTCTTGCGCTCAATAATTTAAATATGTATTTTGTTTTATTTTTATAAAAACATACACTGCATTACATAAGTATTATATATATTACTCTAAAAAATTGAAAAAGTTTCAAGAGTTTCCAAAAGTGAGTATTGACGAAAAAGACCCCCTAAACCCTCACTATAAATAAAATCGCCTCTCACAATAACAATAATAAAATAAAAATTAACTAATCGCCTCTCACATAATCGCCGGTCGACGACGATGTTGCACAGCAAGTCCTTCGTGAGGACGACGAGGGGTGGCGCCGTCAAAAAGGTACCTACTTTCGAAACCCTAACCCTAATATCCTTCTCTTCCTGTCTCTGTTGTTGGGGGGTTCTGATCGTCTAGGGTTTCCAGGTCGTGAGGGAGCACTACTTGAGGGACGACATCTACTGCGGCTCCCCTTCGTGTACGGTCTGTGACACCAAGAACGCCCGACTTAGCTCTTCCGCTCCGAAGGTCCTCGTCGTTGACACAAATGTCGTCCTCAATCAGGTACGTCCGAGACTGTTTGCTTTCTCACTTGTGGGTGTTGCTTCATTGGTTTTTTTGTGTAAAGGTTGTCTCTTTTTTGTTTGGTTTGGGTTTCAGATTGATTTGTTGGAGAATCCGGCGATCGAGGACGTGGTGGTGCTGTCGGTGGTCTTGGAGGAGGTGAAGAATAAGAACCTTTCGGTCTACAATAGGCTCAGGGCCCTCTGCAGCAGCTCGGCCCGGAAGTTCTTCGTTTTCTCCAATGAATTTCACAAGTAATTGTTTTTGTTTCAACTCGTTTGGGTTTTTGGTAGAGTGGCGAATTGCTTGAAGAGGAAGCTGGGTCATTTTTTTTTGCATATAAGCTATGATTTAGATTTTACCTTTTCTTTTTGCATTTTTTTTTTCAGGGATACATATGTCAAAGCTATGGTTGGAGAAAGCCCAAATGATCGGAATGACAGAGGTACGCCCGGTAGTTCCGGAGCTTGGTCCTATCATGCATTGATGTGTTAACAGAGTTATATAGTGCAGTATATATATCTGAAAATGATATTTGTATGATATGATTATGATACTTGGATCTTCCCTCATCTTGGCTTAATATTAAGAGCTTTGCATCTATGAATATGTAAGCAAGGTCATTGGAACTTATGGTTTGATGTGTTTTGTAGCTGAAACAATCCACAGTTTGAGTAAACCTTAATATTATTGAATTTATTGATAGACTATATGATTTTGATGAAAATTGGAATAATAATCTCCTTATAAATTTTAGCTTTTAACATTTTCACAATTGGTAGGAGTTCAGCAATTCGGGTGGCCACGCAATGGTATCAAAATCATTTGGGTGGAAGCACACAGGTCTTACTTATAACTAATGACAAGGAGAATAAGAGAAAAGCCACTGAGGAAGGCCTTTCTGCAGAGACAGGTAATCTCAGGCAGGTCTAACCATATATTTCTTCTTTCTAATGTTAAAAGTTTGAATGTTTGAATAATCATTTCCTCATGAATCTGCATGAGTTTTATTCTGGAGTCATTTTTGGAGAGCGTTTTTCATACATCTCAGTATTTTTCTTTGAGTACTAATGTATACAACATCATGCATACCTCAGCATTGAAATTCTTGATATATTTTATTGCAGTCGAAACATATGTGAAATCACTTGGTCACCCAGAGTTGCTTGACTTGGTTGTCCTTCCAACAAACGGAGATGTAGCTATGGAAGAAGCTGAAGATTTGAGGCCTTCAAAAAGACAAGTCATTTATGCTGAGGTTGATTTTCTGTCAAGTGAATTGTTGTTTGTTTCTTTTGAAGAATCTCTATGGAGTTCCTTGTAAAATTTGAATATTTTAACATTCCCTACATCATGTAAGGCCTTTGTGGTTTTTCATATATTATTCATTGCAATTCAGCATAAGCCCATGTCAGAGATCACGTCTGGACTGCACCGTGGTATTTATCATCAAGGAAAACTCCGAATTAATCGTTACAATCCGTTTGAGGCGTATGTTGGAAGTGAGAGCATCGGTGATGAAATTGTCATCCATGGCCGAGTCAACATGAACAGAGCGTTTGATGGTGATGTGGTTGCAGTGGAGCTTTTGCCTCAAGACCAATGGCAAGATGTGAAATCTCTGAGCATAGCGGAAGATGGTACGATGGCATTATTGATATCAGAGTTAAATATTTCAATTAAATTTATATTATGTAATCACTTTTGATTCTTGCTATTTATTTCAGAGGATGAAGAAGAGGAAGACGTCCATTTGGTTCCGAACAGTGCTGATGATGCTCCCAGGAATACAACTTCTGATGATGCTGGCGGATCTACAGGTTTAGTCTCATGTCGACCATCTGGGCATGTTGTTGGTATCATAAAGCGAAATTGGCACTCGTAAGTTGGTTAATGCCTTTTTTTTAATAGAAGGGTGATGTTCACCAATCGTTTATATTTTTTTTTCTTTTAGGAAAATATCAAGGTTTCAAATTGCGATCGATTTATCGATATATCGGTTTTGCCGATGAAAACGCGATAAATCGGTGAGTTCGCGAGGTTTTATCGAAAAACCTGCTGACGTCAGCAAGACGTGAGCGATATATAATATATCGAAATCCGACGTGATTTGTTACAAATGTTAGTGTAGGTTAGGTTAAGTTAGGGTAGAGCGCAATAACAATTTATATTTTATATTTTATATTTTTATTTTTATTTTTATTATTATTTTTATTTATAATAGTTTATATTGTATTATTTTTTCATTGTGTATGTATTATTAGCAATTATAAATACGTATATATTAAAATATAAACGGTTGCATCTGTTTGTTTTTTTGGAGACGAGACCGCTCCCGTCCGAAGTGGTGGCAGAACTTTTTAAACTTGCGGATGATCGTGATGTGTGATCATGTGTCCCATTTGTAATTAGTGTAGGTTAGGTTAAGTTAGGGTAGAGCGCAATAACAGTTTATATTTTATATTTTTATTTTTATTTTATTTATTTATTTTATTTATAACAGTTTATATTGTATTATTTTTTCAATGTGTATGTATTATTAGCAATTATAAATACGTATATATTAGATAAATTTGGCCAATCGATATATCGGTCGATATATCGATTGGACCCCCTAATCGATATTTAAAACACTGGAAAATATAGCAATCTTATTGAAGAAAGGTGCCCCGAACATAGGAGACAACACCAATCATTTAGATTGTTTGCATTGTTTACTTTATTATGGAAAGATGAATGCGGGCCACCTGTAGAGTCAAGGGCTTGTATCAAATACTTCATAGATCCTTTTGATGAATGGGGATTCATATGTTGTATTCACGTATTTCCAGGGCTGTCATTGTTTGGCCTTGCATAACTGATAATTTTAATGTGCTTCTATTTTCTCCTTTTGCTTTGTTCAATGCACCAAAATACCTTAGGTTATTTACTATGCATAATTATGATGGTTAACAATGCATCATTATGATAATGTGAATTTATTATGCGTTACTTATTTAAAAATGAACAAAGACAGAACTTCAAGTATTAAGTAATCATGTGATTGCAGATTTGCAGTCTCCCATCCAATTTTTCACATCTGTATTATGATATATGCAGATACTGTGGATCTTTAGAGCCAAAGCCTTTGCCTGCTGGTGGTGGTGGTATTGCTCATGCCCTATTTGTCTCCAAAGATCATCGAATTCCTAAAATTCGTATTCAAACTCGACAACTTGGAAATCTTCTTGACAAGAGAATTATTGTTACTGTTCATTCTTGGGATCGTATGTCCCGCTATCCTTTTGGGCACTATGTACGGACTATTGGAGCAGTTGGGGACAGAGATACTGAAAGTGAGGTTAGTTCATGACTTCATGTGTGCTTTTTTGTTATTTTTGGTGCAATAATTTGCAGAATTCAACAGTTATTTTTCTAAAAAAAATTTCTTTTAGGGTTTCCTGTTCTTTTCACTACCGTGAGTGGTTTTCTATTCTCATCTACTTTGTAATACTTGTCTGACCTATATTTTGTTTTCTGCTTTTTGGAATTGTACCCTAAATTTTATTTAATGAAATTTGGAAGTAGGATTCGCACTAGTTTCGAAAAAAAAGGAAGAAAAAAAAGAGGAGTGTTCAGATGATGATTAGATGATTGAAAAAGTACATTCATTTCTGAATGCAATTTAATTGCATGTTTGACAGGTAGTATTAATTGAGAATGATATAAATTCTGGACCATTTTCTACTCAAGTTTTAGCTTGTTTGCCACCTCTTCCCTGGACATTGTCCCCCGAAGATTTGGCGAATCCAAATAGACAAGATCTACGTCACGTGCGGGTTTTTAGTGTGGACCCACCTGGTATGTTACTCATTGATGTTGATAATTTCATGATCATTTTTAAATCATCTAAAAATATTTTGCTAATGAAACTAAAAATATTCTAAGATGTTGGCATATTTACCGTTTCAGGTTGCAAGGATATTGACGATGCATTGCACTGCACAGCTCTCCCAAGTGGAAATTATGAAGTGGGAGTCCGTATCCTTCATTTTCAATGAAATGCTTTGTTACATGGGATTGAAATTTTTTCAATTTGTTCGGTGTCATATACTCTGCCACTGACGGCATATATTGCATGCTACTCTTTTAATGAATTTTGAGAGAAGTAAATTGAGTTAAATTTTCTTTGGAGACAAGGCTAATCATTCACATAGCTAATTTGATGAAAATATATCAGGTGAGGAGGTATTAGTCTAGTTTTGCTCTCTTAGAAGAAAGTTTGCCTGACACTTAAAGAGTCCACCTAAAAAACAGTTACAGCTGGTCATTGTTAAACAACTCTTATTGTAATTAAAAAGTAGATATGATAAGTTAATGATTTGGTATAATATTCCTTTTGAAATTGCTCTCTCTTTAACATATTTTGTTCAGATATTGCTGATGTGACAAATTTTGTCCATCCTGGAACCCCACTGGATGAAGAAGCTGCACGCAGGGGTACGTCAGTGTATCTTGTAGAGCGTCGTATTGATATGCTTCCCAAGCCTTTGACAGAAGGTAGTCTTTGTTTTATGTATTAATCCTTGAAACCATTGGAAATGTCTCTTTTAAAATGATTTTTATTGAAAGAAATGCAAAGATGGTCCTTATATATTTTCCCCTCTTGCAGATGTTTGTTCACTGAAGTCTGACGTGGAAAGGTTGGCATTTTCTGTCATTTGGGTGAGTAATTGGTCCTTTTGAGTTAGTGTAATCCTAATATTCTTCTTGCTCTTATATATGAAACTTAGTATCAATTAAATTTCAGGAAATGACCCCCGAAGCAGAGATTATTTCTACAAGATATACAAAGAGTGTCATCAAGTCATGTGCTGCAATGTCCTATGTGGAAGCTCAAGCAAGAATGGATGATAGGTGCATTTTTCTACTATATATTGTTTACCATTATCTGTTCCTTTTACATTTAATTTATATTGAAGTGCTCATTCTTTAGGATTCTTATTTGAAGAATATTGGACCATATTTTTGGTTTTACATTTGAAAATGTATTTAAATTGTAAAAAAATATATTTTAAAGATCATTTTAATTTCAGTTTTTAAAGCATAAGTATTTGAATCCTTGATGCTTAATCGACTTCTATTTTAATAGGTAGAAGTTGGATGTACATAAATTATGTTGTGCATGTGTGCTTCTTGCATGCTTCCATATTCAATTTCCTCTGTTTTTATTTTAAATCTTAGTTCCTGGATTTGCTAATTTTGCATCATACTGGCAGTCGCTTGGTGGATCCCTTGACTCAAGACCTGCGAAACCTGAATACATTAGCAAAGGTATGTACCCTTTGACAGTTGACAATTTGTTTTTGTCTACATCCTGGCACCTTAGTTTACTAATAATTGATAGAGTCTTGCAAAGGACTTATCTTTCTTTCCTTTTCTTTTATCTTCTATATTTTGGATTTTGGGGTGGGGGGTTTCCTTTCTTTATGACTTTTTAATGTTTCCATTAATGTGTAATACATCAGATAATGAGGCTCAGGCGTATTGAAAGAGGAGCTCTGACTCTTGCTTCAGCAGAAGTCAAATTTCAACTTGACACCGAAACTCATGATCCCCTCGATATCGGTGTGTATCTTTATAATGCATTCTATTTTCTGCGTGTGGCCATCTAGATACCTTAATATCTCTATCTATCTTGCCATTGTCCTGCAGGAATGTATCAAATCCGTGAGGCAAACCAAATGATCGAGGAATTTATGTTAGCAGCAAATGTTTCAGTTGCTGAAAAAATATTGAAGCATTTTCCTTTGTGTTCCTTGTTGAGGTATGATACTGAGAAGCTTTCCATGTTTTTTTTGTCTTGAGTTAAGATGATTTCTTTTTGCCATCTAAGAGGTCGATCATGTATCTTGGATATAGTAATAAGGTAAAAGTTTAGCAAATGTCTTGATATAAATTTGAATTAAATGCCTTCAAGTATCCTGTTTTCTTTGAAACTCAAAGTATCAGTGCATGCTTGCACACATACATGTATTGTATACATATAACACACACACACACACACACACAAAGCTAATAAATGCTTACTTCTAGCCATGAAGATAATTTCATTGTCAACTGTGAAATCCATTAATTGAATGAATGTCAATGGTTATCTGATTTCAATGATAATTCTACCTTTTGTGGAGGTTGCTCAGTTTTTTTTGTTTTTTTCATTTGTCTGAGAATATGCAAAGAATTGACTTGCTTAATGTCCAGTTGGTAGATATGAGCAAATAATATTGTGATCACACTCATTAAGGAAATTTAGCAGTCAGTAGGTGTAACTATTCTGTGATAGGAGAATGCCTGTCCTATTGAATACAATTGAGGTGTTGGCTGAAGAAAGGGAGATAATGAAGAGTGCTACTTTTGGGCTTTACCAGTTTGATAGACATATACAAAGCAGTGCATTTTACTGTGTTGCAATGATTATTAGTGTGGATGACCCAATGGTCAGGGTGAAAAGATACTCTTTTAAAGATTTGATATGTTTGACAAGTCTTTTCTTTCTTTTGTCAATTACTTGGGTTCAATGTTATGTGCAGACGTCATCCTGTTCCAACTAAAGAAATGCTTGAGCCATTGCTACGAACAGCTGCGGCTGTTGGTTTGGATTTGGATATTTCCTCATCAAAAGCCCTTGCTGATTCGCTTGATCGTGCAGTGGTAAGATATAGGTGTTCTCTGCTCATTCTGCCTGAATAATGTGTAAAGTTACTCTGCAAACAATTTAATTATTTTAATGTATTGCACGTTGATCGCCATGGTGGCACGGTGACGTGGTGGAGCCACTAACTCTAGAGTAACATATTTCAATGCATGATGCATGCACATAATTTATATTGACCATTATCAAATACAGTTGATCTCTGTGCACATGCAATGTGGATATTCAAAATTTTGCTGGAGATGTGTGTATATGTTCTGTTGCCTAAATTTATTTTTCTGTATGATTACTTTTTAGGGGGATGATCCATACTTCAACAAACTGATTCGGATTTTGGCAACTAGGTGCATGACTCAGGTATTTTCCCATATGTTGCCATCCTAATTTTGTCAATTTAAGGTTTTCATCATTGATTGTTGTGTTTTGTTCAGGCGGTTTACTTCTGCAGCGGAGATCTAACTCCTCCAGAGTTTCTCCACTATGGGCTTGCAGCACCTCTATACACTCATTTCACTTCTCCCATTCGTAGATTTGCAGGTTGGTCACGGTTAAGTTTTGTTATTAGGTTTACAACAAAGTCCACAAAATCATGACATTGTAGGATCAATATCTGGATATTTGAAAAATGTTTATTAGTTTTTGAAGATTTAGACAAAGACCATTTTAACATTGTGGCAAAGTTGGATTCTTAGCAATATTTATGTGCTAATACGTGCAGCTACTAATTTTACAGGACTTATGACAACCCTGCTCCTTTTGTTTTGAGACTGCTGATGCCAATTTTGAATAGAGGATAGTTGCATTGGGTTATAATAGAGAGCCATTGCAAAATGTGTGGAAACGATGTTATTCATGTAGACGTGGAAATTGTGCCTACGTGGGTGACACCCTTTCTATGAGGGAACTTGATTTGGAGTTTTAACATTAAGAGTTCCCATTAATTATTGAGGTTCTTTTATGTATAAAAAATGCAAACCAGGTTATGACTTTAGATGATGTCCATTTTGGTATTACATTTATTTCTCTTTAAGACACTGCAATTTAGACCAATTACCAATGGTACAACTCTTGACATCTCAATGTGTAGTGTTTGAGATGAATAAATCATGCCTGAACAAAATAGTTTCACTTTCACATAATGGAGAGTTGTGTTGTAGTTTAGTGGAATAAGGACAGCATGATATCTAGATGGTTGGCTAGTAATTTTTTCCTGGTAGTTGCTTATGCAAATGTTTTTTTCTCAGTTGATGTTGGCTACGCCCAGAAGGTAAAACTTTATGAGGCTGAGGATCACACGAGATATGATGTCTAGAAGTATTCCTTTGCCTAACATACAGGAGATGTAGGACAGAGAAGGAAATGTGATTTGGCTGGTTTGGACACTTCTAGTTGAATAGATATGAATATGCTATAAGGGGAGAAATGGTCCAACACAGACGGTAGATTTTAGGAATTGTGAAGGTCAAATATATATTCAGTCTTTACATGGCTGTGGGAGGTGAATGTTTACGTGTGGATGTATCATACTGGATGAATAATTTTAAAGAAGTGTGGAGGTTTAAAATTTACTTTAGGCCTTCAACCTCTTTTTTCAGGTGGTCTTCCTTGTTTTGTTCCTCTAGCATCCATCAACTTTGGGAATTTGCAGAATATATTACCTATTCTGAAGTGGATGTGGCTAACCTTCTCATGTCGATATACATTTCTGTTTGTCTTGATATTTGGCTTGAGAGCTGAAATGCTTTATTTTGTAATTAGTCATTAGATACCTGAACATGCTAGGCATTGTGTCATGGACCTTTGGCATAATTGGAAGAAGGTTAAGTGAACTTGAATTGAGTTAAAATGAGAGGTCATTTGGTCTTCCATGCAGATGTTATTGTCCACAGATTGCTTGGTGCAGCTCTTGGAATATGCAAGCTTCCACCAATTTTTCAGGATAGAGTACAACTTACAAGCATCGCTGACAGTGAGAATACTCTATTTGCTCCTTATGATTTTATTCATTTGTTTGGTTATCAATTTATATACTTACGGAATATTTTCAACATTTTGCTCATGACACATCTATCAGATTTGAATTATCGACATAGAAATGCTCAGATGGCAAGCCGAGCGTCTGTCGAGCTCCATACGCTCATCTATTTCAAGAATCAGTATGCACTTTCTGAATTGCCCAATAAATCTATATAAATATCCTTTGTTGGGGAAATTTATGCATATATTCAATTCTGTCGCAGGCCAACCGATACTGAAGCCAGAATATTGAAGATTAGATCCAACGGTTTCATAGTTTTTGTTCCCAAGTATGTATTCTCATATATCCTCCATCTAATGTTGCAAGTTGCACTTACCATCTATTTTTCCAAGTGCCCAGTTGCAATTGACAAAAACTACATAGTTTAATGCATTTTTTATTTGCATAATTTCTGTTGTGATAATTAAATGTGATCCGTGATAACCAATAATCTAATGATTAGTATTTCCTAGTTATGTCAATTTGTTTCAGACATCCATAACCTTTCGCGATGCATACATTTAGCTGGGCCATAATTTTTTTTTTTTGATTGGTCATAATGAAATACATTTCTTAGCTTCAAAAGTGAAGGGATGTAGTAGTTGATGTGGATGCATCTTATGCTTAAAAGTATCTGAGCGTATATGTATTATTCTCTCAGGTTTGGCATTGAAGGTCCAGTGTTCCTGATGAAGAAAGGAGAGACAGGTAGTGAATGGGTGGTGGATGAGGCTCACCAGAGAGTGACAAAGGCTGGCTCCAAGATATGTTTCACCATATTGCAGACAATTCGAATTCATTTGGAAGTCGTCGAAATCCAACCCAACCGGAAGAAGCTCCAACTCACCCTCATGTAGTTAGTTTTTTTTTATTTTCCCCTCTTTTTTTTCTTTTATTTCTTCTTTTGTTTTGTAACACTTAAACCCTTCCAAGTTAACTTATGTAAACAGGGGAAGCTCTTCCCAGCTCTTTAAATTGTGCAAAGCTTCCCTTGTGTGTTTCCTTTTATTAATCTTATCCACAAATTAGCTATAATTATCATTTATTATTGGCAATGTTATACTTGAGTCAATTTTTGCCCTTGTCTGAATAGTGACATAAGTTATTATGAGGTAAAAATGAATAAATAATTTTCTGTATGGTTGTATTTTTAGTTATTTTCATTATGAAACATAATAATGAAGTTTTTTTTGTTTGGTTCATTATGAATAAGTTTGTGGATAAAATATTGTTTATGATTAACAAAAAAGGTGAGAATAATTGATGATGTGTCCCTTGATTTATAAGAAGTGATGACAAGTGATTTGATACGGAGAATCTGTAATATCAATATTAGTTTATTTTTACCTATATAGTTATTGTATTTCTTGCAACAAACAACTATTTTGATGTACTCTCCCTTATTTCTTTTTATTCCTCTTGGTTTACTACCTGACAGGGGCTAAGTTTCTAACTAGTTAGTAATGTTGATGGCACATTTTATACCATGACGTTCAAATAAATTTAAGACAATTTTTCCGTCAAAAAAGGTGTAAACCTAAACCATAGAGTAGATTAATTTCAAAGATACAATACAGTGAGGTTAAATGAATGATCCTTTTATCCATTACCATGTTTATTTTTATGTGAGGTTTTAAAATGATGGAGATCTAAATGTGCAGTTATATCTGAATTATTATCAGTGGATTTGATCATTCATTATCATATGAAGGATTTTTATATTGGGATATTCCATATTTTCTTTACCTCTTCTCAAAAACCATTCACCATTTTGCATTGTATCTATGAATACTCTTTTTTCTTTTTGCTTGAATAATGATGCTCTTGAGATTTGATTCCTTGACCTCTTTCACAGAGGTGGAAGATGCCTGACTTATTTCATAAAGGTTTCAGGATTTGATTCCTTAACCTTTTTCATAAAGGTGAAAGGTGCTCGCCGACTTAACCAAATCTCAGTTCGCAATATTCATGAATAATTTAAGGACCCGTTTGGATAGAGACACAAGCTATTTTGGGGTTTATACCTATTTCAGGATTGTTGACTTTATCAATGAAATAAAAGATTTTGTTTGGTTGTGTTTTCAGTTATTCTCATTGAAAAACGTAATAATAAAAGTTAAGTGTTTGATTGATAAAGAATAAGATGTGAATAAGGTGTAAAAAATTGATTTAACATTTGAACCCCATTGATGTATAAAAGGTGATGACATGTGATTTGTATGTAATAACATGTGATTTGATAGGTGGGTCCCCTTATTCTAGTGGAGGAATAACACAATTCCATGGGTGAACTTGGAATACAAATACCAGTTTATTCTCTCTTAATTCCACATAACTATACCCCGTAATTCTCTCTATCCAAATACCTTTTTTGCCTTATTCTCCCCTATTCCACCCCTATTCCTCTAGCCAAACAACCCCTAAAGATAATGTTACGTACAACCCCCTGTTTACAGCCCCAATTCCAATCATTTACACAACAGCTACACGCCAAGCAATTTCATTAAAGCGCTTTATGTTTTTGTGTAAGTATATATAATTCACTAAAATATGTACTTTATCTTTTATGAAAGTATTGTTTAGTGTGGGATTAAAAAAAAGTATGTGGGGACATCATGAAATAATGACTGTTCTGTACTTGCAAGAAAAAAAATTGAGGTACTGCTGATAAACAAATAAGAGTAGCCTTGATCGAGACTCCAACTGATGTGCAGTTGGTGAAGTTCAACATATCTCATACACTCGATCCTTTTTTTTTGGTGATTGGACGGTGGGGATCAATGTTCAGAGAGCACACAACATACCATTTCAAATGCTTGTGTTTAGAATAAACTTTCAGGGAGTACACACATTGTAGAAATCCTAAACGAAGATGTTTTTTATTCATGTTTATATATAATGGAAAACCTTTTAAACATCCAAACAAGAGATTTATCATTTTCACCTGTCCAATGAAGAAAGGGGGATCCTCATCACAAAACTGAAGGAACAGCCGAAGGTGCCCTGCGAGCGCATTCAGATGTTGGATTCGACCTCATCAGATTTGACCGCAACTCCGTTTGGTTCGTCATCTGCTCGAAGTTGAGAAGAGACATCATCGATTGCGGAGTTCAATTGTGCGATCTTCTCTGTCAGAATCTTACGAGTCTTCTGTTTAATCACAAGATTCAAATGAAAAAAAAATGACTCTGTTTAGACTGTTTAGATAGGTTTCTATAGAAGGTGCAAATAAATGAAAAGCATGTTTGTGAGTGATGACAGAGAAAAAGAATAGCTTGCCTCTAAAGCCTTCTCTTCATCATATATGAACTTTGGAAGCTTCCTCATTAGATCCTTCCTGTCGGCCCCTGTCAACGCTTTGCTAATCTATGGATAAAACTTAAGCGTCAAAAACAAGCAAGACGAGTGATATCACAGCATATTATTGAAAATTATCAAATTTAATATGCTATAGGTACACCTATAATTAATCATGTAACCATTAAATAGCCTCCATCGCGAACTAATTATAGAGCAGCTGTGAATGGACTTCATTTCAGTTTCACTAGTAATGATTAGTCTGAACCAGATAAATCATTGTTCACTCAGGAAAGATTAGACACAATTATGGCTTCAAACTGCTGCAACCAGAGACACATGGAATCCACCAAAGCAATTACCTGAGGAGCATATACACAACCAAGTGTACCCACTATTATTCCTCCCAGTATAAAACCACCCACAAAGATGCTTGCACTGTTTGCACTACTTGATCTGCCACCATCAGTGCTGTGAACACAAGAAAGGATTATATTAAATAATATAATTTGTTGGATGTCAACTGATATGGAACAGAATACTGCTCAAAAGTGCTGACTGGGACATAACTTATTACAAAAGTGCCAGAGTGAATATTGGATGACAAATAGCTTGTTGAAGAATATTAGACAGAAAACTGACAACCAATATGAGTCATCTACCATAGTAAGATTAGAAGATCCTGACAATAGCATGCCACCTACAAAAGTTTATGTTTTGGATGACCGGAGAAACACCTAGAAGCCCTAAGATATCAATGACATATGCATTGCATGGATAAACTTGAGATTAATCTGTCAATGGGGCTGGGATTACCAAAGGTCTGCCAGTTACATACATGGCCATAGAACATAGCCCATTCATGAATCGAGTTATTCATTTACAATGACCCTAGGGCCCAAAGACCATCAGACAGGTGCTCTCAATTTGCCAGGAGGGACTAAATTCAGTGAGCCAGGGAGCTTTGGTGGTCCGACTGTCATCGGGGAAGAATTCCTGGTGCAAAACTGTTGCTAGATGATGGAGCTCAAAAGTTAGCAAGACCCATTGCATATTTGCATCTCAAGCATCCTTGACATTCCAGTCTCGCATGTCCACAGATCTAATTCACAAATTTTATGTTTTAATTTTTTACTTATGCTGAAAATCACTCTCCTGAGATGAGAAACAACAACAAGATGTTTGGCTGCATAGTACACAGCATCAGGTTTAAAAACCGATGGGAATTGTAATAAATCATATGATTGGCATCAGTTTTCACTTTAATGATGCAGATTAGAGCTTTAATATAATTGCTTTTCTTTTATTCCTCTTCCTCCTTTCCTTCCTTTTTTTTCCTCCCTTTTGGAGTTCCTAGCCTATAGGGTTGAATTCCTATTCTGTAGAAATGTATCAATAATTTTTTTGAGGAAACTCTGAGAACTATGAGGCAGTTAAGATATATACAAAGGGTATAATAACAACCACAATACAACGCGAGTAGAGCACATGGATGTTTATATATGTCAACTGTTAAACGATCTTCGATAAGGATCTGAACAAGAACTTACTGATATTCTTGCTGCTTCAGTTATAAAATTACATGTATTTTGTTGTTTTATGAAAATGAGCATAGACGAGTCCTGGTCTTGTATGATTTCATCTCTTGAGATCTAGATCTTTTGCATTAATTTAATATAATGTGTTTCCTTCATTTTCTAATAAAATATTTATATTAGGAACAAACAGTATTCTTACAGTTACTTCTTCCTGAAACTCACCAAGTAGATCAAGGGAAAGCTCGTCATTTTCAGAAAAAAGAATATTCTTAGAATCTTTCTGGATGATATAATTTGGTGACAACCATCCATCAACATGCTGACAGAATCCAGGGAAAAACAGGAAATGCAAAAACAGTTCATGAATACAAACACAAGAAAATAAATGAAAAACGAAACCATAATAGTAATTGATAGCCACAAGTCCACACCCAAAATTATACATTTTTAAAAAAGGTCATTAGCAATCAGGGAGCCCTCCCCCTAGAGTGTACCAGAAATAAATATTTGACAAAGAAGAACAGAGATATCTGGAAAAGAGCAACAATTTTTGTATATAGTACCTAGAACCAGCTCGAATTGTAACTTGACTCTTTAAGTTTTCAAATCTTGCTTTCCTTTGTCGATTGAAAGTCAGAGACACATTTGCAGGCCAGAGATTTGCAGAACACTGCTTTGATGGCTTCAAAGTACCACCTTTCAAATATAATGTCAATAAAGATTAGCTAACTAACAACCTTCAGAAAGCCACAGAGAAACCTTAATCAAGTGAAAATAACTCTCTGTTACCTCTCATAAAACATTGGTGCTATTTACACCTATAAAAAAAAACACTGTATGATACTGTTCAGACTTATTTGGACACCACATTTATTCAGCATATAAACACATGATATGATCCAGCATAATTGCTTTTTAAAAAGAAGATCTAATAATTACACTGGAAGGAGAAATACATAACAATCAAGCAAACATCGCCAATTTCATCTCCACAGACTGTAGGAACATGATCGTGCTTCTTGTCAGAAAACCGTCAATTAATTCTGAATTCTTTACACTTAAATGAAGACCAAGGAAATATATATACTGCTCCTATGTGTTTCACAAATAAATTACAACTTAATTCAAATCTGTGTAATAAATACACTGACACATCATGGTTAAAACCTTCAAAAAAGTTATAATAACAACAAGCATGGGTGGCCTGTCCTCAAGGAACAAAGTGTTGGGCACAATTGTTAAATCACAAACAAAGCAGCCTTGCCACAAAGATTTAAAGTCAAAAGATCGGGCAGCTCGTCACCCTATACTTCCAGGCACTTTACACTTATTCATCACATGCTATTTAACAGAATGAAATGCACAAGCATTGATTTGTCTCCACGTGGAAGCAACAAAAAGTGTGGAAATCTCATGCTCTCTCTCATACACAAACACACCCTATTTCAATACTTAAAATCCAAAAAGTTAAAAAAATGCACAAAATCCAAAGTTTTAGGGGGCGTTTGGCAACACTTAAATAAGATGATTATGCTTTTAAGCAGAAAGCTGAAAAATGTTGTCAAACGCATTCTAAAAAACAGACTTAATCAAAAAGTTAATTACAGCTTTTAGTACAAAAATGTTACTTTTTAAAAAGTACAAAAATGCGTTTTCCAGGAATCAAATCCCACTTTATTCAAAATCTTATTTTTCAAACGTGTTTCCAAATGGACCCTTATAAGATCCAAAATCTACAGTTTTCCAAATCAATCAGAGTATATATCCTATATCAAGAGTGCCTTCTTACAAGCATAGGCATATTGCATCCCGGCATTTTAAAATTCTCCAACACTGAAGAAGCTCAACATGCAAGAGATCAAAATAACAAGTATCAATCAAGTTTTGCCACAAACTACAAAATCACTCGCCGATCATCTACCAAATTATCTTTTCACATTTTCCATTCCACGAAAATCGTATCACTCCATCAAAATAAAACATAATTATCATATATAACCATATCCTATGATAAGTCATAAAAATCGACAGAGTCACAAACATAGCTAAAAACGAAAGTCATCAAAAGAAACCAGTGATGCAGCTCTTTCAACGTCTTCTATAAGCTCTAATCGCCAACAAAATCTAATTAGCTCACTCCCCTCAAAGTAATCACAAACACTCACAATTTGCAGAGTTCATCTCCTCGAGATTCCTATAAACTACGAGGAATCGATTAAGGGCCTTAGTCAACAACAACATAACACAATACAGAACAAATTCCAATTCAAATTAAAAAAAAAAACACCGCAACAAAGATAGATTGAAAGAAAGGAAACGAACAAATGATTACCTGAAAATGGGTGGAGATTTAAATGTTTAGCGGGACGATCGTATACGAGAGGACAGACATCGTAGCCTTTTTTTTCTAGGGTTTTGAAAAAGAGTGAGTGATCAATTGAAGATTTGAATCTGTTGTTTCTAATTCTCTCATCAGTAATCAGTTGTTCTTTCTCATCGGTGGTATCGAAGGAGTCTTTTATTGTCACGCTATAGATTTTATTGCTCTCCCTTCCCCATCACGTCCGGTTATCACTTATCAGCGGAAACGTATGAATGAAGACAAAGTGGGACCCGCTTGCGTTCTAGATGACCGGTGATGGGCGTGAGAATAAACTGCGACCGTGTAGGCGTTTGGGCTTCTCGTACCGTTTGCAGGAATATCAAACCTGGCCCACAATATCTGGGCCGTCCGTTTTGCACCGGACAGTATATATATTTTGGAAAATGATCCACTGAATCATATTCATCAATCAAAACTCAGACTCAAGATCTAGTTTAGTATGGAGACAATGGATTGAGATAAGAAAAAAATTGAGTTAAATCACTTGTTATCCCATGTGACATAAAAAAAAAGATAAAAGATGGACAATTGTTCATATTTTGAGATAAAAAATGAGGATAATTTGTTCTAGGTAAAAGGTGGAATAGACTGTCTTAATTTTTTATCCCTATTTTGTAAAAATGGGATAACATTTATGACCACTCTTCCTAAAAAAAAGAAAAAAAAAGAATGTATTTCACTAACCAACATTAATGCCCAATTAATAGGAATGATAGATTTAATATTTTTTTAAATTTTATGAAGTTATCCCATATTTGATCCAAATGCAAGATTGATGATAAGAACACAAAAAATGAGGATAATAAAAAATATTAACAAATGCAAATCTGAATAAAAATAGTGGATTTTTATCCTCATAAATTAAGCTAACTTATCATAAAAATTTATCCATTTATCAAACTAGGACCAAGTGTTTTCATTTTTTTTTAAATAGTAAACATTACCTAATGAGTTATATGCTTTGATAAAAAAAATGCATAACGCTCCATTTCAAATTGAATGAACCCATTTTTAGCAAGTGTAAGAAAAACTTCAATGAGTATATACATCATCTAACGAGGTATATACTTAATTAAATCTGTAACGAGGTATATAAGGTCTGTGTTTTGGTTGGTGAATGTGATTGAGTGTAGCAGCACTCATATTTTTTTGCACCTTAGGCAGTATATAAGTGCTGCTATACTCAGTGTTTTTCTCAGTTCAAAACACATACCGATATACCTCGTTACAGATTTAATGAAGCATATAACTCGTTAGATGATGTATATACCTCACTAAATTTTTTTTACACTTACTAAAAATTGGTTCATTCAATTCGAAATGGAGCGATATGCATTTTTATCAAAGCATATAACTTATTACATGATGTTTACTATTTTAAAAAAATAAAAATATGTGAGGTTTAAGTTTTGGTTGGTGAATGTGATTGAGTGTATCATTTTCCTATAATGTAATGAGGCTTTAGGCTTTGATTAAAAGTGCATATTGCTCCATTTCAAGTTGAATGAACCTATTTTTAGTATTTGTAAGAAAATATTTAATGAGTTATATACAATATCTAATAAGATATATGCTTCACTGGATTTCTAACATAGGAGGACTATGTTTTAGATTGAGAAAAAAATTGAGTGTAAAAACACTCTTTTTAATATTATAATATACATTTTGTTATAAAAAATGTAAAAAATTATTTAGTGGATACGTAGATAAATTTTACAAAAAAATATTTTATTAGTTAAAGATATATTTTAAAAATAAATAAATAAATGTTTGCGAGCTATAAATAAGATTGAATATTAGACTATACTTATACATATGAATGGATAAGTATAGCTATCAGGTTCATTTTAACTAATATGAGTATAACTATTACAATTATTATTATTAAACAAACATGTTTTTTGAAGATAAATATCTTCACAAGAGAATCTTCTTCACCAAACAAATGGGTCTGAGTTTTTTTTATTGGTAAGTTTTTTTTGCTTGATCAAATATTTTTCCATCAACAGGTGATAAGACTTGAATCCAAATCTCTTCACTAAAGAGGAGGTATCTCTACTATCCTACTAAAAAGAGTGTTCGATGTGAGGTCAGCATTTACGAAATCCTCATCACAAAAAAAGCACAATTACTAATAATTAATATCAAATTAAATAATAACAAAGCATGCTATTTATCGATTGACTTGCTCAAGAGTTCATATGCTAGGTCTTTTTCATTTGATGCCGGAGTTCTGATGCCGGCATAAATCCCACTTATTTAATAAGAGAGAATAAATAAAAGGCAAGTTTTATATAAGTTTGTATTAAAATCTAAAAAGAGAGGACTCAAAAAGCAACAATAACTGCTGACCAACAATTTTTGTCTTTTGTCATCCGATTTCATCTAAGCCCTTTCATCCGGAACATTAAGAATCTTTTTTTTTTTTATGAGTTCATTGAATTAAAGAAATTCGTTTTCTCAATAAATATACATATTTGTATAGAAAGATGAATGAGTACACTTAATTTAGTTCTACATTCCTTGCACTTATTAAGTACTTATATTACTTATAATAGATATACTTATGATAAGATATCCTTATAACAGAGACAAATATTAAACCGAGGCACCTTTTTTATAACAGATCTCAACTTACCCTCTATTTTTGTGCCTTTAGTAGGCCTAGTCTTTCCGGCAATTGCAATGGCTTCTTTATTTCTTCATGTTAAAAAAAACAAGATTGTCTAAATCCGATGGATGGGACTTAATCTCATCAATTTTTTTCAACACCTCTGGACTTAGATCATAATCATAATACGGGTATCCGTTTAGTGGAATACGGTATTGTTGAAAAATTCCTTTTAAAACAAGGGCAATGCCAAAAACCTAGTAAAGCCACATATTCAAACCAATATGAAAACACAGCAAAATATTCTGCAAACAATTAAGAGAGGATTTGAAAACATATCAGTTTGGTGGAAGTGAGCAGAGACGCTCTGTCCTCGGTGAATAAGGCCCCCTCACGCACAGGGTTGACGGCTCCTACCACTGAGAGATACGACCACCAGGGTTATGCCTCCTCGGGGTGCGAGCTTCGAGAAGACCACAGTGAATGGCCGCGATCCTTTCAAATGCTCAGATCAGACAGAGAGAAAGAAGAGGGATGTAGACCAGCCTTCTGTAATGGAAAAACCAGAACGGAAGAAGAACAGAAAAGGAACAAGAGAAGAAGACTCGTTGTAGGTGGCTCTGGACTTGTGAGTTTCGCTGATGATGAATGGAGACTCATACGACCTCTTTATATAGGCAGTCCAGCAACATTCGAAAACGTTTAAAAGGAAAACCGACGAATTAAACACACCCATTAAAATTGTCGACCAATTAATTGCGCGCATTAAAATTGTAGCCGACCACTTAATCGCGCTTATTAATTAAATTAATTCACGCAATTGGAGCTGTTTTGGAAACGTTTTTGGATGGTTCTGGAAATTTGTTGGTTTTAGAAACATTTTGAATTTTGAAATTCAAAATTAGGAGTGACAAAAAGAAACTCACACGCATGCGGGCCAAGCCCGAGCCCGCGGAAGGGGCCCAGTTGGCCTGTGGAGAGGGATTTCCACCCCCCCTGCGCGCGCATGCGGGCGCGCTCATGTGTGGCCCGCAGCCCGACCCGGCCCGGCCCGCCTCGTGCGCACGCCCGGTTAACTAGTTTTTCCACCAGAAATCCAAGCCCACGGGTTAATGGGTTGGGCCTCGTGTGCGCGCGCGTAGGGGTGAGGCCCAACAAGTCTCAATAAAGGATTGGTGTGTCCCAATGTATAAGGTGAAAGAAAAAAGTGGATATAACTGATGTGGGACTAAATTGTTGTGTCCCAATGTATAAGGTGAAAGAAAAAAGTGGATATAACTGATGTGTGCGCGCGCGTAGGGGTGAGGCCCAACAAGTCTCAATAAAGGATTGGTGTGTCCCAATGTATAAGGTGAAAGAAAAAAGTGGTTAATGGGCTGGGCCTCGTGTGCGCGCGCGTAGGGGTGAGGCCCAACAAGTCTCAATAAAGGATTGGTGTGTCCCAATGCATGCGTGCCAAGCCCGAGCCCGCGGAAGGGGCCCAGTTGGCCCGTGGAGAGGGATTTCCACCCCCCCCCTGCGCGCGCATGCGGGCGCGCTCATGTGTGGCCCGCAGCCCGACCCGGCCCGGCCCGCCTCGTGCGCACGCCCGGTTAACTAGTTTTTCCACCAGAAATCCAAGCCCACGGGTTAATGGGCTGGGCCTCGTGTGCGCGCGCGTAGGGGTGAGGCCCAACAAGTCTCAATAAAGGATTGGTGTGTCCCAATGTATAAAGTGAAAGAAAAAAGTGGATATAACTGATGTGGGACTAAATTGTTGGAAAGGGAAATGGGTATACCCAATTTTTGGTCAACCAAGGAATGAGCCATATAAATGAGCCCAATACTAACAGGTATGACATGCAGCCCCTTCCGAAAAGAGCTGTTATGCATGTGGATATATAGTATCTGTATAAATGCATGTCTGTTCGAGTAATTCAAAGTTCAAACAATAGATGACAAAGAATGAATGCTATTTCATGCAAAACAATGATAGCACATCCTAATTAATAATAATCAAGAAACTTAAACATGTGTTAATGGCACAAAAGTGACTTCCAAATACCAATTCAAAAACCAAAATCCAAATGATGAGCTAATTTAATCCCCTACAATGCTTCCTGGACTGCATATACACTTCCCCACTCGGATGTCATCGCCGGCACATTTTTTGGTTCCTTGTTAATACAAAGAGCCCCCAAAACGCGTTATTGTTCCTTTTATAAGCACTTTTTTTCTGCTTTTGCTAAGCAATTCAAAACGCAGGTAAAGATTGGTGAGTTCATGGCGGCGGGCGGTGCAGGGGATCGTTCGTTGGAGCAAACACCGACGTGGGCGGTGGCTCTGGACCTCTGGTGTGCTCGCTGTTCGTGATCATCTCCATAGTGATTGAACACGGCATTCACTCGCTTGGAAAGGTAATTAGTATTGCATGCAGAGGCAATCTTAAAAATGAGTTTGAGCAGCTTTTGGAGATTTTGTTCTGCTTTGATGAAAGCTAAAAGTTGTTTTCAAAAGCTGCTTTTGAGTGAAAAGTTTGTGTTTATGGGATGATAGATATTCCGGAAGCGGCAAAAGAAGGCGATGCTTGAAGCATTGGAGAAGATTAAATCAGGTTGGTGTTGTGGACTTGTATTAATTTTAAGTGCGTAATGTGTGCGATGTTTAACGTGCTAATTGTTGTTGTTGTTGTGTTTGAACTGCAGAGCTGATGCTGCTGGGATTCATATCACTGCTGCTGACAGTAGGACAGGATTATATAACATGGATATGTATTCCTTCCAGCATAGGCTTCAAAATGCTTCCATGCCAGACGAAGGCGAATCATGGTGGTGATGATGGAGACGATGGCGATGACAGGCGGAGGAGATTGTTGTGGTCAGGCGATGAACACCCATCGTGGCGTCGATTCTTGGCTGCTGGTGGAGGCCAAGATCAATGTTTTAAAGTATGATTGATCATTTTTTATTTTGTTGAAAATGTTTACCAGTTATTTGAGACTTCGTTTGTTTGTTTATTTTAATGAAGAAGGGGCAGGCGTCATTGATATCAACAAATGGGATGCATCAGCTGCACATATTCATATTCATCCTTGCCATTCTTCATGTCCTCTATTGCATCCTCACCATGGCTCTTGCACAGGCTAAGGTAACCAATTGTCCAACTGATTCAGCTTTTACACAATTGGTTTATCAAACAATCACGGGTATTTTTTGGACTTTTAGTTTCAGATTTTGATTTTGTGTGTTAAAAGTCAGTAAAACAGCTTTTTTTAAAAAGCTGATTAAGACTAGTTTTTTGAAGCTGTTTTTGAAAATTAGTTCCAAACATGGCTTTAGCTACTCTGTTTAAGGTACTAAATTTATGATATTGACCTCATCATCTAATTGTATTCATCGATAGATGAAGAAATGGAAAGCTTGGGAATCGGAGACTACTTCTATGGAATACCAATTCTCAAATGGTATGCCTTATCAATAATCATAATAAATAAGTATGGATTGAATTCAGTGTGTTCTGATTCAAACTGAGTTACAATCTTGTGATTGCAGATCCGTCACGATTTAGGCTCACCCACCAAACATCGTTTGTGAGGCGACACCAAGGCTTTTCAAGCACACCTGGGATCAGATGGATTGTAAACAGTTTTCTCCCCACTTTATATCAATAGGAACCATAGTAAATCAATTAGACATAACACAGTTATCTTGTGTTTCCTCAGGTTGCATTTCTGAGGCAGTTCTTTAGATCAGTCACAAAAGTGAATTATTTAACGATGCGACATGGTTTTATCAAACATCCCCAACTCAATTCACTTCTACATAGTTTTGTTTACTTTGATATCTTGGATGATCAAAAAATGAAAATTTCAGGCACACCTGTCGCCGAATCGCAAATTCAACTTCCATAAGTACATAAAGAGATCCTTCCGTTTGGATGCCGGATAAGCCCCGGATAACTCTGAATAACCCCGATAAATTTTGAGCCCCGTTTGGAAAGCCCCGATAACCCCGGATAAAATGTGCTGATAAACTGGTATAAAGTGGTATATGGATTCTAATCAACCCCTGAATAAAATTTCAGGTTATTCCACCCAAAGAATAAGTGGGTCCCTGTCAAATCAACGTCATCACCTTTTATAAATCACAGTCAAATCAACTATCATTACTTTTTACCTTTTATAAATTCTTATCCATACTTTGTTCAATTTTTCCAAACAACAAAACATTTATTCTTACAATTCACAACAAGAATAATTCAAAACACAACCAAACACAAAATCATTTTATCTTTATTTATACTCACTTATACTCGGATAAATAAATATCCAAGAATAAATCTTATTCTGTATCCAAACGGGGGCTGGAGGATGAATTCAAGGTTGTTGTGGGCATAAGGTCTGTTTTTTCTCTCCCTGTCTGTTCATCCACTCATATAACTCTAATTAGCTATGTTTGTGAAGATGTTGGAATAACTGACATTTGATGTTCACTTGACAGCATTCCTTTGTGGGCGACTGCGATCATTTTTATGTTACTAAATGTTAATGGTAACAGCAACATCCAAAACTTAGTTTCCGAGTTACTATTGTTTTTTCAAATCAGTGGATTAACTGTATCACTAATTTCACAATGTAGGATTGCACACCCTCTTCTGGGTATCACTATTTCCACTTGTGGTAAGAACACACGCACTCTAGTCTTCATTTTTAATGAATCTTAACAGACAAAACAAAATTGAGTAAATGTTAAAATTTCCGCAGGTTCTTCTGCTAGTCGGCATGAAACTTGAAGTCATAATAATGGAGATGGCGCAACGAATCCAAGATCGAACCACCATAGTCAAAGGAGCTCCGGTGGTTGAGCCAAGCAACGAGCTCTTCTGGTTCAATAGGCCTCAGTGGATCCTTTACCTGATACATTTTACATTGTTCGAGGTACTTCATTGTCTATTTAGTAGAGATGATTTGATGCAGATGGAATCCTATCAGTTTTATCAGTCTCCAACGTGAGAATGACAACGTGAGATTGACACGTGATTAAAAATAATATGACACATGATTTGACTTGATATTATCTCACATACTTGGAATTCATCAAAATTTAAATGCAATTAAGATTTTTACATTGCTCAAACTTGTTACATATATAACCTAATCTCGATTTAAATTGTTAGAACAATCTTATGTTCTATTCTATTTTCTTGTGATGCAGAACGCATTCCAAATGGCCTACTTCTTGTGGATACTGGTAAGTTAAAAAACAGAACAAAAATAAAAATAAAACATAACCTTCAATGCAGATTTTCTATAAGAAGCTGCTCTTTTTATTCCAAAAAATGCAGTATTCATTCGGGAAGAAATCATGCCTGCATCAGAACATGCCGGCGTCGATCTTGAAAATCATAATAAGTTTGGTTACTCAGTTCCTCTGCAGCTACATCACCTTCCCAACTCTATGCCTTGGTCACTCAAGTGAGTTTTTTTTTTTTAATTTAAGTATAATTATAAACATCGGTTCATGTTCACAATCATATACAAAATTTTGATATCTCTCGTACTTATCGATCGAACAAACTTCAGTTTACTTAATTATATGTTTAAGATCTTATACATTTAGTTTATATAGTTTACCACATTTTTCATAATTTAAAAAAACTAGTTTTCCACATTCCATGCAGAAGTGTATATCTCATGCTAATAATCATTGTATTTTTATCATTTATAAATGTACACTTGCCAACAAATATTTAATTATCGTACACGAATTTTGTGACTACGTTATAGATGGGCTCACACATGAAGAAGACCATCTTCGAGGAACAAATGGCGAAAGCGCTAATGAATTGGCAAAAGGCGGCGAAGGAGAGGAAGAAACATAGGCAGGCGGCGGGAGGAGGGGACTCCGTCTCAGGTTACATGAGCGGGGACACCACACTGAGCCACGGAACGTCGCCGGTTCACTTGCTCCACAAATTCAAGGCCAATTCGGCGGTGGCGGACGTCGAAAGCATCCCCAACTCGCCGAGCCACTACAAGTCGGACAACGACATATTGGAGATGGAGGCGCCTATGTTCGCGCCACGTGGCGATGTGGAGGCGGGGAGGCCTCCCCGCCTCCGCATTCACATTATAGAGACAGAGATGGTGGTGATGGTGGTGGTGATTTCTCATTTGTTCAGCATTGAATTCTGATACATATTGCTTGGTTTTGGTTTAGCTGATTGGGTTATATCATGTGAATGGAGTTTTACAGTAACGGGAGTTGTTACATGCAATCATTGTTTGATTTATTTTTTTTTTTTTGTAAAAAATATATATTTAATTTATTAAAATATACTTTATTTTTTGGTTAAAAAAATATATTTCATTAAACCAAATGCATATCTAGCTTGTTAGGACTATAAGAGGGATTGCAAGAAATAATATTTTTAACATTATTCTTATAAAAATGCCAGTTTAACCTATTAATCTTAGAATAATGATAAAGACATTCTTAAATGTTGTTCTTTTTACAATATCCTTAAATTATTTGATTTTTTTTAAAATGCATAAATCATGTATTGGTTCATGTACATTTATGAAAAAATGAATTATAAAATCCAATGATTATATATACTAATTTACAAAAAAAAAAAAGACACATGATCAATCTAACAAAATATAAAGTTTATTAAAAATAAGACTACGCACGTGACTATATACAATATAGTCTGTCTGAAACAACGCTATTCTTATTAGCTGTTAATTCAATACAGGTTCTAATATTAATAACATAAAACTATCAGTATTGTATCACTCCTGTCCAACACTTAGGCTCCGTTTGCATCAGCGTTGAAGCCGTGTTTGCGTCGGTCGACGCAGCGAATAATGAACTTGTTGCCAAACAGGTTGACCCGTGTTTGCGTTCGATCACCCCTCCCCGCACTGAACTCCTATTTTTCCCCGACATTTCCAACGCCCTGAAACATAGCTTCTGCGTCGACTGGTTGATTCGGTCACCGCGGTGGTGCACAACGCACACCCAAACGGAGTCTTAGAACATCTCCAACCATGCTCCACCAATGACTCATTCATGTGGTGGAACATGACATATTTATCTAGGTAAAGAGCTAAAATCACACTTTATACTCCAACCATATTCCTTTAATGATTTCTACAATAATATTTTATTAATTCTTTTTTAAAATAATTATATTTAAATTTTAAAATGCATTACCATGAAGATCCATATGTACAAAAACAATTAAAATAAATTAATAAAAATAATACTTGAAAAAATAAAATGATAACAAATGAAAAATTTAGATCAAATGTAAAATTTAGAGAAAAGAAAACCTTAATTTTGGAACAACAAAACTTGTAAAATGAGAATGTAAAAATTGTATAAATGAAGATAAGATTAAATATATGAGTTATTATATCCATTGAGATATAATTATTACAAATATACAAGCATAACAATTTTTTTAAATTTTACGTGAACCCATTAAAATTTAAATGCAAAAAGTATTATTTTTAATTTTATTTTTTTATTGTGGGAGCCACGTCTAAGAGCTCCTCATGGACCTCCCCCGTTTGTTGAGTGGGTTCGCTCGTCCGTCCGAATTGTTGAGCGACGAGGAGTCCGTTGGAGCCGATTTTCTTCGCACGCTGGTCAAGTCGGTGGAAGGAGTCGAATTAATTCCGACCCTTGAGATGCTCTTACAAATGTATTTTTCCCAACTGGAATCTTGGGAACATTGCCACGTGGCATTCTTACAAGTTGACAAATGTCGACCGGACAGGTGATTTTGATGCATTACAAAATGATTAACCAAATCACATGATACAGACATGATAAATATGAGTGTCACATGATTACCAAAATAAATGTGTTTGACCCCTTCATGGTATACCAACAAGAGAATGATCTAGCAGTTCTGGAACAGTTGTGGAGTGGTTGCCCGGTCAATTCTTAGGTGGCTAATCCACCTATTCCGCCAGACACATAGAATAGTACAACAGGTGTCCACTAGAATAACAATTCTCTTTTTCTTTGCTCCCCCCCCCCCAAAAAAAAAAGGGCTTTTTGGCATAACAGTAATCTCATTGATGAGGAACTAACTCTTCATGATGTAGTAAGTACTTCAGCCGGCTGTTTTGGATTTAATAATAAATATTAAAAGCTTGGGTTGGATCACATGTTTTTTTTTTTTAAGAAAATGTAGTCATTTTCTATTCTCATAAATGAGATGAGAAGAGTAAAAAAATAAGAAAATAAAACAAAAACAAAAAGAAATATACACACTCATGGATCACATGTTTCTTTTATTGTCTTAAATTTAATGAAGTCATTTTAATTGAGGTGATAGTGAATAAGTAATAACACTTTTGTTCCTTGTTAAAACAGAGGTAGTAAAACAATTGATGCCATACTCATCATAGAAAATTTGAATAACTGCAGAATAGCTGTTTTATTCAGTTGCTCCATTGGTGATAGCATCGGGTACATGCAAGCTCTTTGTTGTCTTTATGATCATGCAATATTTTTTTTAACAAAAGTATGTATACAAGGTTCATTGGAGTATATACTCATGTAAATATTTCATTATATGCATCTTCAATAATTAAAAAAAAGCACATATGAGAACTGCACACGAGACTGTAATATATGAATGTAGGACTCAGGGACCCATTCATAAATAAACATTTTATTGGGATTGACCATTTCTAACATATAAAAATTTATAGTGGAATTGGTATTGCTATTCCATTTTTTTCCTACTCCATTGTTTAGGACTTCTTTTACCCCCAAAGGAAGAGCTCATCTCACCCAAACATCACTCTTTGCTGCTCTTGCTACCATCAGACAAGTATTTCAGTCCAAAATTATATATAATATGATCAGTAGAAAGCCCTGTTTTGTTTGCATATTTTTGACAGAGCAAAACTATTATCAACTGTAACTCTCTTCAGCTGAATCAGCTCTCACCAGTCAAATTGTAACTTATTATAATGTAAGTCCTTCCCCTGACAAGAGTCATAAATGTCCAAAAACATACTTGCTTTTGTTTTTTCTTCCATCCCCATCTGTCCTTCTTCTCTGACATTGCCCCACCCACTTGCATTTACTGCAAGCATTGAAGATGGTTTTTGTTTGCAGTGGCAGTTGCTCATGCAGTGAGAACAAAACAGTGTGTTCAGGTCATGCACAGAACAATTATTATTGGTTCCTCAGATCCAATAAAATATAACATTTAATTGAAAAAAATATTATAGTGAATACTTTGTAAAGATATTTCAAGTGAAGGGATTTGAAAAAAAAAAGAAAAAAAAAGAAGAGATTTTATACTTTTGTAGTCTAGACTTTCCTTGTTTTGTTGGATTTTCTATTCTGGGTTTTTTTTTTTTGAAAGCTCTACTTTTAACACTATAGTGTACACACCAACTGATTTTTATTTTTTCAGTTCTTGGCCATGGCGAGAAGACATGGATGGCAATTGCCAACTCACCCTTTTCAGGTAAAACTTGATTTTTACCTTCTGTAGTATATATTGGGTAAGTTCTCAAATGGATTATGTTTTCAATTTGTTGTTTTTATTTCAGTTTCTGTACATTTTGGGGTGTGTTAAGGTCTTCCAACTCTTATCAGAGTCATGGACTTTTTTTTTTTTTGTGTGTGTGAGTGTGTGTGTTAAAAACATATGAGATTACTGGCAATGTGGGTTCTTCATGAGCTGTAACCATTAAAAAATGAGATTTTCTGTTTATTGTTGGGTTGGGTGTGATTTGTTTGATATGGACTTTATTGGGTCTGTTTCTTGTTTTGTATATCCTATCTCTTCAATTGATTTTTTTCAGTAGTTCTAACTGGTATTCATGGGTGCTGTAAGGGGCTGACAGTGGTTTTGGAAATCAAACACCCAATCCAGTGTTTATCATCAAAAGAAGTTCATTAATTTGTATTTGTTTTCTCCTTAATGGGTAGAGTAGTTTAAGATAATTAGAATTTTTTTATTGGGTGACACTTTAATAAGTCAAATGAAGTCCAATCTTTCAATGTTCTCATGTTCTGATACTTGTGTGCTAACAGAAGCAGTGTTTACAAATGCAATCATAACATGGAAGTTATACTGCTAAGTTTCTATGTAATCATCTTTTATTTTTCCTTGTGAACAGGTCGCAGCTATTACTGTGTTTTTGTTGCTATCTATTGCGTTCTACGCCTTCTTGGCACCATTTCTTGGGAAGGATCTATATGAATATGTTGCAGATTCTATCTATAGCGTTTTGGTGAGTAGATCACTGCCACTACCATAGACTGTTTTTTATTAGATTTTGTGTTACTGATTTTAATCTCGATTGTTTCAGGTGCTTTCAGTGTGCATTCTCTACATTCGATGCACAGCAATTGATCCTGCTGATCCTGCAATTTTGAGTAACTGTGATGAGACATCAGTTTATAATAAGACTGGTATATTCACTGGGAGCAGACTGGTATTTTGTGTAATGCAGTTAAGCTGATTTTATACTCTTGTATGTACATAATTGGTGTTCATGTATAGGAGCTTCTATTGAAGAAGAGCCTAGTAAGATGGGGTTAAGGACCCCGGGAAGGTCTGTCAAGCGTAACTCACTTTCATGTGCAAGAGGTTTCTTTTGTGGTTTCATGGCAAGAGAGGATTGTCGTGAATACGTTGATGATGCCTCCGATGATGAAGGATTGTTCTGCTCACTGTGTAATACAGAGGTATATAGAACAAAATGGATTCCATTGCATGATCAGATGAACTTCAACATCTACTTTCTCTTCCCATCAATTCAGTTCCATGAATAATATCAATTCCAAATCCTGATTTTAACTTGCTGAGTGGTTTCTCTGTAAATTCTTATCATGCCCATTGTGATGTAGTGTGTTTGATGCCAGAAAATCGGGTCAATTCAATGGTGCTGCAGTTTTATTGTTCGCTTGCCGTGTTCATCATTTGGATTTCAATTGCCATGTTTTTGATCCATTGACACCTTAGTATATGTTTTATCTTTGATTATTTGCAGACATGTACATGATATAATATCAAAAATTCAGATTTCTTGATTATCTTTCAGCAATAGATTTTAATCAACCACTCAATTCTTTTTTTTTCTTTCTAGGTGGACATGCATAGCAAACATTGCAAAGCTTGTGACAAATGTGTCTATGGATTTGATCACCATTGTCGGGTAAACGCTACAATTGTGCTATTCACAATTTGGTTTCTATGTAATGCCTGTCACTATAGCTTCTTTCTCTGTTTAGTGCAGTGGATGAATAATTGCGTTGCTAGGAAAAATTACATCACATTCTTTACCCTTATAATTGTCAGTCTTGTCTGGGTATGTCTTACACTTTCAGTTTGTTTTTTTTTTTGTGATTTCCTTTAATACCATCTGGTTCAATAATGTTCTTATATCTTAGTGTTTTGTTATGTTAGCTTGCTTTCGAAATTGGGGTTGGAGTGACAGTCCTCGTGCGATGTTTCACTAACAAAGAAACCACTGAAATTCAACTACTTAACAAACTCGGAAACGGTTTCTCCCTTATTCCCTTTACCATTTTGGTGGTATGTACAAATATCTCATTCTACATTTTAAAATAAGCAAAGAGATCACTGATTTTCCATATAGAACTATCGATTCTACTAATTGAGTTAATCATTTGTAATCCCAATGTTGATGATTTTGTGAAGATCTTCATACATATGATGTTAATTAATCACCATATTCAACTAAGGACACTTCGCGCCATCCTTTGGATTCTTGTGGAAACATATATCAACAGATGACAGAAAATATCCAGCGAAAAACAGATAACAGAATGGCTTACTTATGTTCAGTTGTGACTGAAATCTGATCATAAATCCTGAATTCGACTTCCTAGCACAAATTGGTTCTTACTTACATTGTAAATTCAGTATGATTTGCTATGCCTCTCTTTTATATCATTTAAACCTCCTCCTTACAGGCTATAAGCACAGCCTTTTCATTGATGGCTTCAGTACCTTTGGCAGAGTTATTCATCTTTCATATGCTACTAATTAGAAGGTAGAAATTATTCAATGTCACACTCTTGGGTACTTAGAATTTTATTCTGTGTGTTTTAACAGTGAAAAGTTATTCCCCATGTAGGGTATGACAACCTATGAATATGTTCTGGCTCTGAGAGCTGCTGAAGAAGGAGTGCCTGTAGGTCACTCTGTTGATGTGGATCAGCATCACAGTTGTCCATCTTCCCCTCTTAGTTCTTCTGCAACAGCTATAAGTGGTGGAAGTCCGCGTGGTCCGCAATATAAAGGTGCATGGTGTACACCACCACGTATATTCGTGGATCGTCAGGTACATTCTGTGTATAAATACGGTCTGCCCTCTTTAAAAAATGAGAGTAGTATGTGAAGTTTTGATCGATCAATTCATCTGTGATTTTCTCATTTTTAAGGCATATTTTGTTGGTGCTCTGGCTCCAATGTAACAGTTCAGTAAAAAATAAAAAACTAATCAATTCCTATAAACATTGAAACCGTAGTTGCACCAATTTTAAGAAAAGTTTTTTCATAGGAGTTTCTATCATTAACCAATTTTTTCATAAGAATAAAGATTGTTGTTTTGTAGTCCCACATATAGCTTTCAGGTCATGTGCCTTATTTTGGAAGTATACAGTAACAAAGGAACCCATATAAATGCATATATCCTCAAATCTTTTTTATAAAAGTTATTCTCCAGAAAACCATTAAATTTTTTTTTCAAGAAGGTTATTTTTTGTTGACTTTTAACACGTAAAATCCATAATCCAAAACCAAAATTTGAACTAAAGACCAATTACCGGAAAACTAAATTTGTTCCAATTTTTTAAAAAACCTTTAACACATTAAACCCACAATTCAAATCCAAAAGTTGCCTACAAAAGCATTGATTCTACAAAAGCAGTTTGACAATTGATTTTAAACGGGCCTAAGAGTGGAGACATAACTAATCGTAAAATGTCAAGGGCACGAATACGTACAATTGATGGAAAATGATATCCAACCGTTTTGATTTTTTTTATTATAGTATATAAATACATATCTAGATAAATCAATACCTATTTTTATTCTTCTAAAAAAATAAATCGAACATACACTACCAGTGAACAATCTTTGGACTGCAAACAGGATTAAAGTGTATCAGCACTCATAATAAATTCTCTATTATTGCTTGCATCCCATATCGAGCAGGACGAAACAACAACGCACCTGGACCCCAGACGCACCCCGTCAACGCTCGATCCGGACTCCACCGCCCCCTCCGACGCAGCCAAAAAGCCCCCCAAAAGCGCGGTTCGCTTAAGCGCCTGGAAGCTGGCGAAGCTCGACGCGTCCGACGCAACGAGAGCCGCAGCCAGGGCCCGCGCGTCATCTTCCGTGCTGCGCCCGATCATCAATCCAAGAACACCCAACCGTCCCAGCCACTGCTCGAGCAGCGACGGCGACGACTCGACTAGCAGCCGAAGTGGCGGCAACATCAGGTGGACCCAAACAGCCCCTTTGGGTCCACCATTGAAGAGCCCCCATCACACGCCGAGCAGTTACTACAGCCCCATCAACAACTTCAACCCAATGTACCGGTCCTCCACGGCGGAGGATCGCTCGCCTTGCTCGGCGAGGACGAGCGACAGCGATGTGGGTGTTGGGGATGATTCAAGGTGAGCCTGTCAACGGAACGAATGCAAATCACATATTCAAATATTCCAAAAATTTTAAATGGACAGGAATATGATTCAAATATCACAAAATTCAATATTCAAAAATAAAAATCATAACATATATTTGAATTCTGAGATGTGTAAATAAATTCAATAATTACCTAATATAAAAATAAATAAAACGTTACATTACCATCATATCCTATCTGATATGGAATATTTTGAATATTTTATTTCGGATATGGATTTGAATTGATATTTTTCGGATAATTCACAGGCTTAATTCGAGGTCTGCGGTTTATTGGGACCAGGAGGCCGGGCGGTTCGTGTCGGGGATGGCAAGATCTTCTACTTCGTCTTCTCGGATGGGGGGTCGACCGGAGCTTGTGTTCACCGGGCAGTCGATATTCTTTGGAGGGCCGTTGTTAGGTGAGCGTGGATCGAGTTCGAGTTCAGGCCGAGGGAGAGGTGGGTCGTATCAGCATCCGGTGTTCGTGCCGAGGGAGCAGCAGAGGATGCCATGAGAGGAGGTTTTGTTAAGGGATCAGGACTATCTTATTGTTCAACTCGTACAGTAGGATCTTAGAATTTCATTATATGCTAATTTTAATTTTAAAATATTTAATAACACGATATCTTAATCACAATGAATTTTAATACTTTTATTTTATTGTGAGAAGATTTGATTGTCATAAGTGGATTGGATAATTAGATTGTCCGATTAGAGTTGAACCTAACCTGGCACTTTTGGTTGAACATGCAAATGCAGTTTGTGGAAGTCATTCGCCATTCATGCATTTGTTCACTGTGAATGTATAAATGCATTTTTTAATTGTTATCTGATTTGTGTTGTTAGCATCATTAATTTAACCATGCAAAAGAATGGGAGTGTTTATACAATGCAAACTTAGAGAGTGTAGAGTGCCCCCCATGAATAAACGGAAATGAAGAAAAATAATACACTTTGCACCTTTGGATAGAGAATTAAGTTATTATGAGGTTTATGATGATTTTAATATAACTAAAGATAAAATAATTTTGTGTTTGATTGTATTTTGAATTATTCTGGTTGGAAAAAATAATAATAAAGTTTTTTTGTTTAGGTGAAATGTGAATAAGGTGTGGATAAAAATTTATGTAAGATGAAAAAATGATGATAGTTGATTTGACAGTTCATTTATAAAAGGTAATGACAATGATTTGACAGTGGATCCACATATTTTTTTAGGTTGAATAATTTAATACGAGGAGTTGGCTGAAATCCATATACCATTTTATATCAGTTTATTCTGACATACAAATTCTCATTTATTAGTTATTACAACCATCCAAACAACCTTAAACTCCTTATTCCACATTATATTCATATATTCCACCTTCTATTCCCAATCCAAATATGGGCTTAAAAGTAACTTGAAGTTTGTTAAAAAATATATCATATACTATATATATTTGAGGTCACTATACTTTGATGAATTTTTTCTTACATATAACCTCCAAATAAGTGTAATAAGCGTATATGACTTAAAAGACGATTTTTGAATGGGTGTATTAAAAATCAACAATGAATCACAACGAGTTCCTAGGATAATAATGAAAGAAAAATGTTAGACACACTCTATTTTACAATCTAAAATGCAAATCACAAGTGTTATTATTTTTTAAAACCATATATTTTATCTAATAAAGTATGTAATTTTATAAAAGATAAAGTATATATATTTCAATGAATTGAATGATATCATTAATTCAACTAGATATATACACATAACAAGATATAGTATTGTAATTGAGAATGCAAATACCGAGTGTAACAGAGTTCATAATGAAAAAGGGTAGGACGGGGTGGGGAAATACGTTCGTCGTTTCCGTGATAACCGGGCTCGGATATTACATGAGCCGACAAATGTAACCCATCACCACGGCCCAATTATGGTGCTGGGATGGACTCGTGGGCACATAAACACCTGGTTAAAGATTTAGGCATTGCATGATTGAACAACTTTTGTAATTGCATCAAATAATTTTATTATAGCAGTTTCATGTAGACATATTTTTAGGTAAATAGTGATCAAAAGCTTTGGGGAGGGGGGGTTTGAGCTTTCTGCATAATTAATTTTAAAACTCAAATATCTGTAGAATCAGTTTTGCAATCGCGCAACCAAACAATCCCTTGAAGAGAGCTTATACAAAAATGGTTCGGTCATTTATATATTGCGATAATGTAACATATATGGTAGTGTATGAAAATTTTAATAAATATTTTTTTAAAAAAAATAAATATATTAATGTATCTCAATATATATTTTACTTTTTATAATAATATGTATTGATTGTATTTTTTTTAAAAAAAGAAAATGGATAACGACTACGATCAAGACTGCACATACACATCTTGGGGAATTAACTTTCATTTGAAAGGAAAATGTTGGAGATTTCATTGGTTAAGACCCGACTCTATCAGATTGGGCATTGGTCTTTCAAGTTCATTTTGGAATCATGGTGCTCCACTGATACAAAAGGATCCACATGCCAAGTTTTTTTTTTCTTTCATATTTTATAAATATTTATCCATAACTTATCCATAATCAAACAATAAAAACTTAATTATTATATTTCTCATTAAAAATAATTAAAAATATAATCAAATTGAAAAATGTATGAGGTTAAATATTTAACAGTTATTTTTACACACGTCATATCAATTAACGTGGTATATAAAATCACCTAACGCAAATATATCGTACTACATCAATACATATTGTTATAGAAATAGGTAAAAATATATACATTCAATTTATTCGGATAAAAATTATTATACTTTAAATAAATTCAAACCGCGTGCCATCTGAAAAAAGCAACCATAGGAATAAGTGAATAACTGTAAGCATGACATTTTACAAAATGTATAATAAAAAAACACACAGGAATACAGTGCATTCCATTCAGTGATTTAAAGGACAATAAACTATTTTGGTTGACATTTTTCATCTCAACATATTTAGAATATGAAACATACATGATCTACTCCTCAATTTTGAAATGAATTAAATACAAATGCCAGCATATAATAAGCATTTCAAACACTCACATAAATAAAATAAAATTATATATGTCTGCAGAGATTGCTATGGAAACTGGGAATGGAAGGTTAGAAGTAGATTTTGATAATATAAAATAACCATCTATAAAAGTCTTCTAACGATAATCTGCAATGGACAAAGCAGACCTCACTGTGGGCCCTTATCAAATTAAATCGAAAAAAGATATACACAGCCCCAATTGCAGCCCGTTTTGCAGTTTATGATTTTTTTAAAAATCATACACTCACCTTTTGAAGTGCATACTATTATATGAAATGAAGTATATATTAAGATACATTAATGTATTTTTTTTCAGAATGAAAAAAAAAAAAAGAGTTATATACTATAATAGGACCTATATGCTATGATAACGTAGTATATACTACATTATCATAGTATAACGGGCTGTAAAACGGGCTGCAAAATAGACTACGTGTATCAAGGTCCAATTAAATCAGCCTATGCAGTTGTACTTGTACATCAACCTCTGCTTCATATATTAAATTTCATTTGATGAGATTAAAAAAAATGCCCTGTTAATTTTTTTTTTCTGGGTGCCAGTATCAAGCATTGGGCCAGTGACCTTATCAAATCCGATCACCAGTCATAATTTAATATTTCCAGGCTACCAATTTTTTCTTTTTTATAATTAGGTTGAAAGTCTTTTTTGGTAGGTAAGTTTTTTTTTATTATATGTTCTATCAATTTGTGAAGATGTTGATAGTTTTGAATGCAGAAAAAAATGTTATACTCAGTTATTCATGCAATTATTTTTACAGCACAAATATGTTTTAAATTTTTTTGAAGTACATGAATGTAAACATTTTTATATATATATTTTTATAAAGTATATACTCGTAGTATATGATATTTCTAGTAGAGATCTCCATACACTAAGTTAGGACTACATGATTATTGTAAGAATTACTGAGTGTATCAGCGACAAATTAAATATATAATATGTTTGTTTGAATTGTTAGTTGCATGAATTTAAATTTGTATAGCTAATGCATCAATTAATTTCCATCGAAAATGTTAGGTTAACAATCCTTCATAAATTTTGTTAATCATTTAATGCTGTGCTTTTGGATTCTTTAAGACATGCTTTGATATTTCTCTAATATTGATAAATAAAATTTATTAGTTTTGAATTTCTGCTTGGACCTAATGATCAACTGATTAAAGTATCTAGGTGATTCATTTTGAGATGGATTTATTAAGACATCTTAATCCAAACAAAAAAATAACATTATTTTCAATCAATCCAAACCATTCACAACTGACCACCCTTTTAGAATTTATGTGTGTTCTTCCTTGTCAAGAAGAAAAGGAACATCACCCATTAATTGATGAGTACATTTACTATAGAAAATCCAACGGATCTGACATGGAGTTGTAAACAGTAAACAATTCATCAACAACCAGATGCAGACATTCTCAATCAGAGGAGTGATTGCATGGGACATATTCATGAGAAGCACGAGAGAGAGAGAGAGAGAGAGAGAGAGAGAGAAACCCTATAAAGAAAGTAGGACAGTTTGAACCTAATATGAGCTGACTTTTTGGGCAAATTTGGATTTGGTGGGTCAAAGTTTAACCCAAATCCGAAACCTAGCCTGATTTGTGTTGGGTTTGGGTTGAGAGATTTGATTACCAAGACCTATTATAAACATAATAGGGTGAGTGATAAATTTAACTACTCAAATTTAACTATCATAATTGCATTTATTTGTTCTCCCTTTATTATGGGTCCTCATTTTCATCTTTATCTACTTTATTGTAACTATTATAAAATTTGAATTATATAGAATGACAACATTTGAAAACAAACCTAACAGATTGAGTTGAAGTTATCCCTGATGATCATATCAAATTAGTCTTGGATTAAATTCCTTCGCTTTCATATTGGATTTGGATTGAGCTCCATTCCAACCCAATCTATCCAAGTGGCAATCATATCCTTTTAAGAGTGTTAAAAAAATAAATGTTTATTAATTTCATGCCGCAAACCTTTTATTACCTGTTCCAATTTGGCTGTATTTAGTAGCCCCCAGTAAGCCATCATCCTAGACTCATTAAAAGACAACTTTGGGTTAAACAAGTATTGCTTTATTTTAGCTCTGTTTGTTTTATCTTTCTTCTTTTTTTCAACTTGGTATAATATTTTAAGGCACGTTTTGAACCACAAATGTTACAAGTCAACACCTCACTCATACTCATGACCAATTGCAGACCCTTTGCAGTTAAAGAGCAGACAGTTCTGACATTGTCTACATGTAGACTTATATATATATTTTTTGTGATTGGTATGTAGACTTATATTTGCTATCTCCATTGTTTTTTCTTCCCATAGCCTACCTATAGTCTGCAATCAGCAATCCTATTATTTCATTAAATAAACATAAACATAAATCTTTGTTATATATGATGACAACGCATTCATCAATCAAAGTGATTAGCCCACATTAACCAAGTTTGGATCATGTTTGTTTTGGTGGAAAGGATGTATTCCATGGGTTTTGCAAGAGAAAAAATAATATACATCTTGAAGGCCTTTATAACCATCCAATAACCACAACTTGAACTTATGCTTGATTCGGAATTAAAAATCATGAAATTTTGTAAGAGCGGACCCAAGCCAAAATCATAAGGCAAATAAATTTTTTTTTTGTCCAAAATATGACTTTTGGCACTGATAAAAAATAGAAGAACTGCATACTGTAAGTCCTATCAGTCTTACCAATTACTTCACTCAAAAACATTAATGTTCATAAAATCAGTCTACTTTTAATCTTAATGTATTCTTCAAATTAAATGAATTCATATATATTTTTTGTTATCTATTTGGGTGAATAAGACTAAAAGTGTGACTGATTAATAGTTGGTCCAAAATTTTCATGTCATTGTGTATTGATACTACTAACTTATTATCATAGAGAAAGTGTCTAAGGAATATCTCTTTGAGTTATTTACATAATCTTCTTTCTTGAATTACAAGCCCCTCTGTCTTTTTCTTCGTCAATAATATAAGATTACAAGAACTTTATTTGTTTTCACCCTTCAAATTCAAAGGCCCTAAGATAACCTTAGAGATTGAATAAAATCGAGAGAGGGAAATATTGAATAAGATCATCATTATCTTATTTGGGAGAAACGCAGAGAGACATAACGTCTCTCTGTTAACCGACTGTGATGGGATTGGTTTCTCATCCGCCTCCCACTCTTTTCTTTCCTCTTTTTTCAATGTAGATGCTGGGATATTAAATATCCAACAAATACAAGTTTTATTAATACAGTAGAGAATTCCATCAGTACATGTTTGGATGGATAACATGTGATGTGTCCATTGAACAATTAAATTTTTTATCAATTAAAAATTATGAAAATCACATAAATGTTCTTTTATGAGCGCATGTCATCTATTGAAACATGTACAAATAAGATTTGTATCAATGCATACTAATGTGAAATCATTTTTCAATTTTCATCGTTTTGAAGATTACTCATATTAAATTACTTGCAAATTTTATGTCATAGATATCAATTTAAATAAATTTCCAAGACAAGGAAAATCTATCCATGGAAACAAAATCCATTACAAAATTATTTCCTACCTAAGGTCATGAGCACAGACCAAAAGTGTGAATCAGAGTAGACGAACGGTGGAGATCTCACTAAAGAAAAGGACCACAGAAAGAAAAACCCACCATCAAATTAAAAACACTTTCCATAATTGCGGGAACTCATAACGGCTAACTCTGTTTTTACCCTCACAAATCCCCCCAAAATTCGCTCTCTCTCTCTCATAAAAAATAAAATAAAAAATAAATCACAAATCACAATCTGCAGATCCCAAACCAAAAACTAACACCATCTCTTCTTCTTCTTTTTTAATCCCATTTGTAAAGTCTCCCCATCATGAGTTGAAGAGAGAGAGTACAGTATTACCTCCCTTTTCTATAAATGGGACCCCAAGACTCATGATTTTGTTTTGTGAGAGAGAGAGAGAGAGAGAGAGAGAGAGAGAGAGAGAGCTTCAAAGGATTTGGAGGAGATTGAGTGATTTTCTGGGTTCTGGTTCTGAGTGGGTTGTGATTCAGTGATGGCAGGGGGAGGTGGAGAGGGGTCAAGGAAGCTCGATCAGACCCCGACATGGGCCGTCGCGGCTGTTTGTGCTGTGATTATTGTGATTTCCATTATATTGGAGAAGGGCCTCCATCGTATTGGGGAGGTAAAGATTGCTTCTTTTTGGGTTTTCTGAGATGGGTTTTTTTGGAAGGGCTGTTTGGTTATTGGGTTGATCATGTTTTCAACTGGATTTTTTTTTTATTGTGATTTTTGTTTTTTTGGGTGAAAGTTTGTATCTTTTTGTTTTTGGACTTCGTATTTTTTTGGTGAAAAAGATGTGGGTTTTCGTTCTTTTTGAGTTTTTTTTTATATTTATTTAGCATGAATATTGGTTTCTTATAGAGATATTGTGTTGAATTTTCTTTCTTTTTTTTTTTCATTTTATTTTTGTGTTATATGACTTTTCTCAAATAGGTTATCCTTGTTAGTTCTGTTGATTTCTAGTTTTTTTGGATCTTAGCAAAGAAGTTGAAACAAAGACTTTATTTTTTGGGGGGGAGTGATTTGATTAAGTTGGTGGGTGGTTTGAGGTTCAACTGAGATATAATGTAAGATATAGAACTTTGAAATTGTTTTCCCCTTGGTTCTTTGTTTAATTTCAATTCATAAAGACGATATTTTTCTTTGTGGGTAGAAAAAAAACAAATTCAGGTGAAACTTTGTGGCCTTTGTTGATTGAGGATGCAAATACCTCCCTTTCCATACATTCACTTTTAGAAGTTTAACTTTCTTTGATTTTTTTTTCCCACATATGAATGTTATATATGCATCTCAGATGCGTCATTGGTTACTTCTGTACTCGAGGGTCGCAGAAAAATTGCATAATCTTGATTTAATATCTAATTCTAATCATGCTTTATTGAATGGTTTATGATTTCAGTGGTTCAATGAGAGACGCAAGAAGGCTTTATTTGAAGCTCTTGAGAAGGTCAAATCTGGTATGATTGAATTGCATATCACACATCAAATAAACATTGAAACTCTATATAAGATCATAAACTTTGATAATTTAGTGATGCATGTTGTCCATGGAATTGATTTTTTCAAGTGATCCATTCTTTTGTTTTGCTAATGAGTATTCGTGCTATAATGTAGCCTTCTTATAGAATTTAATTTTATTTAACTGGAAAATAGTTAACCAATGAGTTGATTATTATTGCAGAACTGATGATTCTTGGATTCATATCATTGCTTCTGACTTTCGGGCAAAGCTATATTGCAAAAATCTGTATTTCAGAGAAAACCGCAGACACTATGTTGCCGTGTAGGCTTAGGGATTCAACAGAAGAGGCAAATGTGGGTCACTGGCAAAGGCATTTGTTAGAGGACATTTTTTATAGTATAAAATCAAATCGCAGAGGTTTATCTGGTGGTGAAACTGGTGAAACTTGTGCTAAAGTGAGTGTGCCTCCAAACATTTTTTTTGCCATTTCGAATTGTTCAAAAATTCATAATATCTAAAATGCCTCGTTCTTTCATTTTGCAGGGAAAGGTTCCACTAGTTTCTATAGAGGGGATCCATCAGTTGCACATTTTCATATTTTTTTTAGCAATTTTTCATGTCCTATACAGCGCATTAACGATGGCTCTTGGAAGAGCAAAGGTGGGTAGGGATTATGATGTATTACAGGCTCTCCATTGAACTACTAGAAAATGATCTTAGCAAATAAACACCAATTGAGGAACCTGTTTTATGCAGATTCGTGGATGGAAAGAGTGGGAGAAGGAGACAGGTTCACTTGATTATGAATTTTCAAATGGTACTTTCTTGCACTGCAAATCAGCTCCAATTCTCTTTTTTCTAGGCTCAGATTGCACTTTACCATTTTTTTTTTATACCTGTGATGTGATATGGATTCATCAACCATACAGATCCTTCAAGATTCAGATTTTCTCATGAGACATCTTTTGTGAGGCAACACATAAGTTTCTGGAATAGGGTTCCCGTCTTATTTTATTTTGTAAGTATTCACTGTTCGAATTATGTTTTTTACCTTTATGATGTGTACCTGCATTCAAGTATGACAAGTTATCTACCTTTGTAAGCATTTTATGTTGACATCCTCCCTTCAGTTTTGGAGGTGAATATATAACAACTTTACATGTCATAAATGGACTTTTAATTTAATTTTATTGATGCTTAATGTATCCAACCTTACATGTCATTAATGGTATTTCAATCTTCCTAAGCACGTATTTAAATAAACTTATACAATAGTTAGCCAGGGGCTTTGTGTTTGATGGTTATTTTTGGAAGTGGGGAGTTCCATACAGCATACTGTAGTGACCAATGAATCTGCTTCAAATATGTAATATTAGATGCTTTAAACCATTAGTATCATATGAGACATACATGAGTTATGTCATTTGAATCGTACTGTAAGACGTCTGATAATGTTTCAGATTTAATAGGGCGGTTTTTGTTTCACATTGCAGGTAAGTTTCTTTCGTCAATTTTTTAGGTCAGTTCGTAAGGCCGATTACTTAACCATGCGCCATGGATTCATCAATGTAAGTCTCTTTCATTAAATATCCTGCAGCATCAAATTTCATATTTAATTGTATTCTTGATTATTTTGTTAATGCAGGTCCACTTAGCTCCTGGAACCAAATTCGATTTCCAGAAGTACATTAAGAGGTCTCTGGAGGATGATTTTAAAGTAGTTGTGGGAATCAGGTACAAAACAATAAAATGCAATTCCATGTTTGTCATGTTTCTTCATTTCTGAAGCTATGAAATTGAACAATATCAGTCCCTTGGTTAGTTGGTTATATCTTCATCACTATGAACTTGAATTTATCAATGAGATGCCATGGCCAGGAATGTGTAACTGAATGTTCAATAAGGCTCTGTGTTGATGTTGATGTTGAAGTCATAAAAAAATAAAATAAACTAAAATAAAATAAGGCTCTGTGTTGATGTTCAAGTCATCTTTTTTTTTTTTTATGTTTGTATAAGCTTGTAAGCAGTCTTCAATGTAGTAATGCAGGAACTCTCAATTAAAGCCCCGTGTCGAACCAATTGTCAAACTAATTCTATAAAAAAGAAAAAAAAAACAACCAAACTTTAGTTTTTGGTTTTGGATTTTGGTTTTTATCAGTTAAAAGCCAACAAAATAGCTTTTATGAAAAAGTTGTTTGGGAGCAACTTTAATGAAAGAGTTGTTTTTGAATGTTTCACTCGTGGCCTAAGTCCACCAACACATCCTTTATACTATGACTTTATTTTCTATAGTTTTGATGCTGTCTACATTTTCACATTACTAACATTCTCTTACCCATGTCTGGACAGTCCAGTCTTATGGGCCTCGGCTGTGATATATTTGCTTATAAATGTTCATGGTGAACTCCTCTCCTACTTCCTGAAACATATTTATCCATTCATACTACTCAATGTATTTCAGTCCATCCAGTTTCTGTCTTACTGATTTAAGAGAATGTCTGTTTCAGGATGGCAAGCTTTGTTATGGGTGGAGTTAGTTCCACTAATTGTAAGCAATTATTGATACGAAACCAGTGAAATACTATTAATCATCATTATAAAAAAAAATTGACCTATGAGTATGTCTACAGATAATCTTGGCCGTTGGGACAAAGCTTCAAGCTATTATCACAAAGATGGCGCTCGAAATTAACGAGAGGCACGCAGTGGTTCAAGGAATCCCTCTCGTGCAACTCAGTGACCGCCATTTTTGGTTCAGCAAACCTCAGTTGGTTTTGTTTCTCATCCATTTCACACTGTTTCAGGTACTACATGTTAACTGTAGATTCAAATATTAATCTAACAATGTGAAAATTGTCTGAATATTTTTTTTTACCATTTTTTGTGTTTGTTTATGCAGAACGCGTTTCAAATAATATATTTTCTTTGGATATGGGTAATAATTTGAACCTCGCTTGTAACCTTCTTCATGAATAAATTGTTTCTATTGCTAATGAACATCATTTTAACTTTTTTTTTTTTTTTTTTAACATATGGCAGTATGAGTTCGGGTTGAAGTCTTGCTTTCATGATAATTTTAATATCATAATCGTGAGAGTTTGTCTTGGGTAAGATTTTTGTGGACTCTGCTTTAATTCTTCTTCATTCTTCAGCACAATAGACTCTCCATTCCTTATGTTTGTCTACTGCTCATTTTACATTCCAGTCATTTGTTGCAATCACTGTACACATATGTGGTCACTCAGAGAATATGTAATTATTTGAAATGAACTAGTACAAATACTTGTATTGTTTTTGGAAAGTACAATGAATACCTAGCTCTTTCTTTTTCAAGTTTTACTATCAAGCTTTGCAAATTCTTTTGGTAAGTACCAAACCACCTCTTGAACGATTGCCAAAGCTCACTATGGATTCAAGTCTTACTCATGTTGATAGAATAAGGTTTAACAGGCTTGCTTACATTATTAAATGCAATTCAAATTGACTAATTCAGATGAGTCCATACAGGGTGGTGGTTCAATTTGTGTGCAGTTACATCACTCTTCCACTCTATGCTCTTGTATCTCAGGTACTACTAATCTTTCTTCATGTGTTATGTAACTCAAAAATGATGAGAAACCACATATACTTTTACTCAAACTTGAAACATTTCCTTCATTCCCAGATGGGATCACACATGAAGAAGTCCATATTCGACGAACAGACGTCCAGAGCCTTGAAGAAGTGGCGCCTGGCAGCGAAGAAAAGGCAGGGCAAGTCCGGGAACACCCCAGGCGGGACCCCGGACGCGAGCCCGTCCGCGTCACAGGTGCACCCGCTCCAGCGGTACAAGACCATCGGCCACTCGGGCAGCGTGAAGTCCAGGAAGTACTTGGACCAGGATGTCTCGGACTCTGAATGCGAGACACCTTCATTGGTGACCTCAACATCTACGACCATATTGATCCCCGGAGACATGGAGGGCGGCAGTCATGAGGCTGCTCCACCACTGCGTGGGGTGGTGGAGCACCGCAACGAGGATGAATTCTCGTTCTCCAAGCCGCCTCAGGTGTAGTGCGGTCTAGAGATGAGATTAATCAGTGTTAGATCCATCAATTTTGGTCGGTAATCAATCAGAGACTGACACATATTAAAATATATGAGGTGATTAGGGTCAACTTTTTATTGGGTGCTGACCAAAATTAATGGAATCCACTCATCCCTGCAATTTAAACCTGACTGCATTGAAAAATGGATTTGATTGTTTTTTTTACTGTAAAGTTCATTTGAGGAGCAGAACTGTTGTGTCGTTTTTCACATTGATCGATATGCTTAGCTCCTCTTTTTTGTCATTTGAGATTAGATTTGATAAGCCAACTGTATGGTGGGTTTGTGTAGTTTATTTGTAGTGAAAGATTAAAAAAAAGGGATAATATATACCTGAATTTTGAGGCAGTATTGTTGCTTTGATATTTGATATCTATGATTTTTTTTGCTTCTTTGTCACAAGGAACCCAATAAGAATTGAAGTCTATGATTTGTTAAACCAACTTTATGTTAGAAAAATGAAAAATGATACATTCAACCCCCATTGCAGCCCCAGTTGTTGTCTACATCGTTTTTTTTTTTTTTTTTTTTTTAATCCTACACTCTCCAAATGCAGTGCATGTTATTATATGAAATAAAGTATATACTCAGTGTATTTTTTTTTCAAGTTAAAAAAATTAAAAAAAAATTGCGTCATATATTATAATAAAACCTCATACAATATGATAACACATTATATACTACATTTTTATAGCATATGAGACTGCAAAATAAACTGTAAAACAGACTACGTGTATCAGCGCTTTAAAAAATACCACATTATGGCCCACAAACACTACGGCATCACTTAAGCTCGTGGGATTCAATTCCAGATCTACAAAAGAACAAAAACATAATTAAATGATGCATTTTTATCTCATTTAGATAATATATACTATTTTTTAAAATAAATCAAAGGACAATTGCCTACGTTTTGGGTTTAAAACAATGCTATTTTTGGGTGACAATGACCGATTAAAGAAAATGTTATACTCGATTTATTTTATAATTTAAAATGCAGTTTGTTCAAATTTTTGTTTTAAATATATATATATATATATATATATATATATATTTGATATACCTCAAAAAAATTTATTATTTATAAAAAAAATAAATTTTTTTAAATTTTTGTTTTAAGTCCCCGTAAACTATCGAATTTAGCTATCAATCCCTACTTCTTATATTTTGGTTTTATCCCTACATTTAAAGATATTTAGGAATAGTCCCTGGGAGGGATTTATTCCTAAATTATAGTTTGTTTTTTAGTCCCTGGGAGGGATTTATTCTAAATTATCATTTAAATGTAGGGACTAAAACCAAAATATGAAGAAGTGAGGGATCGATAGCTAAATTTGATAGTTTATGGGGACTTAAAACTAAAAATTCCATTTTTTTAATAGAACGTTTGGAAAAGGACCGATTTAATGGACGGTCTTGATTGAGCGAAACCTCAAAAAAGCGCACAATTGACACACCATCCTATAAAAGAAAAAAAAACTGAATAGAGGCTCTGAAAGTTCCAACGGCCATGGCTTCCGTGAATAGTTTCCAAAGATGGGTTGTTGAAGATCTCTTCTCTTCCACAAAGCAGAAGAAAGAAGTGCAAACAAGATGTGAACTTGTTCCAAGAATGCCCACCCTTTCAAGAAGACAGGCTCTCTTGATATCTGGTCTTCCCTTCAGTTTCATTGCACTGACTCCTCCATCACAAGCCAGGGAGAGGAGGAACAAGAAGTTCATCCCTCTTGAGGATTATATGACCAGTGGTTGGTCTTCTTTAATCTTTTCTTTTTGTTTGTTTCTTTGTGATTGATTTAGTTTTGGCCTTTTGTTCTTTCTTGTGTGCTTTTGATTGGTGTTTGTGGATTTTAAGAGATTAATCTAATAATCTTTCGAAAAGAATTGATTTTGAGAGAATAGAAGGCTACCCATTTGGAGAAATGAATATTTGTGAGATGAATTACAAAATACACCACAAAAAAAAAAAAAAAATTCAGTCGGATTTTGGGAATTGATTCATTATTTATCTTTTGTAAATTTTTTATGTTTTTCCATTTAAGTTTTAATTAATGTTAGCATGAATTGTTTTGGGACATTTTGAACTCAACGTTTGTTAGATGTTGAGCAGTATGTGAAGTTTGTTTTAAGCTCCCTTGAATTTGAGTTTTCATTAGGACTTTCTGATACTGTGATAAATTTTCAATGTTTCAATGAATTGGAAGGATGCCCATTTTAGGTGAATCAACTCTAAATCTAGTCTCCAGTGCTTTTTCTTTTTATGTTATTATTAGATTCAAGCTGGTTGTATTATTATTCCAATTTAGTGCAAGTCTGAACAAACAAAGCACTATCAAGATTATGATAGTAACAATGAGAATCCTTAGTAGTATTTAAATGTACTATTATTCTTTTGTGTGTGTCTCATGTGCTAGAACTACAGATCTTTTTTATAATAACAAACGAGAATCATGTATACCAGTATTGGCAAAAATGGACTAAAACATTTGGACACCTTTTCGAATAAATAAAATTTCATGGGTTTAAAACTTTAACAAAATATAAAACATTATTTTGAAATATTGTTCTTATTGATAAAAACCCAACGGTAAATTTGTATGTATGTGGATGACTGTGATGCGTGTATCCTTTTAAGACAAATCACTGTTCATAGTTCATATAAACCTTTGTAAGTGGTGAGACTATGTTTGAGATGATGGAATACTTGACCATGCCATACCTCTAACCAACTAATAACCTATATATAGTAAGACAAGATCACAAAACAACCATATACACAGGCAAATGCAATTATGGAAGAAGAGTAATTTTCATATTCACTATAGCAGAATATTCGTAAGCATTGAGCATGGTGCTATAAAGGGCTGAGTAAATTGTTTGATCTTCCTAATTCTGTTTTATTGTAGTACCCTCTATTCACAACACTTAATAGTGAATATTAACTCTTGGTTCTATTTTTTCTGATGTCTTACATTCAAAATCTTATGGTTTCAATTTGCAAAGCAGCTGAAGGGCTGAAGTATTATGATCTTGTTGAGGGGAAGGGCCCTAAAGCGGATAAAGGTTCAACTGTCCAGGTTTGTTCTTAATGGAGTTACACAATCTCTGTCTTTCAATTTCCTTTTGGGGGAAGGATTTGTTTAAAGTTGGACCAACTTATGTCAGGTGCATTTTGACTGTACTTATCGTGGAATCACAGCTATTTCAAGTCGCGAATCTAAACTTTTAGCTGGCAACCGCAGCATTGCACAGGTGATTCAACTTTTAGCCTCACTGAACTAGCCTTATATTTGAGTGGGTTGTGTATTCATCCAGTTCAAGTTATTCTTAAAATTTGTAACCATTCCACATCCCTGTATATGCAGTGATTCTTTCTGTCAATGATTCCTCATTCTCAAGTTATTCAATGTTCTGGCCCACTTGAATAAAGGTTCATCCAGGTCTTGCTAGACTGCATCTAATGCTAAATAATTTAATGTTTGGGGAAGAAATAGCTTCTACTGTTTGCTGTTAATCGTAAATTCTGCATTTAATATTTTTTCATTTGTTGTGACATGGCATCATTTTATGTTCTATCTCTAAAGAAAGACATCAATGGAGATCATATGCTTTCCTTGTGTCATGTAAGACAGGGTTTAACATATATTGACATTATTAGCATATTATTATTATTATTAAGGTCAGTTGTACGTTGTATCACATATATTAGACAAGGATGGAAAAATTGAGAGCCAGTGTGGTTTCCTGATAACATGTCAAAGGTGATTTTCTAACTGATTGAGAACCATGTTATATGAACTGACACAATTTCTCCATGTGCTCTAGTAGGCGTACGAGTTCACTGTCGGATCTCCTCCTGGTAAAGAACGTAAGCGTGATTTTGTAGACAATGCAAACGGTCTCTTCTCTGCTCAGGCTGCTCCTAAACCCCCACCTGCTATGTACTCAATCACTGAAGGAATGAAAGTGGGAGGGAAGGTAACATAACATGCATGCATCATGTTGTTGTTATGATAACTGCCATCCCATTAGAATAAAATGCCAATGTTCCTGTAGATACTATGGTATTTATGTGAGCGTACTAATTAATCATGATTTGTATCCACAGAGGAGAGTGATTGTACCACCAGAGGTTGGGTATGGCTCAAAAGGCATGAATGAAATTCCGGTGAGCAACTCATTCTTAAGTTTCTTCAATGTCTTCACCAAATTCATTTAATCCAACTGTAAGGTAAAAAAGATATGTAGATTTTTGTTGTTGCAATCCAAATCACCTACAAGTATCCATAACTAGCTATAATGTATGCAAGTCTTACTATAATTCCTCATCTGATCGATTCCATTCATAAATTGCAGCCAGGGGCTACATTTGAACTAAATGTGGAGCTATTAGAGGTGGAACCAAAGAACTCAAAGTAAGAGTTTTCTTGAAAGAAAAAAAAACTGATTTGAAATGAAGTTATTTTTTCTCTCAGTTACCAGTGGACTGTGATAACTGTGATAAAATGATTCTTTTGTAAGTGAATGAGTTATGATTGTAGTATTGGATTTTGAAAATAACAATCCATGGTTTTGTTTTTCCTTCGCACATTTCCAAAATGGACTTGTAACATGAAGTGATTCATTTACAGATACAGGGGAAACTGCATGGTCATACAACTGATAAATGATCCATAATTAATGCAGATTGGCCATTCCTGCAGTAAAAAACTACTCACAAACAGATTAAATAAAGCAATCAAGTATTCCACTCTTATGCATCACATAATCATTTTATATTGGATGTTTGGAACACAAGAAATACCAGTACACCTCGTTAAAAATCATGATGTAATGCTTCATATTTCCCCAGGTACTCTGGTGGATCAAATGTGTAGAGGAAGCTGGACTCTTCAGTCACCTTTGGGGCCATCAAGATGAGGCCAAAAAATGTTAGGGACACTCATTTTTTGTGGTTTATACTTGTTTGATAAAGTATATATATTTATTAAAAATGAAATATATACTCAAATGAATTGGATATTTTCGTTTGTAATTTTCATAGTGTTGAGTTTACATCTTGCATTTTGGTTTTAGGTCGAAATGTTATATTGTATTTTTAATCTGTAAGGTATTTTTCATGCGTAATGACAGTTTCATAATTTTTGTATTATGTGTGAGGGCAATGTGGTTTGAGTTATATATACTTCTTTATGAGTTAGGTTTAGACAATCCTAAGGTTTTGAGAGAAAGAGTCATATTTTTAACTCCACTATATAAAGTTTGTAATATGGAACAAATTGTAAAACGATTTTTCCCTTTTTCTTGGACTTAAGTCATCTTTGTCAAACCAAGTGAATTCTCTCTTATGTGTGTGTGTATTTGTTTATAGTCTTTTCTGTTTTTTCATTTTTTTAAGAAAAGATATATGCTTGCTACCTGATTTCATATACGGATCTTTTTTGTTGTATTATTTTTTCAACAATCTGAAGACTGATACACTCACCGTTACTGCAATATTCTTGTGATATCTACCTTCCATTATTTAATTTAGGATTCCATATAATGATGGACGAGTCTAAATAAATCAAGCTTTTATATATCAGCATTGCTAATAAATTTTATCGTAAAAAAAAAATATCATTTACTTTCCTGAGGATGAAATAAATACATAATTTTGGGAGGTGGGGTACTTAGATATATGGAAAAGATAAAATATTAAAGGCACGTCCCCTCGCCTAGCGAGGTGGAAGAAATGCACACGTTCTTAGTGGACGATCCCGGTATATACACTCCTCTTGTGGGGAGTTTCAGTTGGGCTCTGGGCCTTGTCAACTTGTCTCTTGTGGGCCTTGTTTACTAAAAAAAAGAAAAGATAAAATATTAAAGATTATCCAGGAAAAAAAGTAATAGTTTTAAACAGTAAATCGTATATATAATCCTTATGGGCCTTGTTTACCCAAAAAAAAACATAAAATATTAAAGATTATCCAGGAAAAAAAAGTAACAGTTTTAAACAGTAAATCATATAATATAACTTCAACTGTTTTTTTATAACTATTTAAGCCATTTTTTTCGTCATTCTTTTTTATGGGATCTTCGCTCAAGTCAGCCGATGAAGTATTATAAGATTTCTTTAAAAAGAGAGTTTTTCACATAGCATAGGGAGAGTCGGTTCTATTTATAGAGCATGCTGGAATGCTTTAAAATTGACGGTCGATTTCTCCTTCATCAGATGGATGAACCCATGGAGAGATATCCTTTGATGTAATAGATTCCATTTATCTATGTGATATTTGAGGGATCTACATTGATTCTCTCAAATCACATATTTAATTGGGATTTGATCTCAATCCTGACTTGAAATCTTCTCGTTATCGGATGTAAGTGAGTCAACGTAATTATGGAGATAAGTGAGTGGGAGGACAACTTATCCTTGTTTGATACAAAAATAATCGGAAAATAAAACTGTGGACAGTTATTTTAATTTTAAAATAAAAATGAGGATACTTTATGTTCACATCTAAATGTCTTTTTCTCTTATAAAATTAAAAGAATTTATCCTTAAAATCTTAACTCCTTGTCAAATTCTCCCTGAAGATCCAATGAGGGGGCTAGGAAGATGTATTAATTTCCTCCTACGGAGAATAAATTCCACGTTTAACACAAAAAATGATGAATTTGAATGTCTAAGATTGAAATGAAATGCAAGGTTTGAATTGAGAATAAAAGAAATCAGAGGTTAGAAAGAAATATAATCAATATATAGTTTTTTTTTTCTTGGTTAATCAATATATAGTTAATAGACTCGATCTTTCATTTGGTGATTATTGTTAATTGTTATTGGATTTGTTAACGAGAGTCCCACAAAGAGTGTTATTATTTTATTATGTTTAGAAGCCTGATGGTACACTTTGATTCATGTAGATGACTTTAGATCTTGTGTCCAATAAATTTTCAAAAACATATTCTGTTTTAAATCGGTTAATATAATCAATTCTACAAGATTAATCAAAACCAATTTTTTTCATAAAAATTACTATGTTTACTTTTAAAACATATAAATGTAATGTGAAGTAAAAAACTAAAATTTAAAAAACCATTTTCAAATTAATTATTTAAAAGAGTGTTGTTACACAATTTTTTTCCGTCCTAATTCCAGTCTTATATGCGTCAATAAAAAATCATTGAAGTATATACTCACATTAACAAAGTATATGAATCGATAGAAATTTTTATATTTTTAATAAATACATTCATGCAATTTATTAAAATATATGATTCATTTTTTATAAAAACATATAACTCATTAGATAAAGTATACAGTTGCAAATTGAGATTAGGGCTAATAAAAGACTCCAAATTTAACATCGAGCAACCCTTGTGCAGTGGAGTGGACAGTTATAAATATGAACATCGATTCTGAAAGGGGACCTGGTGAGTCTGGACAGTTATATGTCACATCAAGTTTAGTGAGTGCATCAATAACATGCAGGTCATCTTTTTGGTTATCTTTGGTGTTTGGAAGAAAGTTTATAAAAAGTTAATTGAGGGTTTTGGAGAGTAGCCATTGGTGTTGGGGGAATATGATCTAAGATCTCATTTTTGGCTTTAAAACAAGAAGAAGAAAGAAAGCATTGGTTATAAACGGTAATTTCAATCATAGTTGATTTAGACTAAAATCTAACAATCCCCCACTAATTGAAAATACAATGAGTGGTTCACTCTTCTCTCAAGCTAATCAACATTGGGTATCTATTCCCTACCATTTGCATGGATTGATAGCCATGTCATACACACTATTTTATCATTCAAATATCATCTCCTCACCACAACTCGCCTTTGTTATGGCTCAATTCTATCTATTATCTGATCTGAGCGTCCGAAAGGATCGTAGTATGTTCACCGTGGTTTTTTCGTAGCTCGCACCCTAGAAGAACAAAACCTATTGTGGTCGTATCTCTCAGTGGTAGGAGTCATTTAACCCTGTGCCGTGAGGGGTGTTCTTATTCACCGAGGACAGAGTAGAATCACTCGCTCTCCACATTTCGGATACATTTATTCTAATCCTCTATCTTTTATTTCATGTTTTTATTATATATTTTAGAGCATGCATGATTTCATATATATTTGACGCTTATATTCTTGATGTGATAATTATAACAATTTGTGTTTAACCTAATATTTATTTGCCATGCACAACAGGAGAACATTCTCGAACATCTTTATTCTTTATTATCTAAAGCATCATAATAAGAACAAATTTCGTTCAACAGCCCTTTTTTTATAGTAATTTTGCTGGTGTTGATGTCATTTCAATCTAACTTATTTGGCCTTGTTTGTTGTAACTTAAATTTATATATTATATATTATAAATTATAATTTTTTAATAAACAGTTAACATGTTTGTTGTAGCCAAATGTTGAAAAATAGAAAATAAATAGCCTTGTGGGCTGTTTATTAGAATAAACTGTGAAATAGCTTTTTGTTGTGTAATTTTTTAAAAAATACACTTTCTAAAAGTAGAAGTTAAATTTAATTTTCCTTTGATAAAATAATATAGTTTTACTTATAAAACGATGATGACCCACTCATCCTCCATTAACATTAAATAATATGTAAAAAAATAATAAAATTTTGGATTCCATATTAATTAAAAAAAATAGAACTTAAAAGACAAAAACATAGAACTTGATCTCTATTAATAAAAAAAACATAATTAAAATATTCTAACTATAATATAAATTTTATCCAAGAAAAAAAATTACAATATGAAGTTTTAATTTTGCATGAGTTATCCAAAAATTTAGAAGATAAAAGGAATATTTAGAGGAGATAAAAAGACTTGTTCTTAATAAATAAAGTAAATAGTAGTAATGCTCAACATATTTTTTATTTCACTTGTGCTTGATCTTCATTATACTTTTTTTAGTATTAAAATGTAATTAATAATATATGTATTTGCGCGTACACCACACTGGTATTTATATATTTCTCTCATTTTCTTTTGGTTGTTATGTAAACCGACCCATCAAGGTTCGAATTGAATGGTCCAGGCCCGTTAAGAAAAAGGACCCAAATTCGACCCATCAATTGAATGGTCCAGGCCCGTTAAGAAAAATGATGACCCGAAAGTGGCCCACCATTGAACCCCCCAATGGGTTGTGGGCCCCCAGCCCACCAATGTTCACCCCGGGCCCATCGAACCATTGGGCTGACTATTTTCGTTAAGCCCACTAAAACCAACCCGATAAAGCCTGTCCACCACAGGAAGTCCAATTGGCGGTGGCGCCACCATCAAAGGTTGGCCCACGTTCGATACGCAAAGTGGGCCTGGGCCAGGGTGGGCTCGGACATTGAGGTCATTGTGGGTGGGCCCGTTGGGGTGGGTGATGTCAAAGATGCTGGGTCGGGGCAGCGTGGGAGGAAAGCAGTTGCGGCCCACTGCGGCTAGACAGAGGCGGAGGCGCCTGGCGCGCCTCTCTGTGGCCTCAGCGCTGCAGTGTTTGAAGTACTTCTGGGCATGGCTCGCGACCTGGGTCGGTGTCCAGGTCAGGACACAATGCCTCGCAATGCTTCTCCAATCTCCCTTTCCATACTTTTGCAGGCCCACTAGGAATCTCCTGCATTGAAGGGCAAGTCACTGATAACAATATAGAAAAGAAGAAAAAACAAGTGACTGAGATCTCATAGAAGGGCAATGTTACATGCATTTCTTATACACAACATGAAAGGCAAGTCTCTGGGAACAACATGAAATTCATACCACTGGATTCATTGTAAATTAGAAGAGAGAAAAAAAAAAAGATGTGATTGAGATATCATGAAAGCGCGATGTTTTATATAGTCTTTATTTTCAGCCCCTCATACAGTTTTATATTTTATATTTTTATTTTTTGTAAATGAGTTGAGATATGATTTATTTGATTATATATTTTATGTTATATGAAATATATATATTTAAAAAAAATGCATGCAAGAAATGCACATGGGGCTATAATAAAACAAAATATGGAATATATGTAACATTGTACCTCTTGAAAACAAGATATAGGAAACAAATATTCTAGTGGGGCTACATATGTGCCTAATGCATGTTATGATGTTAGAGTGGTTAATACATAATCTTACACTTGTATGGTTGCATTTGGGAAAAAAGAAACATCTACTTTTTGGAAAATTAACTCCTCACAATAGATAAAGGGTAGTGAATTTTGAAACTTTTTTTGTAAATCTTATATTAAATTTTTATGCATAAAAAGATCCTGTCAAAAGTTGGATTTCCATAAAAAAAAAATGACTATTAAAGAGAATCTGTGCGCTTAAATGATCATGAGTCTTTTTTCAAGAAATGGATCTGGGAAAAAGACTAAAATCAGTGAGCAAAGTACACAACTCAATCTGCTTGTTTATCAAATCTTGGATTCAATCAAATAATCAATTTATCTAATCATTGGTTCTCCAAAAAGTCAAGAATGTATCTAAAACTACTTTAGTTATCCTTTATTCAAAATTCATAATATTTAAGTGAAAAACTGTTTATAACATGATTTTTTACAATAAAAATAAAGTAATTTATTTACAAACAAATTTGTGCTTAGGTTGAATTCTTTCTCATATAATTACTTTATTTTATTTATTAAATGCCTTCGTTATATTCTTGAATGCCTATCATATTTTTAATATAGAATGATTTATAGAATAATTAGTAAAATATGTGATATTTTACATGATAATAAGGTCTTTTTTCTTATGTGTAGTTCTGGATTCAAGTAGCTTATTTATATAGGCAAAAAAATAAAAAGGATACCAAATCCAAACTATTACCCCTCCTACCCCTCCGAATTAAACCCGAATCCCAGTTATATATCGATGCTCTTTAAAATAAAATTAAAAATCTTGGAAAAAAATCTAATTTGCCTATAATTCAATCAACCATTAATAAGAAACAATATTATTACATGACTACATTTTAAACAACAATTATGTCATCATATATTATCTAAATTAAAAACCAATTGTTATATCCAATTCATCCTCTTTTAAGCATTCATCAAAACCACACATACCAACCAATTTTTTTTTTTTTTTTTTTGAGGAAACCAACCAACCAACCAAAATTTTAATTAACTCAGCATGCAATTCCATCACATATTAAATAACCACACTCAATAACCAAAAAAATTAAAATTAAAATCAAACCAAACAAAAGCAAATACCTATGCTCCTCTTCAGTCCACTGAACTCCCTTCCTAATCGGCTCCCCCTTCGATCTCCTCTTCCTCTTCTTCCTAGTCCCCGTCGCCGATTCAGGAGGCGGAGGAGCCACCGACACCATCGGTTCGACATAATCGGGGACGTCAACCATATCGCAAACAATGGCCTCCATCTCCTCCTCCAAAAGCTCGTACCGCCTCTGGACCTCCCTAACGGTCCTCCCGGGGACCCTCAATGCGATATTCTCCCACAGATGAGGATCGGACGGCTCAAACTCCGCCACCGCGGTCTCAAAGGCCTTGTTCTCTTCCTTGGTCCATGGTACAAGAGCATCCCCACCGTCCGATCTGGATAATGAGGAGGAGGAGATGGAAGAGATGGAGGAGAATTGTGGGGAGAGGCAGTAGAGATTGTTGGTTGTAGAGGAATCCATGTTTTTTGTGAAAGTTTTTTTTTTTTTTTTATGGTTTTGTGTTTAGTACTGTTTTGGGTGAGTGAAGGAATGAATGAGAATTAGGGTTTTTATGGGGGGGATGATGAGTTGGTGTCTTTCAATAGGGGGTATGATGGTGGTGGAGATTACAGATTTGCCCTCTTGAAAAAGTGGATTTGGTTCTATTTTGAGTAAAGAGAATGACGTCACCTTGGGAGGGTTTGGTCTTTTTGTCCATTTATTTTGAAATGGTTGCTCAAAAGACTAAAGTATCCTTGTTATCTTATCAATTGACAATTGAGGACTTTTATTAGTTTATAAAAAATTGTTGTTACACTTTGGACAAAATTATGAAGATGCGGAAATCATTCTCCCTTCACAGAGAAGATGACTGCATATGTAAGGTGAGGGGTACGATGTTCTCACTTTTATCAATTTTCATTGTTTCACTATGTTTCATTAGGTGTAACATATATAATTTATTAGTATATCAAAAATGAATGAGGGGGGCATTAATGTGGTGCAGTCAAAGAGATACTGAAGAGATTAGTCATTAAGGAAATTTAAAGGATAATCTCACTCTTTTAAGTAGCTTGTTAGCAAAAAGATCTCATACCTCTATCTGATGTACCATTTCAGGGTTCACTTGGTTATATAGCCATTGTAACAGTATTTTCCTTTAATGGTTGTTAGTGGATGAGTTTTATGATAACCATCCTACTTTATTGTAGCATTCTGTATATTTTAAAAAATATATATGTTTTGTTGTATATACTTTTTAAAAATAAAAAACATGTAGAGATGATAAAAATGATTGTAAATAAAACCATTTGAAAAAAAAAATTAATAAAAAACAATGTCAAATCCAAACAAGTGAATGATGGATACGCACAAATGCTTAATACAAGGATCTCATTTATGTAGAGATCACGTGTCGTGATGATAGGACTCAACACATATATAATTCATCCACCGTGTCAAAATCTAGACGAAGTTAATGATTGATACGCACATTTGCTTTTGAGATAGAAGAGAGAATTTTTTAATATACATCTCATTTTGGGTTGAAGTCAAATAGTTTGACATGTGTGTCTTGCATCGGTCAATTCGTCTATAAAATATCGAATCCAGATGAAGTGAATTATTGACTCACATGTGTGCTTAATATAAAGATCTCATTTATGTACATAATTTTCTATATATTGTACATGTCGGATAATAAGTCATGTTTGTTATGCATTGATCAATTTGTCTAAAATGCCAAATTCAAATGAAGTGAATATTAATCTAAAACATTGAACAATTCATCAGTAATGCCAAATCTAGATGAAATGAATGATTGATCAGTTCATATGCTTGATGCAATGATTTCATTTTAGAATTTCTACTTTATATGGCCTGCATGTGGAATTGGATTCAAATAGTTTATCACACGATATGAGTTCTACACCAATCAACTCATCTTAAAAAATACAATTAGTTAAGATGTTAATCAATTTTTCTAAAACTACCACATCTTTCATGCAAACATTTTAAATTTTAATTACTAAAATAAGTTTTCAAAAACCATTGAAGACCATATGTGAGACATATAAATTATTTATAATTGAGACACACTTACATGCTTTCCGGAATTTTTAACATCTTGACATGAGGGATGAGATCTTCTATGCTAAAGATAGAGAACTAATGAAAAACATAAAAAAGTTTTACAATGATAATTTGACTTTTGCATGAATTAATTTATTTTTATGATTATTTATGGAGACTATAATGTTTACACAATTACATGGTAATAAAATATTCTGTCAAACTTGAATATATAATCCAATGATAATAATTAAGTTTTTGTGTGCGGACTTCAAAAAAAAATACACGTGAGTCAATGAAAATGCAGTATGTAGATACAACACAAAATCATTTAAAAATGAGTATGCGTAGTTTTTTCACGTAAATTTTAATTAAATAAAAAAATTATTTAAAAATAATTTTCTCTGACATATGAGACTATTTTATTGATCAATAAAACAATTACTTATATTATGTCATGACGTGTAATGTTATCACTAGAATATTCAGTGAATAAATATCATTCACAAAAAGTAACTTGTAAGGTATGCTAGTACACTCAAATCATTCCTACATTTCTCACATTTTCTTAAATGTATTATGTATATACTAGTTTAGAGTAGTATGTATTATATTAAAAAATTCACATCCAATTTATTCTCATTTATATTTTTATTTTTTGTAAATATTTTCTTCATCTAAAAATATAACATACTTGAAAAAGTAGGACAACACATTGGCGACTGCAAAATGAACAGGGCTGAACTTTACCTAACATTTTATGTTTTGAGTAGAGTAGAGTCCAAATTAAATTGTCATTTAGGTGTTAATAATGGGCATATTTGGAAAAACACATAAACTGGGACACGAGAGTTTTGAGAGAGAATATAATTGCATGGAAGAGAAGGTGAGGAGAGGAAACACTCAAACACGTGTGGATGGAAAAAATTCTCTCATAAACACTTGTTGAACAGAGTAATTAATTCAGGGTTTACAGATAATATTATTCAAGTCCATAACACTGTGTTTAGATGAAAAAAATTAGTTGAATTTTTATTTTAAATGGGCGACACATATCCATCAAAGAGATATAAATCAATAATATTTTAATTAATGAATAATTTTAATTTTTGATGGATAGTTCGTACATGCATACACATGCATGCTAATGGAATTCTCGTCAGTATGTACTGATATAAAAATTTCTGGTTGGCGTTGGCCCAAATACTCAGTCATGATCCATCATAGTAAAAAAAATGAGATACAGGGCCTCAATCAGTCCCAATTATTTCTTTTTTCCTTTCATACTTAACATAATTAAATCAAAACATGTGAGATATGTGGAAATAAACTTCATCTAAAACTTTAAATAATAGGATACAAGGACAAAAACAAGAATGCCCATTAATGTTTAATTTTGTCAAAATATATATTGATCAATAAAATACAAATTTTTATCAAAAAATAACCTATACATTTAAATGAGATGCATACTTTTCATATTTTCTTAATCTAGCATATTATAATCTATATATTATATATTAGACTAATATACAAGATTATAAAAAAGATTGAGTATATCAACATCCAATTTTATATCACATGAAAACCGTTAGGACAAACATTTTGCAATCACTTTTGTAATTTCATATTTTGATAATTTTTAAATATATATCTATTTAATGAAATATATACATTCACAAAAAAATAAAAAAATGAAAGTATGATTTAAAAAAAAATTGTCACCAAACCAATTATATATCGAATATGGATCTAGTCAGATCTGATACCATCAATACCATCAATATTGAACTGCACAGTCTATTAATAGAACTACATAGCCTATGAATCAAACTACACGTAGAGTGATATTGTACTAATAATTAGTTATACAGTTTAATTTATAAATTATGCTGTTTGATATTGATGATTTCCAAAACTTAACCGGATCCAAACTCTTATATATTCCACTGTGAAATTTTATATCGTACATCAGTCATCAGTATATTAGCCCGCATATCATGATATCCGTGATGGGCCTTGTTGGCGAATCTTGGGCTACTCGGGTCAAATTAATCTAGGCCGTCTATTTTCCAATCAATGGTTTGCTTTGATCCTGGGAACAACCAAACAACAATGTGGAATCTCAGCCCTTAAATCCGTATTCTTCAAATTTGGACACTTGATCGGACGGTTTGGAACACGACTCACCCTTGTCTCTTTGTCACTCTCTCTCACACGCAAATCGATTGTTCGAGGTTTTTGTTCTTTTTAGGTTTTCTCTTTGCGGAAACACCGAAACAGAGAAACCAAAAAAAAAAAAAAAATGGAGTCTTCACTGCGATTCGGAGACTCGAAGAACCTAAGAATTCACGCCAAGCAGAAGATCTCCCTCGTCGATTCCAAGCTCCACTTGCAGGTCCCCTCCCCCCTCTCTGTCTCTGATTTCGTTTTAATCGTCAAAATTTATTGACAAGTCATTCAAATCGAACTTGTCTTACCTCTTTTTTTTCAATTTATGGGATTATATCTTCTATTACACAAAGAAGTGCATTTTAATTGATCGAAATACCATGTAAGCACTCATATGTTGGATTTCGATTCAATTCTTCTTTAAATGCAATGAAGTTTGAAGTGTTGCAGAAGTCAAATTTTTAAGCTTTTAATTGAGAGAGATTTTAATTCCAAGTGTTGACCAATGTAGATCCATTGTGTTCTTGAAATTCTCCCAAATCATTCCGTAGAGTTGTTTGACAACTACTTATATTGGATTCATCAGTCGAATTATGAGATTTTCTTGGCAGGGTCACGCTGATTTAGATACGGTGACTGGGGCGCCGAGTTGTCTCGCCTTGATTTTCAGGAGCTTCTACCCGGAGGTAAAAAGTTATTCCTCGAGGAACTTATGTGTTGAATTTGGGAAATATGCGAATATCGGAGAATGTTATGTGGTGATTTTCTAATTTGAGTTGATTGTGGTGTAGTTTTCAGCCAGCATGGGAGTCGGATTAAAGTATGAAAAGAGAGAGAAGTTCAGATACACTATTCGAGGGAAGAAGGCATTTCCGATCACTCAGAATGGATTGTTGAGTTTTAATGTTAAGGGGAGGTGTGATTTCTTGGATCAAGTTAGCAAGGTTAGTGTTCATGTTGGGCTCTGGTGATTGATGAGCCATATCTAGTCTTTTTCGTGCGGAGATATGATTTTCCCCAAGTTTGTTGCAAATTGATGGTAAACATAATAGATTTGTGAGATAATTTGAAGTATGTTCATACATCTAAGTTGTGGTAGAACCTGTGGTTTGATTTGCCAACCTTAGACTGGAAATGTTCTGTTGATGTTGATGATGTAGGGAAAATTTCCCATATGTTGTGTATCCCAACAGGATAACTGTAGTGTTTATAATCCTCTTCATGGATAATATCTTTCCACTTGAACTTTTTGGCATTTAAAACCTATCAATCACCCCAATTCTGATTATCATCATATGCTTTTTGTGAATGCTTGGCCACGCCAGTCCTTTTTAATTTCAATAAAGACTTAAATCTGATTAAATTATCAAATTTGTATCAGGATCTCCACATTTTATGTACAGTTGCATTCAGATCCCACCTGATGTCCCACAAAAGCTTCCTTTGGGCAGGCGGCGATGAATCAAATTTAGCACCTTCTATGAATTCTTCTAATATATGTTTTTTTCTTAAATATTCTGTCTCTGGAAAATTAGTTCAGATTAGGGATACACCAGTTTGCAATTTGCACAAACATATATACATATATGTCAAAGAAATGTGATTCATTGATCCATAGACGGAGAAGATATATGGAATGTTGGAATGAGTATGTGTTGACATGTATACAGATGAATTCTTGATAACCATTTATTGGGTGTGTGATTCTTCTCTATGTTTGTCCTGTTCTCAACAACCCAAATCCATCCCCCTTCTCCCAAAAGGCACGCACACACATAATACAGACATTGTGATTAAATTATTTTAAAAAATTCAGAATTCAGTTTTTTAAAAAATCCTTGCAATTCCTTTGGCTTCCTAGAACATGAGCACATTAAAGTTTATTGAATATTTTTTAAAATGCACAACTAAATCATATCATCTTATGTATGTTTCATTTACAACTGCAGGGTTGTTTTATGTCTACCAAATAGTTTGTTCTGTTAAAATTTCAAACTTTCAGATACTATGTTAATCTCAAATTAATTTTTCAATATTATCGAATTTGCTTTTTCCCCCTCAAGTTTAGTTTTTTGTTCATTCTCTTATGTACCCTTTCTGTTTTTGTTATAATGTTGCTTAGGAGAATTCAAAGGTAGCAGCAGAACTGTCTTGGGGTATATTGAATTTCCAGAGGGACCAAGATGTAAGAATAAGAGTAGGTTACGAAGTATTTGAAAAGGTATCCATCTCTCTATGTATATAGATTCATTAACTTCAATGTATTCCGGTTTTCAAAAAACTGTTACTCTTTGCTTTTCAACTTGCAATATCTGAGATACATGAACACTAATTTCTTGCTTATGTTTCACTAATAACTATTTAATTATCTCTACAGATAACATTTTTTCCCGTCTTCTATATTCAGGGGCTTCTTTATTAAATATTGCTCCTTGAATTCTTTCAGGAAAAAAAAAATCATTGCTTATACAACTTCTCTAGGAACAATAGATCTGTTCTATTTTTTGGGTTCTCTTTAAATTAGCAAGGAGTATGCTTCTCAAATGGAATATGCAAGTCATTCATTGAGTGATATTTCATTTTTTCCCCGTTTTATTGTTTTTTAAACTTTCTCTTGTTTATCTGATAATGTTATACCGGCTGCTTTAAGTATACTGATCAAAAGTTTCTGATGTAGGTGCCATACTTGCAGATCAGGGAAAATAATTGGACCTTTAACGCCGACCTAAATGGTAGATGGAATGTGAGATTTGACTTGTAAGCTTCCCTATTTCACATGTTTGATGGGTTATAGGTGGTACAAGTAATTATGCTCTGTTCAACAAACTGGGTCTTCTAAACTATAAGATTTGTATGGCAATCAAGTGATTTTTTCCCAATAAATTGTTGATCATATTTTTCACTTCTCATATGTGAAGAAAGAAAATCACATCATGTTCTCTTTTGTTCCCTCTTTAACATGTACCGTTCAATGGCATTTGTTAGACAGTCCTCTTCATGAGTAGACTTTGTAAATTGCTTAACCCTTTGTCATATCAATGGTCGGGGAAAAGGAAGGAGGGAGAAGTTAAGAACTAGAATTTTGCAATCCAATTTTTAGGGGAAAGTAGGGGAGTTTTTTTTTCTTTTTAAAAGCTATAAAAAGCAATAGTAACCATGAGAGGTTGAGCTTATTCATTGATGGGTGTATATGAATTCTTGGTGCTGATCCCAACTCTCTTATCAATAGATCATACTCTTGCCTGACTGTAGGGATCTGCATTTCTCCCCCAAAGTTTGGCCTCATGTAGGCATTCATTCTATATTAAGGGCTGAATAATGTTGGTTTCAAATTCCTGTGCTCTCTGCATTGTTCACATTCACGTACACATCCTCATGAGTCATTACCATGAAAATCACAAATCATTTCCTCCCAGGCCATCTTTCCCTTCATACATCTCATCTTTAATAATCTTCAAATCTAAATCATAATTGACTCTCTCATCTTGTCATGAGTTGTGATCCATCATGTATTGAGTATTTTATAATCTCTAGACAGGGAAGTTACCTGTAACTCTATATACTGTCCCCTTCCATGAATAGTTAAAGCTTGTAGACACCTGTGACATGATCTTCATTACATGGGTTAGTTCTTATTGCCAAGATTCAATTATAATATTTGTGTCCAATCTTAGTGTATTAAAAAGAAAACAGAGGCTGTCCTTTTGGTGGCATAGCAAAACCAAGATTGGGATATCTTTTCATTGACAGGTGTGAATAATGGCTGCTGGGATAGGACCATGTGCTCTCTCCTTACTCCTCCCCTTTCTTCTCTACCCTTTTCAGGCATCACTTTTTAGCTTTTTCCATAGTGTGAGATCCATCTGAAGACTGCCGAAAGCCCATGTCATGTCTCTGTCCAATTTTTACTAGTGACACCTTATGAACTCCACCACTCCTCTAGTCTGTTTTACCTTTTTCTTTGATTTTTTTGGTGTTGTTCAGATCCTGGGTGCAGTCCCAATCCAACTAATAAGTTGTCTGCTTAAGAGCTACTCCAACCATACTCTATATCTCCAAATTCGAAGGGTGGTGTGCTCCAACCACCCTCCAAATTTGAAGATTTGGATCTAACCCTCCAAATGTGGAGGCTACCTCCAAATCACTTTTTTTTTTTTTTTTTACTTTGTACACTAATTACTTCAACTTAATCTATGTTTAATTCTGCTAATTCGTTTTTAGTAAAAGTACTATTATTGGAAATGTTTCATCGAGATCTTTAAAATGAGACTAATATTTAATTATTTTAGAATTAATTTAAATAAATCCTCGTATGTTTGATTATTTAAGAATTATGCTATTTTATTCAATTATAAATTATTAATTTAAAAATAACTCTTTTTAAAGGTTTTAATAAGACTTTTTAAATTGTATAATTTTTTATATAAATGGATTAATATTAATAATTTATTAATGAGTTTTTGTATAACATTATAAAGGATTGAGGCTTAGGTTGGAAATACTCTAAGTGGATGAATAATATGATTTTTTTTTTGCAATGGGTATATGTGGAGTATTTTTATGAAAGTACATGTTTATACTTTTATAAATGGTATATCTTTACACCAAAAAAAAAAAAAATCTTATGCTTAAACTGTGCTTGGGACTAACATGTTATAATGGCTTCCTATCCAGATTTAGTTAGGAGTTAGGACAGGACTATGCATTTTCGGAATATATATATTTTTAAGAGATGTAATTGTAATTTGTCGGCTAAAAGGTGGAACTTTTTGGTGTATGTTTCTTCAAATAGGAACTTGATTATAAAATTTGTCATGTTGACTGAAAAGCCAAAGAGCATTTGGTTATGGAAAATGATGTCCCATTTACAGCTCACATTTTTTTATTTTTTAAATCATAAATTCTTAAATACATGTTGTTATATAAAATAAAATATATATTGAAATGTTACCTGTCTATTTTTTTCTCTTTGAAAAAATAAAATTCTTTTTAATTTCGTACACTATAATAATAATTCAGTATATATTATATTATTAGTGTATGGGACGTAAAAGTGTAAAACAGACTGGAGCGCCTCATAACACATCATTTCCTATATCACTCAACCCATAAATTTTTTTTTTTTGGTGGTTACTCAACCCATAATTGTGTGTGAGCCTGAACTTCTCAAAAGGGAAGTTGTTCCAAATTTGAAAATTAGTGTACCAAAAAAATTTGAAAATCTAAATGAAAAAATGTTAGGCTTAAAACATGCATGTACTGTGAATGAACCCGGGATGTGACATAAGGCGAGAATAAAATATAATACATAAGAATAAGCTCAAAAATACTGTTTGTTTTGCTTGAATAAACTTCTGATAGTTATATTTGAATAAATTAAAATAAGACGTGATAATTATTATAAGAGAAATGCTGGAATTACTTACCAAAGATTATTCTATACTAATAGGATAAAAATATTCTTCTATGTCATTTTAAAAAATTTAACTCACCATAACAGTATTATTCGGATTCTAAAAACTGTCACATTCATCAAATCAATCATACATCTCTCATACTATTCTTATGGGATATAATTATCATTTAAAAAATCATAAACTTCTTATTCATCATTTATCAACCATTTATCATCACTTTATTCAAATATTGTATCAAACAACAAAAAAATTATTTTTATGTTTCTAATAAAAATAACAAAAAAAACAATCAAATAAAAATCTACTTATTATACCGTACCTGGATCATTATCTCTCTCGAGGATAACTATACAAAACGAATAAGCCGAGGTAAATGCATATATATTTTTCTTACCTTAAAATGCGAATCAGATTCTTGAGAGACTCGAAGCGTTCACTTTACACGTGCTTTCTCTATATTCAGTTCTTAAAGGCCCACCGAAACACGGGCCACTCGGTGAATAACATGCTTGATGTACGGTTGTCAAGTGGTGGTCCCCCCACTATCTCCGTTGCATGTTTTTTTCTGTGATGAACCCGTCGTTCAAACGTAAGGTTATTTTCGTCTTTTCAGCCCTCCGAAAACCCTCCTCTCCACATTTGTATAAAAACAGAGTCCAGACAGACCCATTTCTTCGTTCACTCATTCCCCCAAATATGCGATGCAAATCACAGTGAGATTCCTCGGGAACTGCCGCCGTCCGTCGCCGTCGGAGAGGGCGGAACCACCAGGGACGGCGGAGATGGACTCCGACATAGTGGTCATAATGGCGGCGCTCTTCTGCGCCCTGATTTGCCTCGCCGGCCTCGCCCTCGTCGCCCGATGCGCCTGGCTCCGGCGATCCCCCTCCGGCGCCCCTCCGACGGCGCCGAACAAGGGTCTGAAGAAGAAGGCCCTCCGATCGCTGCCGAAGGCGTCGTTCACCGGCGGGGGAGGACTCGCCGGCCGCCGCCGCCGAGTGCCCGATCTGCCTCGCCGAGTTCGCGGAGGGGGACGAGATCCGGGCCCTCCCACAGTGCGGTCACGTCTTCCACGTCTCCTGCGTCGACACGTGGCTCGAGTCCCGCGCGTCCTGCCCTTCCTGCCGTCGGATCTTGGGCGTCGCCACGTGTCAGAAGTGCGGCGGCGGTGTAGGCGTCGTCTCCGACGATCCAAACAGGTTCTTGCCTTAATTTCTTTAAAAACAAATTGTGGTTTGAAAAAAAAAAAGTAGAGATGTTTATCAGTTAGGATAGGTGTGTAAATTTTAAACACGTTTTTTCTGTTGCTTTCGCTGCTGTTTTTTTTGGGTGATGGTGATGAATGCAGACCCCCTTTTTTTTTATACCGGTATTTACAGTTCTATCATTCTTGTCTGTTTTGAATTCTTTGCTTGTCCATGTTTGATTGTTTTATTTTGAAAAAATTGAAATGATTACAATGAATCCATTTAATCCGACTAGATTCAGACCAAGTTAATATTTTATAGAATTATGGTTTGGTTTGGGTATGAATTGAAAAATTGATACATCAATGTATATTGATTTGGGTTTGATTTATTATTTTAAAAAAGTCGAATTAATCGGATTGAATTAAATTTAAACACATGATTTTTTATAATTCAATATTAATTTAGAACATTCTTTTTATATTAAACATATTTTATTGTTATACCTATTAATATTAATAAAAAAAATGAATATGCCAATTTTGGTATTTATCCGTAAAGTTGTAAACTGAACCCCAAAAAACTCCAACCAGCTTATCAATTTTTAACGGTTCGATTTGGTTTAGTTTAATTTAACCAAACAAAAAATGATGCGGTTCGGTTTTTAATTTTTGGTTTGGTTTGGTTCGGATTTTTGAGTTACATGTAAATATAGTTTGATTCAATTTAAATTTGTCAAAAACTTAATCAAACTGACTAAATTGCACCCTTAATCGAGTGCTTGTTTGGGTAACCAGAGTAAAAGACCGAATTACCCCTCCTCAAACTGATTATTTTAAAAAAGTATATGGTCATCGTTTCACTTGTGGTCTCACATAGGCAGAGCTTGGTTTTACGGTTAGACAGTTTTTGTGTTTGTACGAAGTTGATTATAAATTTTATAATTGTGCAACCAAACAATTTTATAATCATAATTTTCTGTAGATATATTTCAATCAAATAGTACTCCAAAACTACGATCGGAGAAAGTTAGGGGGGATGTGGCTTCCTGTAAAATCAGTTTTAAACCTAGCATTTATTGAAAATCAATTTTACAATCATACTATAAAAACAATACCTATATAGTCACGCTCTTCTATTACAGTCTTTCTATACACTTTTATAAAAAGTAAAAAAGTTCCATAAAATTCGTTGCAAAATATAATTATAGCATTTTCACTATGGATACTCCATTTTAGATGACCTAACCCTATTTTAAAGAATGAAGTCCAATTTAGAGCCCATGTGAAATGCTTTTTTCACCGAATACTCTTATCTCCATCTCCATTTTGTTTTAAAATAATATTTATCTACTAATATTTAATTTTATCATTTTCTTTTACAAAAATAATTGTTTTAAAATAATATTTATCTACTAATATTTAATTTTATCATTTTCTTTTACAAAAATAAAAAATAAATGTGATTGATTTTTAATTGAATCATATCAATATTAACAAAAAAATGTATAAAAATTAATTAATTATATTTTAAAATTGTTATTTGTAAATATAAACTAAATATATTCAATATTAGTTTTATTTTAAATGTTTCAATGATATATATTTATTAACTGCACTAAATTTTATAAGAATTGGATTTATATAACAAAATTTGTTGTTTTCATAAAAAGAAAAACTTTAAAAAATCACTCCTCTAAATTTAGAGTATCGCCCAGTGATCCTCTAAACATGGAAAAATTATGGGATTTTTAAACATTTAAAATATGATTGGATATGCTTTTAGATGAAGTATAAATGTATAATATCTTTAAGACAGTAAATGTGGCTGTCTTAACTTTTTGGAGAAATTAATTCCTAGTCTTCCGGGGAAACCTTTGATATAATTTTAGATACTTGTAATATCTAGACTTATTTTTAGATCCTCAGGTTACTTGAGATATTATTTATGGGTCATTCCATCCAATAGAATTATCTTTTATCTTTCTTTTTTTTTAAATTTTTCCTTTGTTTTCACTTTTTTTTTTATGCCTCTCCTCTCCTTCATCCACACAGACAATCAATTTTTTTTACGTGCATCAAATTTAACGACAAAAATATCATAATCAACTCTAAAAACATAAAAAAATTTCATCATATCACAATATAATGACATTCATAATAAGAAAATAAAAATTATATAAAACTCATCAACAAAATACACATATAGTTTAACAATATACACAAATATATTAACGGTGTACACAGCGGCAAAGGAAAGGTAAAAATAAAATAAATATAACGATGGACTTAACGATATACTAACAGAAGACTCTAGAAATAAAACACAATATGATCCAGAGATTTAAAAATAAGTTCAAATATTTCAAAAATCAAAAAATAATTCAAGGTGAATTAACTTCTCCCAACTTTTTCTTTAAAAAAAAAGAAAGGGAAGGGGGAGAATATAGTGGGCGTGGGCGGATTTGTAACAGGTGGGGGGCTGGTTGTTTGTTTGAGTGACTAGTGAGAAACAAACAAACAAGCTAAGGTGGCCTAATATGGGTTCGTCTTGTCACGGGCTCGCTCTGATTTGCTGTGACCCCTGTCGTGCCTTTTCTTTTCTACATATGATCGCATGAGCCCCACGTGCCCATGTTTTTCTGTAGTACAATTTTTTTATTTTTTTTAAACGAACAGCTGGGTGAGCTTTTTTTTTTTTTCATGATTATTAAAGTAGCATTTAGTTGCATGATTGTAAAACTGATTATGCAGAAATTTAAGTTTTAAAATTGATTATGTAGTAAACTCATTTTCTCAGTTTTTTAAAATCACAGTTTTTGATATATTATTTGTATGAAATCTATGTGTAAAATGATTGCAAACGAAGCTTCCTGCAATCACAAATATTGTACAATCACACAATCAAACACACCCTAAATAAAAAAGAGTACAGCTAAAAAAAAAAAAGATGCAAAAGAAATCAAACAAAGGCCGAGGAAGGTGATAGATTAAAAGACCAAATCAATGACGTTCCTTCTTCTGTAGGGCAAATTTTAATTAGTGGCTTTTTTGTAATTTCAAGGAAAAGAGGTTTGTATATACTATTATGTAGTGATGAAGTATACTATCTAGTGACTCGGAGTATAATATATTTTTGGAAAAAAATTCAAATAACCCCGTGTAAACTATCTGAAAATCTATATAATTTTTTAACTTTTCATAAAGCCCATATAATCTCTTAAAAATACATATAGAGGAATTTATAAGAGGTGACGTAATTTATAGGTTGTGTTTTGGACTGAAAAAAAAAAACTGAGTATAACATCACTCAACATAGAAACACTTTAGTTTTAACTATGGTTTTGTGAAAATCTTTGATAATTTCAATCTTAAAATATATTTTAAAAGTCATCTCCGGATCATATACACTTATACAATATAGAAGAAAATTTCATATAAATACATATGATTTCAAACAAATGTAAGTATACGAGTGATTTTGATTTTGTCGTTCTAGTTTTATGTTTTTCTAATTATACCCATCCCCATTCAAACAATATTTATTTTGATTTTATTGAAATGAATGCATGCCTACAAATTCGCTCAAAAAAAAAAGTATATATGATGATTTTTAAGAGGAGTATATCAGTGTTTCTTTTGTGAATATCATTTTTTATTTTTTCACCCACCCCAAGTGCACATACAGGTAAGTATGTTAATTGGAAAGATACGAATTGTGTTATATATTGTGGAGCCTGATGATGTGCGCAGAGAATTGTTGGCGCTACGCAGGGGCGGACGGGGGTTGAGCTTCAATATTGTGGTGCCTATGTGTATTAACTTTTTTTGTCCTTAATGAGATGTGTATTGACTTTTTTACCCTTAATGAGATGTCAGTATAAAATGGCATCTCATATTTCTTCATTTGGTTCTATGATTTTTATCTCTGGTGTGCTCCGTGGACGTAGGCAAAGTTTGCCGAACATTAACTGTTTAATTCTTGTTCAATTTTGTTTGAAATATAGTAGTGAAAGGAAAATGTTTAGACAGCGGGTCATTTTTGCAATCTCTAGAGACGTTTTACCAATGAAACACATAACCTTTAAAAAAAAAAGTATACAATTGAATGAATTGATTGCATGTCTTGATGCATTTTTCCAACCTAGCGGATGCCAGCCTAATCTAATATTCATGGAATCTGGATGCTCTATCTATTTCATATCAAGGGAATAATAATGTGGGGTGTATTGCATATATTCTGTCACAGCAAGATTCAACTATTAATGTTCACGCATTTTTTTTCTCTGTTCCAGTCTCCTCCTAATAATAGTTACTTTTAACTCTGGCTGTTGTTGACTTCTTTCACAGCCCCGTATCTCTCTCTTTGAACTTGTTAATGTGTTCAGATCCTCTGTGTGAAAGCCAGTAAAAAATCTCTATTGAACCAAATAAGAAAACATCATGTAAGTGATAAAAATTAGCTCAATAAAAAATATTCTTACTTTATTTGATATTTATAAAAGAAGTATGCATGCATAACTTAAACAAATTACTTTATTTACATTGCATGATGTCATTGGGTGTCACATGAAATCTCTATGGCTGTCACTCAGAGAAATCTTGTTCACTAAGTGACCCACTCTTGTAAATTCAAGTACTGTAATCATGCATGGAGGAAACAGAGCCACGTGTGTAGTCTTTGTCGGTTTTCTTTTATAAAAAAAACATATCGTCCAATAAAATATTTATTGTTATAGTAATTAAAGTTTATATTAAGATTCACTAATGAACCTTTTTTCTGAAAAAATGAACAACTTTTACAGCTCCGTGTATTATGATAAAATCTACACTATTATAGCTAGCGTAATATTGCAGACGGCTAGCTGCAAAGTGTATCAATGCTCTTTATACATTGCATGTTGCTTTGGTCCCTGTCATGTCCTGTCTCCCAGAGTGGGAGAGATGGAGAATCATCTTGCAATGCATAGTCACAAAATGAATCACAACAAGATTGGATCCCTACTTAAGTTATACAATAATATATGTAATTAATAGTGGTAGTCTCCATTCAATCACAATTGCACCCTCACATTAATTGAGATGAGTGAAAAGCTGTTCTCCATTAGAGATTGGTTGAAAAAAGGGTTGGATGTCTCAAGCTACCAGGAATTAATTCATGTCGACCTAACTCCTAAGTTTGTATTATTATATTTGACGACCATTAATAAAAGTGTGTGTTTATTCTAGTGATTCTTTTATAGTGACAAGGACTAAAAGTCTTCTTTTTAAGGATTATAATTGAGATGAGTGACCTAACTCTTACCAAATCCGTCCAATGTTTCAGGATGTATTTTCAACCACTTGCACTATGAAAAATGCTTTTTTATATTCTTATCTTTTAAAAGATCTATATATATGCGTCATTTAGGTCAGATTATTGGCATCTGTAGTGAACCTATATAGATTCTATGTACCATGGCCTTTTGATTTGGTGACAAACCAGAGATAGAATTAAAATATGGGATAAGTTCATTATGTATCCCATTAAATAAAAATAAATGGGATTAGACAAGTCCTTATCACACCAAACTGAAATTATCTCTATCTAGCTAGGATATGAATTTGGAGTTCTACCTCCCTAAGTTAACCCATTTTTTTAATCCTAAAAATCCACTACTAATGGAGGGAGTAAAAGGTCGTTTGAAAACCCATTTGAACTCACTTTTACTTTTATGAAAAGAAGAAAAAAAACGCTTTCAAGTAGTTAAATTTTATTAAACTATTTTATACAACATCATATTTTTCAAACAAATTCCCAAACAATTCCTCAAATATATGGGAAAAAAATCAACCAAATAAAAATAATAACTACCATATATTTATCCCAATCAAATGGATATTCCTCTCATTTTTATCCTATATAACCCCCTGTAAACTACCTGAAATCTATATAACCCCCTAACTTTTCTTAAAGTCCATATAACCTCCTAAAAACACTTGTGTAAATCAAAATAACCCCCTGAGTTAAATTTTCGCTGACAAATTAAGATTATTCTGTTAATATTCTGTCTGATTAACTGTAGTTAAAAATACAGTATATCAAAAACTTCATACAATGTGTTAAAAATACAATAAATCATCTATAAATGCTGATTTTACCTATCTGGATATAATTTTATAATCTATCCAAAAGGATAAAATCCTCATGTACATAAGGTTTTTCATGTTTTTAACAAATTGTTGTGGGCTTTTGGTATAATGCGTTTTCAGTCAGAGTTAATAAAATAAAATATTTACGCAATATTTTTTATCTGTTAACGTAAGTTTAACTCAAGGGGGATATTTAGATTTACATAGATGTTTTCACAGGATTATATGTGGACTTTAGAAAAAGCTAGGGAGTTATGTGGATTTCAGAGAGTTTTACAAGGGGTTATTTGAAGTTTTCCAAAAAAAAAGGGTTATATTAGTGGTTTAAAATTATTATTTGTCACTGGACGGCCCTTATAAGTTGTCACTTCCATTCTAATGGTCCAGCTCTGTTGATAAGTTTGATAAGGTTATTTTATTTAAAAAAAATTCAAATAAACACATGAATTTTTCTGAAATCCATGTAATCCCTTAAAAACACTTATATAAATCCAAATAACTTTTTTAGCGAAAAAATCTATGTAAATAACGATTTTGTCTATCTAAATAAATTATAAAACTTTATACATATAGGTAAAATAATCATTTATAAATGCTTTTTCTGTATTTATAATACATTATAATGATTTTTTGGTATATTATATTTTCAGATAAGGTTAATCAAACAGAAAATTTGTATAATATTCCTATCTATCCTAAAATTTAAATCAGGGATCTATTTATTTAAATAGGTATTTTCAGAGGGTTATATGGATTTCAAGAAAAACTAAGGGGGGGGGGGGGGGGGGGGGGGTTATAGGATATTTTGTGAAAATTACCGGAATGAGAATGTATAAACAAAGTTTTATATGGTGTGTTTATTTGATGAATCATATATTTAGTACATGTATATTAAAAGGAAAATGATACACTTAGTCACATTCATCAATCAAGACTCATACCCTAAGTTTTTTTATTTTTTTTAAATAGTAAACATCATTTAATGAGATATATGCTTTGATAAAAAACACATATCGCTACATTTCAAATTAAATGAACTCATTTTTAACAAGTAAAGAAAAAATTTAATAAAGTATATACACCATCTAACAAGGTATATGCTTAATTAAATCTGTAACGAAGTATATAGTGTATGTATTTTGAACTGAGAATAAAACTAAATGTAACAATACTCGTATTAAAATTTTACTATTCGTCAATCAGAGTGGCTCAGCGGAAGAGTGGTGGGCCCATAACCCACAGGTCCCAGGTATAAGCTTTTTTTTTCCTGATATAATTTTTTTTTTTTTAGAACGTCTGATTCAAGAAGAAATCACTTTAACGTTTAATGAAATTCAAGCTCCAGGTCTGCTAAATTTTACATCTTTTATGCTTGTAAGATTTCGGATCCGACTTTCTTTTTAAAAAAATCCCAGGCCGTGCATCCACCGGTTGGTTCAGATCAGAAACTCACCAAAAAAAAAAAAGAAGAAACCATTCCAAAACCTAAACCCGATTTCTCTAAAATAAAAAAAATGTTTTCATGCTCCTTTTCTTCTGCCCTAACAAATTAGGGGGAGTAAAATAAAATCTTTCAGAATGAACATGGATGAATTCGCAAACATATTCAACAAGAAATCCTTTCATTCCATCAAGCAAAGAAGTGCCCGCCTTCCCTGTTTGATTCCGTTATAAAATGACAATCAGAATAAGAATAAATCACCAACATTGCTCAAACTAGGGTTTATAGCCTCTTATCCCCCAATGGTTAAAAGTATAAAACACGAATAAATCACCTTTTATTCGGGGGAGCTCATATAACTCTGCCTTTTTCTTCTTTTCTTTTTTTTTTAATGTTTGCATTGATAAGATTGATTAAACAAGAACCACGATAATTAATTCAAATGATGTGACTACCACATCGTTTATTTATTAGATATTGTATATTCACGTACCCAGATTTAAGGGAATCTCTTATTGATGGGTTACCTAACATGTTAATATTAAGTTGTTATATAATATGTAAAAATATTGCTCTAATAAAATTAAAAATGAACTAAATGTGGGTCTTACATGTCATGTGTTATCTTTCAAACTAACTTTGGTTAGTGTTTTAACTAGTCAAATGTGGGCCCCACCTAAGAATTAAAAAAAGGAAAATGATTAAAAAGGTCTCCCAAAAGTTAGAAATATCCAAGTCAGCCACTTTTTAAAATTATACTTAAAAAGTCTCATTTTACAATTTTAAAAACACAAAAGACTAATTTACCTTTATGCAATTTGATCCTTAATACATTCCATATCTCTTAACTTTGTTAAAATATTTCACCTCTTAATTTTATTAATATATTTCACACATTTTCATATTTTCATGTAGATCAATTTTTTTATTGTAAATTATTTGTGATTAGGTGGATTTTGTGAAATATGTATCAATATAATTTGAGTTATGATAAACTCCATTAAATGTTGATGCTTTTAAAAAAATGGATATGTGCTAATGATATCATAAAAATATGTAAATAGCCAAAAAATAAAAAATGTGAATAAAGATTTAGAATACTAAAATATCATCTGGTGTATTGTAATACAACACAAATTTAAATTATATATTATGATTATACACAATGAAAAATGATAAATAATATCATATAAAATATATATAAGAAACACACAGTATGATATATGATAACAAAACCTAATTGATTTTTATAGAGATATTGTTATTTTGTAAGAAAAATAGGTTTTTAGTGTAGAATAAAGAGGGATATTAAATATTTAATTACATAAGGACAGATTAGTCTTTTGTGTTTCTAAAACTGTGAGATGATACTTTTTTAGGTATAATATTATAAAATGACTGATTTGGCTATTTCAAACACTTAGGAGATTTTTTTGTCATTTTCCCTTAAAAAATACATTTAGGAGGTTGAGTGGGTGGAGAGGTGGGGCCCACTATTATTTTGACTAATTTATTTAACTAATCTATTGGAGCAACAACAACCAACTAAATAAAAATGCAGTAAATGAGAGTGTAATTGAGGTATAAAATACTTATATGACACTTTAACATTTTGATTAGCTAACATATCTATTAGAGATGCTCTTAACGAGAACATTGAAAACTTGTGTTCAAAAAGCATTGTTTCTTCAACGTAGGATGCCAAAACATCAAATTCACCCTACCGTGAATCCAAAGGAAGCTTAAATTTATTTCTCATTAGTTTGATGATGAACTTTCAATTTTTTAAGGAAAATTTTACATACAATTCCCATAATATTTTAATTTTTATATATATACTCCAAATAATTGTATAAATCTATTAATAAAAAAATATAAAAATTCCATACAAGATATACATTTTGATAATGTGAATATATTACATTAATTAGGTACATGAAAATGGATTTAAGGCAGGCTGGAATCACACACTTTTTTTATTTTTTATGGATATGCTTTATCCAATTAAAGTTATGTTTTCACAAGAATGAAGTACATAAAATGCATTCCTTAGAAGTGTGTTAATGTAATAATGCCCTATTTAAATATGAAATAGTCAATTGTATATAACACACCCCTACTTCAAATAAATTAGTCGAATTCTATCCTTCAAAATTGAAAAAACACAGGTATAAAAACGGAAAATTCATATGACCCACCATATTTAAAAGGGAAAAATTCATATGACCCACCATAAACTGTGGTATCCGTATAAGATCCTCTGGTGTTGTGAAGTCCAAGTAACCTCCGTCAATCAAAGTAACCAATGGATTGTACTCATTAACATTGTACTCATTAACCATGATGTGCTAAATTAGCATAATATTCACCTAATATTTCTAATTTGTTGAGGCCTATTTAGATTTACGTATGAGTTTGTAAGGGTTATACGAAATTCAATGCAAGGCACTAAAAATACTCCATTTTTTTTCTCCTTCTGTTAGACATCTCAACCAAAATTAATAATAACAATAAGAATAAACAAAAAAAAATATCCAAATACAATAAAATTTTATACGAAAAGAAAAATAAAGAAGCAAGAACGGCAAATTTAGCCTCTCAAACACCCGTTGATCATAACACATTCTCCCTGAGCACATCTCAATCTCACCCTGCCTTTCAACGTATTCCAAGAATATTTATTCCAAGAATCCCCTCATGTATTCCAAGAATCCAACCAGGATATTTATTCCAGTGGGACTCAAAGAGCCGGATTTTCAATTTCTCCAATGCCAAAAAATTCTCAGTCCATCAGAGAAGCTTGTTTCGATCCGACGGAGAAGAACTCGGTGATGACTTCGAGGGGCATGCCCTTCGTCTCCGGGACCTTCAAGAACACAAACACCCACGCCACGACGCAAACAATGGCGTAAATCCCGAAAACTCCAGCAAGGCCGATCGAGTTTAACATGACTGGGAGAGTGTATGTGACGATGATGTCTCCGATCCACATTGTGAGAGAGCATATTGCAATGCAGATGCCACGGACACGCGTGGGGAAGATCTCCGAGCAGAGGATGTTTGGGATTGGGCCAAAGCCCATGACAAAGCAGCAGAAGTAGACGACGACACTCGTTGTGGAAAGCACGGCGTGTACCACCGTGTTCATGCTTACCAGGTTGGATATGACGAGGACAATGAGCGACATGATCAATATGGGGATTGTTGAGAGCAGAAGTGACCTGAAAACATTCAAACAATGATGCAAATATTGACATGAATTAATATGGACTAATGGATTTGCGGTATCCAAAAATAAAGTTTGTGACTGATTATCAATTGAAGGTTTATTTAAGTTTAACACAACATACTAAATTATGCTGACAAGGATGTCCCATCTGTTCAAGGATGCTTCATACTTGAGCCAGTATTTAATGCAAAAGGAAAATGTTACACTCAAATCATTCCTAATGTTCAGTCATTCATATAATCACTTTTGGGGTCCCAACAATTTTTTTTTTTGGAGCATAAATTTTTCTAATGAAGTACTTATTCTCACAAAAAACGAAGTACATATTTGAACGAAAGTGCATGCATATGTTCCCTGATAGAGTATATTAGAGATATCATAAACTGAGTTAGGACTGCAGTAATGACTGGGTATATCAACACCCAAGGCAAAATGAAGTTTGACAGTAATTCAATTAATTTTGGGCTGTATAACTAAATTTCTAACATGAAAGAGGGACTCTTGCGCACATTAGTTTAGTAATTTGTTATTTGTATATGAAATGTCATAGGGGCGGTTATTTCAACCCCACCATCTCCTCCACCCACCCCTTTTTCTTCTTTTTTTTCTTTTTTTTTTGTGTTTGTAACCCACCCCTCCCCCTCCCACCACCACCACCTCCCCCTCCTCCCTCCGCCGCCTCCGAGACCCTCGCCTCGCCCGCGCCCACCACGCCTCCGAGACCCCCACCTAGCCCGCGCCCACCTCGCGCTCCGCCGCCTCCGAGACCCCCACCACACCTGACGCCGACGCTTCTGAGGGCGGCGACGAGGACGAACGAGTTAACGGCGACGCCGGAGTGCTTTATGTGTTCGAAGAGGTCGGTGGCGTCGGCGTCGGCGTCGGGCGTGGTGGGGGTCTCGGAAGCGGCGGAGGGCGAGGTGGGTGCGAGCGAGGTGGAGGTCTCGGAGGCAGCAGTGGGCACGGGCGAGGCGGGGGTCTCAGAGGCGGCGGAGAGAAAAGGGGGAGGTGGTGGTGGTGGTGGGAGGGGGAGGGGTGGGTTAGGAACACACAAAAAAAAGAAAATGGGGTGGGTGGAGGAGATGGTGGAGTTGAAATAACCGCCCCCAATGTCATATTATGATCCGACTTACTCAGTTTTATTGACTTTTTTTTTTTTGATATCGGAGGGATCCCCCGTGGCTGACTTTACGGTCAAGCTAGGAAGACTACCTCTGCATGTTTGAATAATCGCCAACAAACAGGTAAGTAAGTCAGCGTCAAGACTCGAACTCAAGATCTATCAGTAACACCGCTAAGCCATGAACCGTTGTGTTATGACCACCGGAGACAAACAAAATGTCAAACAATGGCTTCGCCTGGGTATGAAGAGATTACCTTCTTCCAAAGACTACCTTATCATATTTAAAAATGGTATGAAGAGATTACCTTCTTCCAGAGATATCCATGAGACGCATGGCAACCGCTATACAGGGCAGCATCAACAAGGTAGTCATGGCACTAATAAGGATTGATGCAGAGTCTGAACTGATGCCAGCATTTGAAAGAAGAACCTCAACACCTGCCTGCTCAAGGATCTGGGGAGTGTAGTAGAGAACACCATTTATGCCTGCAAACTACAAAAAATTCAAAGTAACATCAGCACGTCAGTCAGTTTATAACTGTTCAAATGTGCAAAGTAAACTTCCAGACAAATAACTTCTTAATTTAGTCACAACCAAAAACATATGCATATTGAAAGTGGTTAATTTCTGAGAGAGTGAAACTTGAACTGTTTTGGATATAGTTAGTCGTGCACATATGATAAGATACCATTCAACTTTTCCGACATTTTCTAGATGCATAAAGTAACAATCTAGACAGATCACAGACATGAACGTAAAATTAATTTAAGAGAGTTGAAAAGATATCAAAACATGCAACTGCATCGTGGCTGTAGTCATGTATGCTAACGACTACATCCATGACTGCCTCCCCCCAGTCTCTGATGTGGACAGTACCTATGGTGTATAACTCCATAAAGCAATCACACTGGTTGGGGACTAGAATGTGTGTTACTGTTAGCGAACAAGTTATGCCATGCATGTTAGTGTTGTTTAACATGCTAATAATGAATGCTAAATGAGTAAAAACATACAATTGCTAAATGAAATCAACACAGACGCTCTATACTGTCTACTAAATTGTGGTTTTCTTGAAATACCAAATGGTAGAAGCCATGAGAAATTTTAAATAAAGAATAAAATGCTGGAAACCCAAGGTTATAATTGTTATTCTATTCTGCGTAGAATTTGAGGCTTCCGAGGGACATTACTCATCTTCCTTGAGACTGTTCAGAATAGCACTGGAAAAGAAGGATATGGCGAGTCAAGCAGTCCAAATGGTAGAAGGTAATGCGATGTGGGTCCCAACAATGAAAAGAAATCACACTGATGAAGAAATAATTGAAGCATAATACTTGTTGGTTTCAAAAGGTCCAAATCAATTGGAAAAAACAGAAGATACCATGAATTGGCAACAACGGGAACAGAAAGGATTTTTTGTCAAAACCTTTTATAGAGTTTTTATTTGCAGTTGGACAAAGATCCAAGGGGTCGCCCAACAATTTACATAGATGTGGATAGTTAAAACCCCACTGAAAGTTCAGGCTTCCATATGGAAGATGTATTCGAACATCAATCTCTGAAAAGGAATCAGAAAAATATTGGCTCAAGATGGAAACGAGTGTGAATTGTGCAATGGTGAGACAGGAATTCACAGTATCTACTGACTGAGTGTACATTTAGCCATGAGGTTTGGAGGGGAACTGAGATGTTTTTGGGAAAAGAGACAATATAGATCTCTTGGTGTGAACATATAGGTCTCCGCATGAATTCATTTTGTTTTACATTGTAAGAGAGAGAACTAGTCTCCATTTTGGATGTTTAACAATTTAATAATATCTTGGTGAACACCCCCCTTTCCTCAAAAAAGAAATAAAAAAGATTATTCAGATTATCAGAGAGAATAATTGATATATAAACTCTCTCTTAGGGAATTTCTTAGTAATAGTTCAACCTGAAAATCACAACAATGAAAAAAAACATAAATAATGATAAAGAACCCAGATGGCCAACCATACAGACGGTGATTCTCACATATGCAAAATGATGAAAAGAATAAAGAATTATACATCAATTTAGATGTACTAGCACAGACCGATTTTCTTTTAAAATAAGAAGATAACCATAAAATAATTACTCTGGATATAGAAATCAGAAACACCCAGAGAGAAACTTCCATGATGCATAAATATAACACCCAAGCTACTTAAATTGTTACCTGCTCAAGTATTTGAAGACCGATACCGACAAACAATGCACGCTTGACTCCTGCTTCAAAAAGATCCCCCCACCTTGGTCCTTTCTCAGCTGTTTCAGATGGGTGAACCATTGCCGGTCCAACAACATGCTTGTCCAAGAGATCCTTTGAAAAAAGAGCAGGCTGGCTCACCAATGCAGCAGCTTGAATGAACTCACCTTCTGCAGTTAGGTCAGCCCCAGTGATCGAAACAAGAGAACCCCGCCGAGATCCAGGGACACCTTCTTGGTGCAGATAAATCCTCTTGAACCCACCTTCCTTCTTCCCATCTTCTCCCTCTCGCTCAGTCCATTTCCACGCCAGCTGCCACCCACCACCAATTCCCATACTACTAACTGCCTCCCCGGCATTCCCCTGCATTAACTACTATGGCGTCTCATGCTCAAAACACTCCCATGGGAGGGATGTGTGGGAACCATATCCTTTCCTTCCAAGCTTGTCGTTTGACGAGAAAGAAGTGGACTATGTAGATTATCATCGGAGTCACCTGCTGCATCATCCGAAGCATAATCCTCACCATCCCTCAGGCTCTCCTCATCCCACTGATCAGTTTTAGGATGCTGCTCAGCTACGCTAAACATGCTGCCAAAGTTGGGAAAAAGAGTGCTTCGCATACTTCCCATCTCTGGGAGTTTCTCATGCACGCTTCCAAAGAGCGTGACAAGAGGATCCATAAGAGGAACACTCTGGCTCTCCATGCTTCCATGACGGGAAACAAGTCCAAGGGCACTTTGTCCTGTAACAGGCCGAGCAACCCAAGAGAGACCCTCTTCAGGCCCATATAGTTTAATTTTATCCTTATCAGCGGTTGCACCTTGTTCATCATCGAGTTCAGCTGGGCCTATTATGTATTCTTCTATAGATGTCTCTCCCCCAACTCCCAAGCCTTCCACAAGTAAAGCCATTTCACCTGCAGACCAAAATAACATTTAACACTAGCAGAATTGACAAATCAAGTGTCACTCATAGTATTAGACAACAAGCCACAGAGTCAGCATGACATCATTACCACCAAATGATAATAAACTCTAAGCACTACCATTGTATATGCAGAAAAAAAATTTCACCAAAAAAAAACAAGAGCCAAACCAAATAGATGCTTAGAATTATGAAAAACAGAACCTCAATTACCCAGAGATACTTCTTCTGATAGAGATGACATCAGATGATTTAACAGACTAACTGTTTTCCACAGCTTCAAAGCACGTTTGTTTCACAACCATAATAAAACATAAAAATAGAAAAACAGAAAATTCTCAAAGATACCATCAGTGAGAACTTCTACATATGGGACCGACACACATCATCACATATCATCCAATGGGTATCAGTAACTTTCAGGGAGAAAAAAATAAAAAACTCTGCTATATCCAATTAAAATGGATGATGCTATTTGGCACTTGTATGTCTTTGCTGGTCAAAAGTGTCTGTTGCACCTATTGTATACTCTCTCATTTACCAAGATTTACAACCTACTCAAAAAAGGGCCATCAAAAAAAATGTACACCTCCAGTCTACTAAACCATACAGAAGAACACAATTTTCAAAAGAATAAACAATACCAGCACCTTTCACATGATGAAATAGATGTCTCCCAAAAAATTCTGTGTAACAAGCAATATATAAAAGGGATCCAAAATTTATATAAAGGATAAGTGACTGTAAAATACCCCTTCTGCTGAAACCATGCATTCTAATACAAGCAAGTAATCTCCATTACCCCGCTCATTTAATTAGTGATAATAAAAGATAAAGAATTGCATCAAAGTCAAGCAATATCATGATGATATTCAGAACCGTTCTGATGCCGATTCCCCTGAAATATAACAAAAAATGTTTAAAAACAGTACAAACCTGACACATCTTCCCGGCCACGTAACCTCTGCAGAACCTTCTTAGCCTCCAACATCCGCCCTTTACTGACTAACCATCGTGGAGACTCGGGCAAAAAGAATATTGTCAGGAAAAAAAAGAAAAGCGAAGGAATTGAGAGGACACCAAGCATCACCCTCCAGTTTGGCATGGCCATCAATGACATCCCAAAAACCATACAGTATGATAGGAACATCCCTCCAGAACCACTGAACTGTGGGAGAGTATTCAGCAACCCCCTTATTTCGGATGGTGCCGTCTCTGATATGTAAAGGGGGATGAGAGTGACGGCCAAACCAATCCCAAATCCATCAATGAGCCTCGCCAAGAGTAGTACATATACATTGGGAGACCATATCATCACCAAACCACTGAGGAAGTAGAGGATTGATGAAAGTATCAGCATTGGACGCCGACCAACCCAATCTGACACTGCACCGGAGAAGGTGGTGATTATCGTGGCCCCAATGAGTGACATGGCGACTATTAACCCTTCTATGGTAGGTGAACTTTCCAGTTTGAATTCCCTTTTTATGTAAAGAACAGCTCCTGAAGAACAATTGTAAACTATTTTAATCTTTAACCCAATATTGTTGATGTTATAAATCAATATCAAAGATCAATATCAATGCACAAACTGAAACATTGATTTCAAAAATCATCTTTAAACAAACAACTGAACGATTTACCTGCAATTGTAGCATTGTCCCATCCTTGCAACAAATTCCCAATAGAAGCAGCGATCGCTACGAGCACAGCACCTCTCATCTTCCCAAAGTGTACAAATTCCCAACTAAATTAACTGATTAACTGAAAAAAAAAACATTATACAGTCAATAATCAGATACAACATTTATTTATCTGCTGGTCTGTATGGAAACATACTCATCATATCATTTACAATTTATAATACTGGAAACCAAAACTGGATCCCAAATAAATCATCAATCCCCGTTTTTATAAAAAAAAATCACCAACTGAAACACATAAGAACCAGTAACTCAATCGCAACAAAACCATCCAATCAACGGATTCGGAGTCAGCAAATCAAGAAACTGCACAAAAGATCTACTCATGATTTCGAATTCCTCCGGAGAATCCTAACCTTACCATCCAAAAAGCTGCACAACACACAGAGATTGACACAGTACGAGCTGGCTCACAGAGAATTCAATATATACAGACAAATTTCCAAGCATTAAAAAAGAAAAGATTCTCTGATTGAAACCAATACAAAAAATACAGGAAATCTAAAGAGAGAGATTTGTCCGGTACCCTTTCAGACTTGGCCAAACTTTGCCGACTCTTGGACTTTATTCAATGCCTCCACAGACAAATGTTCAAGAGAACCTCAAAAAGGTCCAGATCTCTCAGAAACTCCAACAACGATTGGTTTCAACAAATCAAACTCACCAAAACTTGAAAAGCATCAAGAACAGTGGACGATCTCTTACAAAATCGATCGAATTCACCGAGGGAACAATCGATACGGCGCTTTCATCACTCGTAGAGCTTCAAAAAAACCTAAATATCCCCGAATTATTCACCGATACACACTGAAAATGGAAGACAGAGAATTCTTTGTCGATCTGGTTTATACGGACGAGAAAAATGGCTCATTTTTTGGACTCGCTCCAAACTGAGAAATGATTGAAAAAGCGAATCTGTATTAAGTTATTCGACTCTTTATGAACCGTGTTTCCTTCGAAAGTTCGACTCAAAAAAATTATAAAAAACCTATACTAGTTTTACTGTTCTTTTTGTTTTTTGTTTTTGTTTTTATTTATTTTTAAAAAAAAATCCAAATAACCCTCATGTAATTGTCTAACTAGGGTCAGTTTGAAAACACATATTGAAAAATAAATTTTAAAATAAAGCTGTTTTTTTATATTTAGTTTTAGTCCCTACATATAATGATACGTTCTTTTTTAGTCTTTAGGAGAGACCTATTCCTGAAAGGGGTTTAATGTTTGGTAGAAAAATTTGTTTTTTTCAATTCAAAAAATCGATTCCGACCGACAATCACATTTCTGTAGCTTTTGACTAAAACACGGATTTCAAAAGAGAAATATGAAGAAGTGAATCCAGCTTTTGATTCCGCCAGAATCCATACCCGTTTGGCTGCACGATTTTGGGATTTTAGCTTTTCAAAAAACAAAATCATCCCAAATCGTGCATCCAAACGGATCCTAAAATACATATAACACTATCGACTTTTCCTGAAGTCCATATAATCTCTTGAAGAATATTTATGTAAACCCAAATAACTTCATAAGTTAAACTTTCACTGATAATGATTATTACGTGAATATTCAGTTTGATTAACTCTTTACTAAAAACACAGTCATTTATATTTTGAAAATTTTGAAAACATAGTCATCTATAGAAAAAAATTTGTATACTGTGTTTTCAAAATATCCAAATCATATATTTATGATAATTATTTTATTTTAATTAATAAATTAGGAGTTCAAAATCATCTCAGTAATAAAAACACAAAATGCAGAATTTATAATATCAGTAACATGTATTTAAATTTGTACATTGCATTATATCATAATGATTTTACCAAAAAATCTATACCGTGTTTTCTATTTCCAACAACCCTATATTGTAATATAATATAGATTTTATTTAATTTTGAAAATTTTCTATAAATGACTGTTTACAAAATTAAAATGCAATTTTTTTGGAATTTGTTGGCAATTTTGATAATTTCAAAATTAAAACGCAATTTCTGAATTATATTATGCAATTTTTTATTTATAATGATTTTATATATTTTGAAATTGCAGTGTACCAAAAAAAAATCTCTATAATTTATTAAAAAGTACAGGAAATTATTTAAAAATAACGATTTTATCCCTCATAATAGATTATAAAAATCTATCTAGAGTGTCAAAATCATCTTTTACATAGGACTTTCTGCATTTTTAACACATTATAGGATATTTTTGGTATATTATATTTTCAGCCCAAGTGTAACCAAACAGAAAATTCGCATTCATTCTGTCAACAAAAATTTAACTCAGGAATATTTAGATATACATAGATGTTTCAGGGGGTTATATGAATTTTAAGAAAAGTCAATAGGTTATATAAATTTAATGCAGTTTACAAGGGGTTATAGGGTTTTTTCCCTTTTTATTTTATTTTTATTTTTTTAGGAAAAAATTAATTAGGTGTCCTATGGTCACCCATGAATTATTTTTAGGTCCCTGTAATTTTTAAATTTTTTTGGTCTTTCGGAAGTAATAAAAAATTATTCTTTAAATCACTGGAACAGCATGTCATTACCATGTTCTGTCAAAAATATCTAAATACCCCGTTAAATTTTTTTAATACACTGTTAACACTCCTCAGTCCATTGTTAAGTATTTTCAATACATTGTTAATATTTATTAGTATACATTGCTAACATTTGTAAAATGTTAAGAGCGACGATTATGTACATTTTTAATATTTCTGACAGATAGATTAACAACATTCAGCGTCCGTTTTTAATGGACATAAAAATAATTTTTTATTGTTTTAGAGACTTGTTTAAAAACTTTTGGAAACTTAAAATAAAATACGAGTGATCACAGGACCCTAATTAGTTTCCCTATTGTTTTTTTTTGGAACTCGAGTCGTTTTGTTCGGAAAGCTCTGACAAAAGAATCGCTGTTATTTTCTGTTCTACTTTTTGAAGGTTTTTGTATTTTTGGGGTGGGAAATCCAACACGTGGCGGTTCATGAGGACCTTCGAATCCGTTCATCTCAGACGTCAATTAGATGGCCCTACCTGAGTGAAGCGCCTCCCACTTGGACTTTATATTATTTAATTTATTAGAATATCTCTATGTGTATTTAGCTTTTTTAAATATCTATTTCATTAATTAAATATATATATCATTAAAAAAATTCAATCCAAAAAAGATTTTTCAAACATTTTTTAAAAATTCAAGTTCCAAGAACGTAGCTCTACGTTGTTTGAAATATTAAATTCTTAAATGAAAAAATATCAAAAAAAAAATTTTAAAAGTTAAAAATATTCAAATCAGTCAACTTTTAAAAATTGTATCTAAAAAAGTCTTCTCTTACAAAAATAAAAAGTAAAATAACTTGATTGCTCACATGTTATCTACTATTTAAACATCATCAAATACATTTTATTGTCTAACACCCCAATTAAAAAACATTGATAAATAAAAAAAAAATTGTGCATGAAATTTATTATTATTTTATATATATATAAATACACCATTAAGAGTTTAATAGTAAAAATTGAAAATTTTTGTTTATACAAAAAAAATTTATATGCAAGACATTTATACAATATAAAAAACAAAAAAAATTTAAAAAAATTTAGAAAAATCCCAAAAAATCTTATATATTTATGAATTACAATTTTGACATTTTTATAGCATAGTTAAAAAATTTAATAGCTTGTAAAACCACTCTCAAATAAAAAAATTTCATTATATTAATATTAATTTTTAATTAAATGATGATTATGAAATATTTTAAATACGATGAGAGAGAGTCTAAAAATTACATGAGGGTATGTTAGTCTTTTTAGTTTCTAAAATTAAAAAATGAGACTTTTTTTATAAAATTTTTAAAAGTAACTGATTTAGATAATTCTAACTCTTAAACGATTTTTTTTGGGTATTTTCCCTTCTTAAATTATAAAAAAATCAATTTCATTTGTTATAAAAAAAACTTTAGAATGATTTTTTTTTCTTGGTGAAACTTTAGAATGTTGTCACATAGAAACCTAAAGAATGTGTAAATATATTTCATAAATTTTCATTTTTATCTCTTTATTGATTACAAATTAATTCATTCTTATATTACAACTAGTTCACATTTCTTACCACAAAAAATAAATAAAAAAACACTCTAGTTCACATTAAATTCCCAAAAATGATGCCCCATAATATAGCAAAAATATCTATACATAATGAATGTTACGTCAAGTAGTGATATAATAAGATTATTAATATATAAAGTATCCAAATATGCTGTTAGCATTTACATTTTAGATACCATGTGAGGTCTTTATTGTTTAATTTCATATGGTGAGCTGGATTGACAAAACAGAAGAGCCAAGCTTTCTTCAATAATAAAATGGGAAAATCCATACAACCCCCTGAAATCCATATAACCCCGTCCCCTGACCTTTCTTAAAATCCATATACACCCCCCCCCTCCCCAACAAAACACGTAGTAAATCTAAATAACCCCCTAAATAAAAATTTGTTAATAAATGATGAATATTTTACACATATTTCATTTAGTTAACCCTGAATAAAAACACGATATACTAAAAAACAATTACAATAGGTTAAAAAAACAAAAAATCATATGAAAATGATAATTTTACCCTCTTAGATATATTATAAAACTCTATCCAGAAGGATAAGATCATCATTTATATAATATTTTCTGCATTTTTAACACATTGTAGATTTTTTTGGTATACTGTGTTTTCTACCCGTGTTAACCAAATATAATATTCATAAAATATTTATCATTATGATCGTAAATTTTTTTCAAGGGGCTATTTGAATTTACTAAGTGTTTTCAGGGGGTTATATGGATTTTTCCCTAATAAAATACTGTGACTCCTCTTGTACTCCGTCCACTTCTTCAAGAGTACTTTAAAGCCGTTTAATATACAGACAAAACAGAGAGGAAGCCTTTATAAAGATAAGTGACAGAAACTGTGACACCATTCATTACAAGTTACAATGAAGCCTGTCAAACAAACAAAAAAATGGTTGTACTTACATTCACATTGGAACCTGAGGAGGAAAAAAAGAAAGGCATGGCACCACCAACTTACATGCACTGCTCAAATAGAACAGAAAGGAATGCCTGTGATGTTTTTGGTCGATCACATGCACTTACTAACTTTTCATGTGATCTTCAATGTCTCACCAACCAATACCAACTTTCCAAGTGAGATATGTATGTGTATGAGAGGGAGAGAGGGCTTATTGATGAATTGAAAAGTGAATAGTACTTAATTATGCTTTTACAAGAATAATACTTAATTCAACCCAGTTTTCAATCCCTGGCTATATAAACAGATTTAAATTATAAAAAATCTTATTTAATGAAAAGTTGGTTTTTAAACTAATGTCCAAACACTAGATGCTGTCGATCTTTAATTCAAAGAAAAATGTGGCTCTTTCCAAGGCATATTCAATAAATATTCATGTGACAAACTACAACAAACATCATGTGATTATCCAAATTACTGTTATTAATCAATGATGTAATAGCAACACAGGAGCATGCAAAGGCAAGACACAATTAGCAACTGATTTTGGAATTGATTTTTTTCAAAACCAACGGACTGGTGTGTGCAACAGTTCATTCTTTGGAGCATTATTTGAAAGAGATCGGTACACACAATGTGGAGGGAAGCCACCCCAAGATGCACATACCTGCTTCAGTAACAATGAACAGGCAGGCACATTCAACTCTGCAGATTTACGACACTGAAATAAATTACGTCCAGCGTGTGCTTTAATAAATTGATCAATTGATCCGGTCAGAGAAGCACTTAGCAGGAGTTATTATGATCCATCAATACTTAGGAGCAACTCAAAATATATTTTTTTCATATTTTACAAGATCATGCACCCCACCTTCAACTTGGGCAGCTCCAGAGCAAACCTGTAAAGCATGAACAACATTTTGCAAAAAAAGAAGCTCTGGTTGGCAGTCATGACATGAAAACAATGGAGTTGCTGCTGTCATGTTTATACAATTATGATTAGATACCAAAAATATACATATTAGAATATTGTACCAAATGGGCAAATGGCTAGAATTTGATATAGCATGCATACTGATTTAATATATAACCCTCCAGATTTTAAAATTTAAACATTTCAAGAAGCATATCACCCTTTCCTAGTTTTTCATATATTAACATTACAGAGCTTCAGACAAGATTGGATTGTTAGTCCATTTAATAAACAAATACTTTGAATCCTAAATATCCCATTCATTCTTGGGTTTAAATTCTTTTAGTTTGTTGTGGGGATATCAGATTTTATTTTCACCTTTTATTTTATAAGAAATTTGCAAAATCTATGAGGTACTGAATTTGTCAAAGTGCACATGGGCTTTATTAATATTCAGTATATGACACCTTTTTTAGGTGGCCTATGCAATGTAATTCGATTCCTTGTATTTGAAGAGAAACAGACAGGTGGAATACCTGGACATGCATAAAAAACAAGACAACACTGTTTTGGTTCATGACTTTTATGACAACATGTTTGTTGTTATTATTCAAACCTTATGTCCAATCTCCAGCTATCATTTGGTTAATTACAGGAATATTTACTAGAACAACAAGTGTTTATGAGATATGAATTTCTAATAATCTGTAGGAATGTAAAGGGGGTATAAGTTATGCTAGTCATTCTTTCTATGAATGTTATTTTAATGGAAGATGGGGAAATATATGATATATCATTAACCAATGAACATATTCTGAGACCATTATATAGATACCACACACCTTGATTAAGCTGATGATATCGTTCAATGTCTCAGTTACTTTAGATGATTTATGCGGCAGCTGACATCCCTTTTGGGGACTAAAGGCATTGGGTTCTGTTATCTATTACAATGCCTACTCAATACATCAGGAGATCAGTTTAGATGTATGATATGTTAGTCACTGCGTAAACTTACAATTTCTTCTGAAGATTGCTTTCGTAATGTTTTTTCGGTTGCTTGATGGATTTTTTTTTTATTATTGTTAAATGTATTAGGGGTTTTTGAGATGGAGGCTCTGATACCATGTTAGAATTAGGAATCGAAGAGAATAAACTATTATGTTATTAGGGTTTGTACATAATATTTATAGTACAAAAAGGGAAAAAACTGAAATGACTAAACTATCCCTAATACATATAAGTAGTTTAGTCATTTACAATTTTCATTCTCAACTTGAAATTGTTTCTTTTGTAATGTATAGGCAACAACAGTTTACAAGGTTGCATCCATTGTTGCTTGCAGTGGGGTGCCTGTCATCATGGATGGAGGCATTGCAAATTCTGGACATATTGTCAAAGCTTTCGTGTTTGGAGCATCAACAGTTGTGATGGGGAGTTTCTTGGCCAGTGGCCATGAAGCTCCTAGGGTTTATGAGTATCGGGTATGTTTCTCCCTCCCTTAATGGATAGGGTGAGGAAACCATACTGTATATAAAGACCGATAAAAGATTCCAAATATCATGGGATGGACCCTCCCATGGAAGACTTCATTCATGTAAATGGGAAAAAGCAAAAAGGTATCAACATGGACGCTCAATTGAACTAATACAGAACAGTAGTTTTGGTCTTCCCTCCCATTTTGTAATATATAACAGTCAAATAAGCATGGAATGAATGAACGCCCCAAACAGCATTGAACAATCACATTCACACCAATGCAAATTTCCAAAAGAACCAATGAATTCCAACAGATCGCAAACCCAACCTCGAAATCCTCTAGATTGCATTTGCATTCAAACACGTAATAGGAATTCAAACCCATAAAGCATGGGAGACTCTGATACCTGCCCGCCTCCGACGGCGCAGACCTCCTGGGTGGTGAAAATGGACCCCGCAATCCATCAACCCCGGCCTGTATCAAATTCTCTGTCGGTGGGGGAGTCGATGCAGTGGGGGGAGGAAGATGACGTCGTCGTAGGTGTAGGAGAAGCCCTGGTTGAAGATCCGGTCGGCGGAGAAGCCGTCGTCGATCGCGGGATTTGGTGAAGTCCCGATGTAGGGGAAAGGGAAATGGGAGGGGTTTAGGGTTTTGATTGTGGGGAGGGAGGGAGCTTTATGTAAAACGGGCACCCCATCAACTCCATAACTTAAATTGATTTTTTTTTTTTTTAACAAACCAATCTCATCCCTTCAAAACCTAACCCACCTCCACAACACCTCACATGCCCCCCCACAGCACGTCCGCCGCCATTACTTCGATCTATAACGACTACGACCCGAAGAAGCGATCCAAGAGAGGTTGGAGGAGGAGAGGGTGGAGCGGCTGAAGAGGGCGAGGTCGTCAAGCTCATCGCCATGGTGGGGATGGCCGAAGAGTTTCTGGGGGGAGTATTTGAGGTGCTGTGGGGTGGGTTGGCATGCGAAAGGGTGGGGTGGGTTGTGTAGGGGTGAGATTGATTTGTTTCAAATGAATAAAAAAAAAGGGTGCTGCTACCTAGGCCCTATAAATTAAGCTCCATTTGTGAGCCCCAATAGGTGGCACTCTCCTATTGGTTCCCTATTTGACTTTTTCTAACTACCAAAATGACAATGACAAGACTACCCTTATTATAATTTTAAAAATAAAATCTAACTAACTAATATTTAAATTAAACCTCATAACTGAATCCCACAAAAGGTGGCACCATGAAATCCTCTCTTTGACCTAACATATTTATAAAAACTTTGAATTTTAGGGTTTTAATTTGGGTGAAACCATATGAACGAAAAATGACAGATTTCTTCTCATAAAAATAGAATTGGAATTCAAATTTAAATACAAGATTTGAATTAACAAATACCTTAAAAAAAAGGGCTGGAATTCAAATTCAGATACAACTGTATCTGGATTTGAATGAACAAATACCTTCAAAAAATGAGTTGGAATTCAAATTCAGATACATGTCTCTGGATTTGAATTAACAAATACCTTCGGAGAATGGGCTGGGATTCAAATTCAGATACAGGTGTATCTGGTTTTGAATTAACAAATACCTTCAAAGAATGGGCTAGGATTCAAATTTAGATACAGGTGTATCTGAATTTGAATTAACAAATACCTTTAAAGAATGGGCTGGGATTCAAATTCAGATACAGGTGTATCTGGATTTGAATTAATAAATACCTTCAAAGAATGAGTTGGGATTCAAATTCAGATACAGGTGTATCTGGATTTGAATTAACAAATACCTTCAAAAAATGGGCTAAATACAGTTTTATTTGGAAATCGCCAATGTTTGCTCCCCGAACCGAACACAAGATAAAATAAGTTGCAATCCAAATCAAATTCGAAATCCTCGCAAAAACTGCAATCGGATTGAATTTTCTATTTTTGTAAAATTGATGAATCAATATGTGTTTCGTGATCACAATTTCTTTCGATTGATATGATTGTTTTCGAAAAAAAGAAAAGAAACAACAGATCATGGAAAAAACAATATGTATAGATGAAACAGATCGTAAGGGTTTTCTGTTTGTTTCTTTAAATTGAATTGTTTATTTTCAAAAAAGAAAGAAAAGCATATCATAACCACCTCCCATTGATTGTGGGCCATTAATTGTGGGATCGGTTACAATATGAAAATATAATTTGAAAATGAAGAGTAATTTAGATATTTTATCTTTGCCACCTCATGGGGCTTTAGATGGGGCCTATGAATTGGGGCCCAAAAATCATTATTGAAAAAAAAATAACGTGGGGGTGAGTTGAGGAGTTAATGGTAATATTAAATACCACTTTTTTTTTATTAACTCGGTTATTGTACCATCTACAAATTGCTCACAATAATCAGAGAATGAATGTATAAAATCATCAGTAACATTTTTTAATGAATTTTTTTTTTAATGATAGATAATCCAAATTTACAAGAGCTTGAATGAGCTCTGAAAAAAAAAAGATAAAGAGAGAGAGAGAGAGAGAGAGAGAGAGAGAAGTAAAAACAAATTGTGGAACAAGAGATAGGAGCATCGAATAGAAAGAGAATTCTATATGACACCTGTTGTAATTCCAGCATAAATGGGTATACAGTTTTTCCAGCATAAATGAGTATAAATAAAGATAAAATAATTTTATGTTTGATTGTATTTTGAATTATTTTGATTGAAAAATGTAATAATAAAAAAATTTTATTTAGATAAAATATAAATAAAGTGTGGATAAAAATTTACAAAAAGTGAAAAAATGATGATAGTTGATTTAACGAGTGATTTATAAAAGTTGATGACAGTTGATTTTTTACAGTGGACCCACATATTCTTTAGGTGGAATAACCTGGAATAACTTTAATTCTAAAAGAGTTGGCTGGAATCCATATATCACTTATATTAGTTTATTTTGACATAGATTATCTCAGTGTATTCATTGTATTCAAACACCAAAAATTATTTATCTTGCTTTATTCCAGGTTATTTTGCGACCTATTCCATATGCAAATGGGGGCTTAAGATAAAAGACATCTAATCTTTCTTTGCTCCCAACTATGTGCTTTCACATGTATTTGCACGATTACGGAGTAGTTCACACAAACAATTCATATACCTCCATATTCACTAAGTACGGTCAAAATCTTGGAAAATTTTGTGCAAAAGAAATTTTCATTTTTTTGTTATAGAATTATATATTTTTTTTTATCAAAATATATAAGATTTACTTTTATTTTTTGACGCCCTCAAGATTTAATCATTGTTGTCATTTATGGAGAGAGGGTGCTAACCGATTTTTCAAAATTCAATTCGCAAGATTTACTATTTCTAAAAAATTAAAATATGTTCTGATTGTTTGCAAGACTATTTCTAATATTATTATAGGTATACATGGAAGTTATTTAACAAGACAGGAGGTTAAAATTGGCTTATAAAATAGAAGAAGAATTACATGTCCTAATGAATTTAATATGTATATTTATAAAAAAAAATTATAATAAAATAAATAATGCGTTCATTAATTTTAAATCATATATATTTATTAGGTGATGTGATATCTTCGTGTATATATAATTTTAACATGTCTGAGTATAACAATTGAATGGGATAAAAAAAATCAGTGTGTTACACAATAGCATCATCGCACGATTGATTAATTTTATATGTATTCGTTGCATTGGAGTAATGGAACCGAATCCTCTGTTTGACCCATAATGTGTTGAAATCTGTTTTGACTTTTAAACTACCACGTATCATTTGTAATATCAGACGATCAAAAAATCATGGGGCTCATGCTTACAAATTTTTGATCGTCTGATATTAAAAATGATATGTGACAGAAGAAATGTCAAGCAGATTCCAATACATTATGGGTCAAGCAGAGGATCCGATCCCTGAAGTAATACCCACTGTGATGATACAAAACGAGAATTAAAATATAGTGCTTTTCATGAAAAGCAGGAAAAGAAAATTGAGTTTTGGTGTAAGAAGACCCACATTGAATAATACTGTCATTAGAAGAGACATAGAGAAGAGGATGTCATGGCTTTTGAGAGGTATGAAAAAGACTGACAGAAAGATAGTTTGGGGGGAGGACATTGATTCCATGAAGTGATGCAGAAAAGAAAGCTCTCACATTAGATTCATTTTGTTTTTTTTCATATCTTTTTGTTCTTGTACATCTTGACCAACATATATCAACAAAATGCAGTTATACCAAGATAAAGCTTTTACTTTAATTTCTCAGAATTAAAACAATGTACCCCCTCAAAGAGTTAAAAATATGTGTATCAGCAACTGTTTCACTTTTCAGAAAATCTCATCTTCTTTTCACAGAAAAAGAGGGCGACAAGAAGCGAACAGGGGCTACAAAGAAAAGGAGATTAGATAAATTAGAGAAACAGAAGATCCACATGAAAATTAAAGGGAGAATAGCTTGGGAAAAGATACCCTGTTGTCTCAGTGGGGCTTTAAGGGTTTTGATACAGTCTTGTATTTATTTTTAGCCCCCACTTTTTCATATTCGGATCATGTGCATTTATTGAAAATAATAACTACATGTGATCTCAATCAAATAAATGAAGGGCTAACAAATATTGGACCTTGATCAAGATTCAAGAGCTACTCCAATGAAACAAAACTTTTGCTCTTGCTCACGTGCCCTGTGATGCATTCATTTATTAAGAATAAATTTAGGGACAAACTCATGTTATTTTTTCTTTCGTAAAGAGTATATTTTAGGTGAAGAACATGTGTTTTTTCATTATAAATAATGTGAACGCTAAAAATAGTCTTGAATGAATCGAATGAATACATATTTACATATTCCACTATGAATAAAAGTGTGTGTATTATTACTGGGGCCATCTAAAGGAGCTTAGCCATAGCACTCAAAGGAGTAGTTTGACAACCTGATAAAATATTAATGATAAATTATTTTAGGAATAAAAAAGGGATAGATGTTGTTCGGATGGAACAATTTTTTTTTTCAATTTCATGTTAAAATTAGGATAACTATTTATAATTTATCTCAATTATTTTTTATAACAATTCGGAATCAATTATTCTCTCTCATTTGATCCCCATATCCCCTATTTATCCCTTATCCCACCACAATCAGAATTGGGACAACAGGTTACATGGGCCGGCCCATTTTCATTTGGAGTTATTTTCTAACCCAGCCCAATCAACATCCGCGACAGCCTATCAATCTAACGGTCCAAAGTATAAAACCACCCGATTATCGGTCAGGATTACGAGAATTTCAAAAGGGTGCCTCTATTTGCACCCCTCAAATTGGGGTGCACACCTCATAAACAGGTAATGCACAAAAAATCCATTTATAATCGGATTTGTGCACACCCATATATTCGGATCCTTCGCGACACTCGTAATGTCGATCATTGACGTTTGGGTCGACAACGGGGGTGTCGCGGGGTTTAGAAACCTGAATCCATAGCATCTGAATCCTTAGCGACACTATCAGTGTCGGCATTTAACATTTAAGTCGACAATACTAGTGTCGCGGGGTTCAGAAACCTGAACTAGTAGCATCTCCATCAACCATGACACTATCAGTGTTGATATTTGACGTTTACGCCGACAATTCTTGTGTCGCGGGCTTCAGAAACCTAAATTCATAGCAGACTAATATGTGTGTCGACATTCTGTGTGTCGACGAGTTAGCTATATGGCGACAATATCAGTGTCGATACTAACAGATTTTTTGAACGATTCAAACATTCACACATTCTCCTCAACCACCTGTCGTTAGATCTCTGCCTCGCCCTCTCCTTCTTCGACTGAACCAGATCCCTCCCCGGCTTCTGCCACGACCACGGCTCCCACTCCGCCCTCCACGGCCTCCTCGTCCGCCACCGCCTCTTCGCCGTCGTCCGCCGGATCCGAATCTCAATGTTCAGATCGTGCGATGCGGGAGATGTTGTTGGGGCTCTCGAAGGGGAGGAGGGTCTGGGACTTGGAGAGGTCGGTGACGGAGATGCGATTGTCGACGGGGAGATGAGTTGGATGTCGTCGGTGTGCTTTGAGAATGGATTGGAGCTTAAATAAGGGGGTGTTTAAAGAATGAGAAAAAGTTTTGATGGGTGTGTAAAAATAGGGGTGTGCACCTCAATTTAAGAGGTGCAAATAGAGGCACCCATTTCAAAAAGCGGGGGACCACAAGACGGGCTCTTTTTCTTTTCATCCTCCCGTCACATGTGGAGAATCGGGTGCCTTTCCTCACACGAGTCAAACCTTCCCACATTTGTGCCTTAAATCACTTGACACGTGTCTAGACAACCGACCCCTCCTTTAACACCGAATCCCCAAAACTACCCCCATCATCCATGTTACGCCAAGCGCGCATATAAGGGTATTTTGGGTAAACCTCAAAAAACCTCCGAGGGTTTAGGGTTTCTGTTCGTACGTGGACGCGCGAGGAGCGCGAGAAATTCGGGTCGCCATTTCTGAAGCAGAGACCGAACAACTGAAGTCAAGAATCAAAAATCAGAGAGAGAGAGAGAGATGATGGGTTTGAATGGGCGGGAGAGGGAGGAGGGGAAGAGAATGAGAGTGTACAGTCGAGAGTACTACACGGTGTGTGCATTCGGGGGTATGTTCAGCGCGGGAACGACCCACCTCGCGATAACCCCATTGGATGTCCTCAAAGTGAACATGCAGGTCAGTCGGAGTTTCCATCTTTAATGGGTTTTTTGATCGATCTCTGTTTGTGGGTTCACGTGGAAATGGTGAGGTGTTGATTTGGGTCTTCGTGAGTTGGGTGTGGGTCGAAATCAAGAAACCGACTTTTGGTTTGCGCGCATTCTTTTGGTTTTTCATGTTCAGTTTGATTTGAAACTATTGAGGTGTTGGTGTTCTTGTTGGGTGATTTTTGGAGCATTTTTTTTATTGGTAAAAAAATGAGATTTTTTTTAACAATGGCCATGTATGTTTTAAGCTGTTAGTGGAAATTTGTGATTGATTCTCTAATTGATATTTATTTCTGGTTTTATATGATAATATGTATTATGGTCTCTTGTTGTAAGGCTTTTAATTGAAAATTAGGCTGATTGTTTTGTACTAAAAATGGAGCAAATTTTTTTTAACAATGCCCATGTATATTGGAGCAATTTTTTTTAAAAAAAATGCCCATGTATATTTTAAGTTGTTAATGGAAATTTGAGTGGTTGATTCTCTAATTGATATTTGTTTCTGGTTTTATATGATAATATGTATTATGGTCTCTTGTTGTAAGGCTTTTTAATTGAAAATTAGGCTGATTGTTTTGTACTAAAAATGGAGCAAATTTTTTTTAACAATGCCCATGTATATTGGAGCATTTTTTTTTAAAAAAAAATGCCCATGTATATTTTAAGTTGTTAATGGAAATTTCAGTGGTTGATTCTCTAATTGATATTTGTCTCTGGTTTTATATGATAATATGTATTATGGTCTCTTGTTGTAAGGCTTTTTAATTGAAAATCAGGCTGATTGTTTTGTACTAAAAAATTATTGCCCTACATATTAATATGTGAAGAATGGCAGGGTTAGGTTAACGAACTTGTTGAAAACTTGCGGATTGTTTGCTATTTTATCGATTCATGTGACAAATGATGTAAGAATTTATGCAATGAATGTTTTTTTTATGAATATCAAATAAATATTTAAAATTTTGTTCCAGGTGAACCCTGTTAAGTACAACAGCATTTTATCTGGTTTGAGTACGCTCTTAAGGGAACAAGGTCCCTCTGTCTTTTGGAGAGGCTGGGCCGGCAAGTTTTATGGATATGGTGCTCAAGGTGGCTGCAAGTTTGGTCTATATGAATACTTCAAGAAGACATACTCTGATACATTGGTGGGTTACAATAAAAATGCTGTCTATTTCCTTAGCAGCGCTTCTGCTCAGGTGATTGCGGATGTCACTCTTTGCCCTTTCGAAGCAGTCAAAGTTTGCGTTCAGACACAACCTAAGTTCGCAAAAGGTTTGGTTGATGGATTCCCGAAGATGTATTCGGCTGGAGGGATTTCTGGGTAAGGAAGCTAGACGTGAAAATCTTTTGTGTTTGGTCGAACTTGCTGTCCTTCAGTTTAAGTGATATCTATTGTTGGTTTGCAGTTTATACAGGGGACTACTTCCTCTGTGGTGTCGGAACCTTCCATGTAATTGCTTCTTCCCTGTTTAAAATGATAACAAGTCATTATCTTTCTGACCATGTTGAACGTTTTTTAATGCTTGAAAATAAGAGACTGCTCAATTCTAACTTATTAGGATGCCTTTTAGAATGGGCATGGTACCAGGACATATTCTAGCAACCATAGAAATTCCTAGTAGATCAGGATCAACCATTTATTTGCTAATATGAGTTGTTATCAGTTCATTTTTTAGTGGTCACTTGGTCAAGTTCGTATGAGCTGATTATAATGTGAATTGTCCCGGCCTGCATCAATGCGTTATAAGTTTATTTGTGATTGGATGCCGTTTTAGCTTCTCACTCTGTTTTATGGATGCATTTTTTGTATACGTCAATATTCATTTAATTTTTATTCATTAGGGAATGGTTAAATATCATTGATCTGGACATGGGCTTACATGGATTGAAGTGCCTGAAAAAAAAATATAATTGCGTAGCCGACTTATTATACAATTTATACGGTGATGTTTGTGTTTAAAAGTAATGTTCTGAAAGGAGTCATTATTTTGTTAAAATATCCACAAATTGGGCTGCACTTTTGCTAAATAGCCAGTATTTACTCCTCTTTTTTTAGTTTTTTTAGTCATCTGGACGTTTGTCAAATTATTGATATTCATCTATGCAAAACTCAGAATTTAAGTCCAAGACCAGTACAAGGGGTACCAGCCTAGAAATTCATTTGATATAAAAATTTAATAATCCATGGATTTGGATGTCGTATTATAGCTTATAGGACTTGTTCCGATGGAAACTTGTTTTGCATTGGCACAGCTTATTGTTTTTACATTCAATTCTCTTGTATATTTCATATGATTCAGTTATGTAAGGTCATATCTCTTAAGTTTTAACTACTTCGGATTAAGATTGACCAGCTCTGAGATTAAGATTAACATTGGTGCAGCTTATTGTATCCCTCCCGCAAAAAGATGCAGTGATGTCTGAGATGTATAGTAAAATAAGCAATGTGGTTGTGGAACCACTCTTCTTACAAATTATAATAACTTTGTTATAATCTGAATCATAAATGAAGGCAAGCTTAATATTTTTTCTAAAAAAAAGATTGACTTCCTTTAGGAGGAACCAATATGAAAGTTGAAAAAAAGAGGGTTCATAGTGTCTGCTTAGACACTCCTGTTGCAATTGTTTGGACTATGTTTGTTGGGTGAATATCAATATCGTTCCTTTTTTATATACATAATTATATATCAAATCCTCACCAAGTACATGATGCATTGTCTATTCCCTAACTTGTAATCTTTTCACAGTTTCCATCATCATGTTTTCTACGTTTGAGCACTCAGTGGACCTCTTATACCACAAGTTAATTCAGAAAAGAAAAGAAGAGTGTTCAAGGACTCAACAGCTTGGAGTGACTTGTATAGCTGGGTATACATCGGGGACTATCGGGACAATCATATCTAATCCCGCAGACAACATAGTGTCCTCTCTTTACAATAATAAGGCAGACAGCGTCTGGCAGGTGATATGTCTTTCTTTAGTTCACTCCCCACTTCCACAATCCGATCATATATCCAATGAATACCCAATCTGAATACATCTCCTCTGCAGGCGGTGAAAAAAATTGGGTTTGTCAATCTTTTTACAAGAAGTCTCCCTATTCGAATTGCACTCGTAGGACCTGTTGTGACTTCCCAGTGGTTCTTCTATGACACCATTAAACTCCTAACTGGGCTGTGAGTACTTCATCCAAGCTTTGCTAATATTCAACCTATGAAGTGATGAACTGATTCTCCTTCTGTTTTATCCTTGGTTTTTCTGTTGGAAAATTTTCAGGCCACCAAGTGGAGGAATTCACAGCGATTTCGAGGAGATCAACAGTCTGGGCTAGTTTGCAATTCTTTCCTTGTTCTCTGTTTATGCGGGCCAAACATTTTTTGAGGATTCAATTCTGATTTGCGTGATGGGCAACACACGCACTCGCACACACACACACACCTCATCCAATGGAATGCTTTTGTTGTGGATGAGATTTTTTTTATTTTTAAACCGTCTGGAATTACATGGATTTCTGCACATTATGTACATGTATACATTGAAGGCTCATAGAAAAAAAATAAAGTTTTGCCGCCTGTGATGAATCAATCAATCATCTAGTATTTTGTTCATGTGGTAGTTTTTGCTCACCTATATGGTTAGTGTGATGATGCACTGGCATTCGGGGATATATATGGTTATTGGGATAATTCTGTATGATTACATTTTTCTCGGTCACTATCTTTATCTCATATATGATATTGATAGGATATTAATTTCTCCTAATGAAATTATTATAACACCCCAAGGGGGTGAAGCATAAACCCGGAATAAGGGGGAATATAAGATGATAAGAAGAAAAAAATTAATTGTTTTGTAAAAATAAAATATGATAGTTATATCTTGATAAATTAACATGAAATCTTAGTAAGGACTTGGACTTGTCTAGGTAGCATTTGTTAGCCGGATTGCAAAACTGATTTTATGCAAACGTTAGGTTTAAAACTGATTTTGCACGAAGTTGTCTCCCTTTAGCTTTCTCTCATCGTAGCTTTTGAGCATTATTTGTCTGAAATAAAATGTATGTAGGAAGTTGCGATTACAAAACTGATTGGTTACACGATTGTATAATCAATTTTCTATAAACGTAAAAATTGTCCAATCATAGAAGCAAATGTTGCCTAAGTTTATATGGCAACTTGATCCACATGTTGGCCACCACGTGGATATATTTCTAAGGGAAAATACCTATAAAAATCATTTAAGTTTTGAAAATAACAAAATTAGTCATTTTTAAAGATTCTATCTAAAAAAAATTTGCTTTCACAATTTTAAATAGTAAGATGACTTGATTGTCCTTATCTTATTTACTATTTAAACATCATTACACATATTTAGAGAAAAAACATTGATAATAGTGTTTTTGGGATTAACACCCCAATTAAAAAACATTAATAATCAATAAAATATTTTTTATTTGTGTATAAAGTTTAATTTATTATTATTATTTGTATATTTAAATACACCATTAAAAGTTAAATTATAAAAAATTAAAAAATTTCGTTATAAAATATTAGATATTTCTATACTTTATAAAATCTTTTGGGGCACTTAAATATGTTTAATCTTATAAGGATTTTTTATGTATAATATTTTATAAAGAAAATGTTCAATGTTTTACAATTTAACTCTTATTGATATATTTAGATATATAAAATAATAATAAATTAAATTTTATGCACAAATAAAAAATATTTTATTATTTATTAATATTCTATAATTGGGGTGTTAAACAATTAAATGTGTGTGATAATGTTTAAATAGTAAACAACATAAGAGTAGTCGAATTATTTGACTTTCTAAAATTGTAAAAGAAGATTTTTTAGATAAAATTTTTAAAACCGACAGATTTGGGTATGTGCAATCGTGGATGATTTTTTTGAATATTTTTCCTATATGAAATGGTATTAATTTTGTAATAATTGAATTTATGTAGCAAAAATTATGTCATTTTTTAAAAAAAAAACCAGAAAAAATTAAGTTAGTCCAAATTTGAGGGTAACTCATTCATCCTCCGAATATTAAAAAAATTCTTGAATCTCCAAAATGAATCTTCATTTGAAATATGATGGGAACATCGTCATCTATAATTTTAAATAAATATAATATGATCACAGATGCTCTTATACCACTTCAAGAAATCATTTTTGTGGTGTATTTTGAAAGGATAATGTTATGTACAACTTCATTTTCATTTTCAATTTCAGTGTATATATTTTTAATTTTTTAAAAATAGTATACTTCATCTAATGAGGTATATGCTTTTATAAAAAATGAATCATATACTATAATGAATTGTATGAGTGCATTTATAGAAAAAGTAAAAAAATTATTTCAAAACATATACTTTGTTAAGATAAACATATGCTCCGTTAATTTTCTATCGACGCATATAAAATTGAACTTGGGACTAAAAAGGATCTAGTGTAACAATACTAATTTTGAAAATGATATAGAACCTGCCAGAATACTTTAAATTTTTGAATAGGCACTCCACAGTCCACACCGTGTAACCGGCATTGGTATCATAAATGATGGAAAATATGTCTTGTCATTCATAGAGTATAATTTTAATTAGATGTTGAGGTTGGGGTTCTTCTGGTGGAAGATAAGAGCCAGTCTTCTTTGATCAGACTCATGGTTGTTGAAGGTGGGTCATCTGTCAAAGGTCTCTGTAGCTTTGCTCGTTCCATTTCTGCTGAAACCCCCATGATAATTTTGTTTTGATCTTCCATTTAGGTATTCTTTATGGACATCCTAAACATGATTTCTCTTCTATTAAAAGTTTGATTGAATGATTTTTATTATGGACCAAAGTTGGCTTTTAACATCTGTTTTACTGTTATGATAAATAGATTATTATTTCAATGAATTTTTAGTTTTAAATCCCTGTAAACATGTTTATTTATGAATCGATCCATCTCTTCTCTATATTTTTTTAAGTCCCCAAATTCAACCGCTTATTTAGTTTTTAGTTCTTCCGTCAAATGTCTGTTCATACACCGTCATTACGCACACTCAGTGAATGCAATGAAAAATTTAGATGCTATGAAAAAATTTGTATGCAAACAATAAATTTTTTATTTTGCATGGTTCTAAATTTTTTATGTCCCCAACTTTAAACGGCGTTTTCATTATTAGTCTTTACGTAAAATAAAATCATATTTCACAAACTAACGGTGTATGGACAGATGTTTGATGAAAAAACTAAAAACCAAATAGACAGTTGAATTTAGAGATTTAAAAAGAAATATGAAGTAATGAGGAATCAATACCTAAATAGGTATGTTTATATGGACTTAAAACTAAAAACCCATTCTTTCAATAATAGTTACAAACAGTGGCGGCTCCAAGAATTTTTATAAATGGAGTCAATAAAAGTAAATTTTTTTAAATTTTTTTTATTCTTACCATATATTTATCAAAACATAAACATTTTTTTAAAAATAAAACAACTTATGTTAATAAGAAATAAATCATCCGTCCGTCCGTTAGTGATATGCGCATCCACCAACTTTGTTGGAAGATGAGGGGTCCCAATCAGTCAATCTCACGATTTGTCTTTTTTAGTGCTATTACACACATGTTTTTTTTTCTGTCCCGATTTCAGTTTCATATACGTCGATAGAAAATTAACGGAACATATATTCACATTAATAAAGTATATACTTTGATAAAAAAAATTATATTTTATATAAATATAACCATACAATTTATTAGAACATATTATTTATTATAAAAGCATTTATCTTATTTAATAAAATATATTATTTTTAAAAAATTTTAAAAAATTTAAATATTTTTAATAAAATATTTATTAATAAAATTGAGACTAAAAATGAAACTGTATTATTTTTAATTCCGGGGGGTCAACGATGATGTTTGAAAACTTGTTGGGCTGGGCTATTATTTTTAATTAAACATTGTTTTTTTTTTTATGTGGTGGGAGACCCCACCGCACAAAAGGTGGCGCCGCCCCTGATTACAAACCATTTTTATTAATAAATTATTATTATTATTTTTATGTAAAACTAATTTAAGCGTCGAATTTGACGGTTCCAGTTAGATCCTACATAAAGGACCCATTTGGATAAGTGGTTGAAATCTCAAGATTATGAAAAGCTACTAAAAAATGTCTAAAGTTTCAAAAAGATAGTTTCAAAAGAGTTTGAAACACAGAAAAAATACACTATCACCACATAAAAATGGATTGAAACGCAGAAACTGAAAAAGTATTTGACTCCACGTATGCATTTTTACGGCTTTTTCACCGCAGAATCCGCGCAACCGTGGAGCCAAACGGGCCCAAAGTGTGTCTTTTTCTCGTCGTCCATGGAATCCCAATCAATTCTAAGCCTTAACATACAAAAGTCCTCCTATCATATAATATTATAAGGTAAGTTACAGAATAATTATAGTTTAAAAGTCATCGGTTGTTATTCACAAAGTGCTAAAAAAATAAAAAACATGTTGACTTTGTAGCCGGCACTCATCAGTCGTCACAAAAAGTTCAAACGCATAAAACTAAAAGACACGGTTTCCTTTCTAAAAAAAACACACCAAATTTTTAAGTACTAAAAAAGTTGATATTTTTAAGTTAGCGCGAAGTGAAAATTTTTATAAAAGGAGCCTAATGTGATTTATTTAAATATTTTTTTAAATCATATCATTATGTTTTTTTATTTCAATAGCATAATTTAAAAAATGTATGAAATAAAATAAAAATACTTACATAAAACATATCTCTGAATAATTTTAAAATATAATTATCATATTTTAAAATGATTTGTCAAATTTCTTATCGATGATTCACAAAAAAAACATGTCAAAACTTAAATTTAAAAAGTAATACATACTTTTAAATTTGACTTCAACAATGTTTCATATTCTGAAAATGTTAAATGATTTGATTATTTTAGATATTTCTACAACTATTTGAAACTTTAAATAAATTAATAACAATGACAATAATTTAAAAGAGAAAAATTATATATCTTCGAAGTGTTGATGGATGAGAGGAGAGAGGATTATTGATTGCAAATTTTCAATTGTGAGACGATTAATGAAACAAAAGATAAAAATTAAGGATTTTTTTAGAAATGAGGATTAATATTATGAACAATTGAGATACAAAAAAAAATTAAAAAATTTATTTTTTTCAAGATGAGTGCCTGGATGGGGACGCTGAGGAGCGGGGTCCATGCCTCTATGGTTGTGTATGAGATAAGGATATTGAAGGAGGCTTGAGGGTAAATGAAAATGTAGAATCAAAATCGACTTTTGTTTTATGTGGATGAGAGGGTTAATTAAAAGAAGGGGTGAGGGTACACCATGCACATGGATGTTCTAGATGGACGTGTTGGGTTGTTTCTATTTAGTAAATTTCATATGTAGTTGGGGCACATGACCTATAATCCTAATTAAAATTCTATCACCAAAAAAATAAAAGGGTTTAAAAGTAAATAAAAAAATTCAAGGGGATCTTGTGCCCCCAGGGCCTTAGACGGCTCCGCCACTGTTTTAGGGTTTCCTCACCGAGAGAAAGAGATGATGTTGAGGAGATAGAGAATAAGATTTTTTTAAAAGATAATTGTAGGAATTTCTAATTCAATAATCAATATAAAAATAGACAATGTTTGAAGGGGATGAGAGGAATAGAGGAAATGAAAAACATAAAATCAAACAAAGTTAAAGAGACCATAGGACCCGGATATAAAAGATTTCTACTAAGTCCAGCCTCCAAAACCTTACTCGATTACTCGCAGATTATCTTTCCATACCCGGGTTGAGAATTTTGTACTGCGATTACTTCACATAGTGAATCATTTTTTGCTCCCCTCCATGGACATATTGTTTAACCATGTAAATTTGTGTGTTTTTTTGTGTGTAGTTTTGTTCTCTTGATCCTTTTGCAAGTGTTGAGATCAAATCCTACAGGTGTCGTTGCATCTACATGAAACCTCATGGTACTTTTGTTAGAATATTTCTTTTAGGTTTCATTTTTGGACATCCTACACGTGATTACTCATCTATTTAAATTTGTTTATTGTAAAAGAATAATTCTTATTATGGACCAGAGTTGGCTTTTAAAATCTGTTTGGACTGCGACAATAATTATTATGGAATAGACAAGTATTTCAATAATAGTTGCAAACATTTTTTTTAATAAAAAAATATTTTTATGAAATTAATTTAAGCATCTTATTTGATTGTTTTTGTTAGTCTATATAAATTGTCATCTTTCTTCTCATCAGGTGGAATCCCAATCAATTCGGGTACGTTTGGTTACGCGATTGTAAAACTGATTATGCAGGAATCTATGTTTTAAAATTGATTTTACAGGAAACTCACTTCCTTCAGTTTTTGAAAATAACAGTTTTTAAATATCATTTGCTTAAAATTTATATACAGAAAACTGTTATAATAAAATTATTTAATTGTATGGTTACAGAAAGAGTTTCTTTATGTAATAAAATATGCGTAATTGTGCAAACAAAAACTCGTGCTATTATATAAGGTTTAAGTACAAAATAATAATTGTACATTAAAAGTCATTGGTTGCTTTTCACAAAGTGCTAAAAAAACCAAGAAAAAAGGATCATAATGACTTTAATAGCCGGCACTCATCAGTCATCACAAAAAGTTCAAACGCGTAAAAGAAACAGTTTCCTTTGAAACAAAAGTCCACCAAACTTTTAAGGGATTTTTATTTTTTAGACCCTGTAAACTATATAATTTAATGACCAATCACTTTCTTCTTTATATTATTTTTTTTAAGTCCCTCTGTTTATATGATATGTTGCTTGTTAATCCCTGGACCATACTACCTAAACTACCCTCATCCCCATCAAAAGAAACTAACCTCACACCCCACCAAAAAAATCACTCGTCCCCACCAAAACAGAATCCTCACCGCAACAAATGTGCAATCCAAGAATGCTTTGATCATACAAGACCTCAAATCTTAGAACGGAAATGAAGTTACAGATGATGTTGGGCAGGGCATCAGAGGTGGGTACATGTTGGGCAGGGCATCAGAGGGAGGCCGATGAGGACCGGGAGGTCGGCGCTGCATATATATATATATATATATGGAACCGATTCGGTGCGGCGAACGGCGGGTTCGGCGAACGGCGGGTGCGACAGCGATCATAGGCCGTCGATCATGGGTCCATCGCATCGGACGGTTGGATGCGATTCACATTGACCGTCAGATGCGATGGACTCGCGATCGGACGGCCCACGTTGCGACCGCACCTGCCATTCACCGCACCTAATCGCGAGCGTGTATATATATATATATAGGAGTAATTAGGTGCGGCGTGCGGACGGGTACGGCATCGATCACGGGCCATCGATCATGAGTCCATCGCATCGGATGGTCGGGTGCGATTCACATCGACCGTCGGATGCGATTGATCCGTGATCGTACAACCCACGTCGCGTACACCCGCCCACACGCAGCACCTTATCATTTCGGTATATATATATATATATATATATATATATATATATATATATATATATATATATATATATATATATATATATATATAGGGAGCCGATTACATGCGGTTTACGGTCGGTGCGGTGCGCGATCACGGGCCGTCGATCACGGGTCCATCGCATCAGACGGTCGGGTGCGATTCACGTCGACCGTTGGATGCGATGGACCCGCGATCGAACGGCCCACGTCGTAAACCGCACCGACCGCACACCGCACGTAATCGCGACCATATATATATATATATATATATATATATATATATATATATATATATATATATATATATATATATACGTCGATGATAATATGCGGCGTCCCGCACGGTGCGGGAACGACGTCGTTCGTCCGATCGCGGGTCCATCGCATCCAACGGTCGATGTGAATCGCACCCGACCGTCCGATGCGATGGACCCGTGATCGACGGCCCGTGGTCGTTCGCGCACGTTCCCGCATCGCGCACCGTATCATATATATATATATATATATATATATATATATATATATATATATATATATATATATACACTAGTTAAATACATGCGCAAATACACATGTTTAAAAAGTCATTGTAAGTCAAATAAATAAAACTGAACGATATTGCAATTTTATCACAAATTAATCCGGAAACAAAAAATGAAAAAATTTCAAATCCAAAAGAATGATTTTTCCCATTAAGTAATCAGTCTAATCAAAGCCACATACCCCATCCAAAAAGAAAACTCAGTCAACAACAACCACCCGAAATTGAAAAAAAAAAAGAACAAATAACCAAACTTGACAGATAAAAGGCTTGGACATTTGCGAATAGGAGAAATATACCATAATACCAAATTCCAATTAAACTTTATTTAATAATCTAATCAGTAAAGAACACCGCTAAAAAAAAGTATTTATTTACACATCCAAAGAAACAATGATATGTATAGATCTAAAATGAATTCAGTAACATAAAAACAGAACAATGTATATATAAAATAAAATAAAGCAAGAACGGTAGAGATTCAAGAAGCCAGTCTGGCAACAGATGCGATTGACAACCGCGCGCATCCAAACAGTTTCATGGGCAACACATACGGGAGCGAGTACTACAAGGGATATGAGGAGTTCGCGACGGACCGATCCGTCTTCAAGCTCACAAGCAATACGACCGCGTCATCCGAGTTCTCCATCTCCAATCGCACGGTCCTGGAAGAGAAGCGGGCGGCGATCGCGAGCCCTATATCGAAATACGTCTTGGGGCACAAGACGGCGAACGTAAGGGACCTGTACACGCTGGGGAAGAGGCTCGGGCAGGGGCAGTTCGGGACGACGTACCTGTGCACGGAGATCGCGACGGGGGCGGAGTACGCGTGCAAGTCGATCGCCAAGCGGAAGCTGATATCGAAGGAACACGTGGACGATGCGCGGAGGGAGATCCAGATCATGCACCACTTGGCGGGGAACAAGAACGTGGTGACGATTAAGGGGGCGTACGAGGATCAGACATACGTGCACATCGTGATGGAGTACTGTGCGGGAGGGGAGTTGTTCGATAGGATCAGAGAGAGGGGGCATTACACGGAGAAGAAGGCGGGGGAGCTGACGAAGATCATCGTTGGGGTCGTCGAGGCGTGCCACTCGCTCGGGGTGATGCACCGGGACCTCAAGCCGGAGAATTTCTTGCTGCTCAATGAGGATGATGACACGTCTCTCAAGTCGATCGATTTCGGGCTTTCCGTGTTCTTCAAGCCAGGTATGGAGGAGGAGAGTGATATAGACTCTGTTTTTATTTCTCTAAATGATCATTTTCATTTTCTCAATATTGAGAATTTAGGTAGTTTTTAGATTGATTGGTGCATCTGTCTTGCAAGATTTAGAATATTTTATCATCTCTGCTTGTTGTTGTTATTATTATTATCACAATTATTTTTTAAATCCCCTGTAATTTCAAATAGGACCTAATCTTCTTCCCTGTAGTCTGCGGGTATAATTGGAAGGGTGAGCAATTGGAATAGATTGGGGTAAAAAAAATAATTAGTCCAAACCTTTCCACGTTTTAGTGGGTTTATTACAAAAAGACCCCCCCCCCCCCCCCCCCCCCCCCCCACACACACACACACACACACAAAAAAAAACTACAAGCCATGAAAACCTTTCCACATGTGTGCTTGCATTAATAAGTGGAGTAATATTACAAAATTGCCCCTGGTTGGAAAAACTATTCGTATAGTCTATCTCAGACCCATAGATATATCATATTATATATGTATAAAGATTATAGATTTGGGTAATTCTAAGGATTTACTTAGGTGTTTCAATCTTTTGGGTATATAATAAATGTTTTTAAGAAAAACTGAGTGGGGTAGGAGTGGGTGCAGTTGCCCCCACTCGCCCCCAACGTGTTTCAGTCCTTTGGGTCTATAATAAATGAATTCCAGCCAAACCCTTGACTTCATTTAGTCAAATTAAAGTCCCATGTCCCATATATTGAGGATACTCATAATTGTTTGTTTTTATAGGTAATTTGGTATACTGCATTATCCTTCGTGTTTTTGATGCAGTGTTTATTTAATTAGGAGGTAATAATATCAGAGGACTAGAACTAGACTTTTATGACCTGTGTAAGGGGATATTGTAGATAGTGTGTAAAGGTTGTGTGTGTCAGTTTCTTAACACTATGCTATTATATTGGAGATGAATATTTTGTATTTTAAACTCAGTTTTTAAAAAATGGGAAAGATGGTGGTTTGAAAAACTAAACGTTAAAAATGTGTTGAGATCCAAGCTTGAGAATTTTTAATTTTTTAAACACAGAATTTACTTAAACTCAAATCCCTACGGGGCCTTAATGTGATTGTTTCGGAACACTTGTCCAGGTCAGGTTTTCACAGACGTCGTTGGAAGCTCTTACTATGTCGCTCCGGAGGTCTTGCACAAACATTATGGCCCTGAAGCAGATGTATGGACTGCTGGGGTCATACTTTATATATTGCTGAGTGGTGTCCCTCCTTTCTGGGCAGGTATGAAATGATTCATTTGTCCACCCCTGCTGTAATAAAGGTTTTGTCATTTGTATAACCTCCTGCCCCCCTTTTTTTTTTGTTTGAACCTCAGAAACTCAGCAGGGAATATTTGATGCCGTTCTGAAGGGAGTTATTGATTTTGATTCCAATCCATGGCCACTGATATCTGACAGTGCAAAGGATCTCATCAGAAAAATGCTTTGTTCTCGCCCTTCTGACCGCTTGACAGCCCACCAAGTATTATGTATGTTGACCCCTCCTTTAATGATTAAAATGTTAGATTTCCTTTCGTGAATAAAGAATTGGTAACTCAGACATACCAGGAAAACACAATATTAAGAACTTTTGCACCTGTTGTTTGGATTCTTGATACTTGGATTTTTCAGAGTAGCATAAGCCTCAGAAATTTTTAATTCATAAAAAAATACTCATCAATAATAACTCTACCAAACATGTTAGTGCTCTTGTAATGACAGGTTATTCTTTCTTTCATCTTATGTCTTTCTTGATTTCTGTCTCTCAATAGATTACCATGTAAACATAGATGCTCACTCCTGCTGCTTCATCTTAATTAATGTTGAGGCATTGTTTGCAATTTCCAGGTCATCCTTGGATATCTGAAAACGGAGTTGCACCTGACCGAGCATTGGACCCTGCAATACTTTCCCGGCTCAAGCAGTTCTCTGCAATGAACAAGTTGAAGAAGATGACGTTGCCGGTGAGTTGATGTACAATATGCCAACATAGATGCATCATGATTCTGTCAAAAATTGACATAGGAGGCAGTTCTGTCAACCTTACCATCTCCTTATATACTGTGATCCCCTCAATATTCTGAATTATAAATAGATCACATTGTCAACTAAATTTTGAGAGAGTGCTCTGTCTTCTGCCAACATAAATGATATATCAGTTTCAGAGATGTGATAGGCATATATCTCAATGTTCACACTTTACAATATATATAAAAATGGAGATCCTGTGTTTGGAATAAAGAAAACTAAATATATTTGTGCAGAAAATGATGAGTGAACTCTGCCCCCTCGCGGCACCGGCATCCCTCGCCACCAACGCCTCCTGGTCCTGGCCTGCTCTCTTTTCCTATTTTTTTTTCTTTTCTCTTTTTTGACTTTTTTCCCATTCCACCACCCATATTTTATTTTTTTTTGGTGGTGGGGTAACACAAGGGATAAAGCATAAACCTAGAATAAAAGAAAATACAAGAGAATGAGGGAAAAAAATGATTTGTTTTGTAAGAATAAATCTTGATAAACTATTTCAATAAATTAGGATAAGGTCCGAACAAGAACAAGAACAAGAACTTTTACATTTTTGAATAGTCACCCCCACAGTCCACATTGTCTAACCAGCATTGGTATCATAAATGATGGAAAAATTTGTCTGTCATTCATAGAGTATAATGGATCTTGGTGTTGAATTCAGTGTAGTGAATTGTTAGTTAATTAGATTTTTATTTTTGGAAGAGGTTGAAACCTTGTAGACTTTGTATAATTGAGGTCAGAAATTTGAAGGGGACAAGAAGAGGATGAGGAAAGAGCCCATAGCTTTTAAAATTAGAACCCAGGAAACACCATCCCCTCCATACCATAGGGGGGAGAAGGAAAACAGAGGGTGTGGGGTGGGGAAAAGAACATGAGAGATGCTTCTGGTGGAAGATAGTAGCTATCTCTTTGATCAGACTCATGTTATCTAACCACCATTATGGTCCCGATGATTTCACCCACTGCTATGGTTGTTGGAGGTGGGTCATCTGTGAAAAGTATCCGTAGCTTTAGTTAGCATCAGGTTAGTGTGCATCATTGAAATGTTCTGAGATATCTTTCATTTTAACATGAAAGGCATGCTCGTAAAATTTTGGGGTCATTTTTATAATTTTGATTAATTTGTATCATATTTATTTAGTTTCTTTTTTTTTCTTTTTTTTAAGATAGATATTATTATCGACAATTATATTTCAAAGTGAATGTTACATGTTTAAATAGGATTCCTAGAGAGACTTTTGGAGAGACACGGTCACTCTAGGGTTTCCTCACTGAGAGAAAAGGACACGGTGCTGAGGAGAGAGGTTAATTTTTTTTATAGATAATTGTAAGCATTTCTATTTTAATAACTAATATAGAAATAGATAATATCTGAAGGAAATGAGAGGAATAAATTAAAAAAACATAAAATCAAACAAAGTCAAAGAGATCACACGACCTGGGTAGAAAAGATTTTTAGTGAGTCCAGCCTCCAACACCTTACTCAATTACTCGCAGACTGTCTTCCTCTACCTGGGTTGAGAGTTTTGTACTATGATTACTTAAGTTAGTGAATCATATTTTATTCTCTTGATCCTTCTATAAGTATTAAGATCCAATCGTCCAGGTGTTGCTGCATCAACATAAAACCCCATGGTAATTTCTTTGGATCTTTCATTTGGTTATTCATTTTTGGACACGGTATACATGATTTCTCATCTATTAGAATTCAATTCTTCTAAAAGAATAATTCTTATTATGAACTAGAGTTGGCTTTTAGCATCCGTTTGGATAGCGACAGTAATTATTATGGAATAGATAATTATTTCAATAACAGCTTTAAATTTTTTTTGTAATAAAAAGAATATTTTTTATATGAAACTAATTTAAGTTTTGTAATCGAGATTCCTACAGAATTAGTTTTGCAATAGCATAATCAAACGTATCCTTAGCCTTACATACAAAACTCCTAAATTCCAAAATAATTATAGTTTAAAAAATTATCTGTAGTTATTCACAAAGTGCTAAAAAAAAAAAGAAGAAGAAAGGAACATATTGACTTTAGCACTCAGTAGTCATCACAAAAGTTCAAATGCATAAAGAAAATAGTTTCCTTTGGAAGAAAAGCACACCAAACTAAAAACCAAATACGTTACATCTAATCAATGTTTACTTTTTAGGGTGCGTTTAGCAATTCAATTGAAATTGTTTTTAGCTTCTTTAAAATTTAAAAGTTTCAAACAAGTAAAAACTTAATTGAAAAGTTACTCTCATCATTACATCAGAAAATTTGTCTTAAAAAACTGTATTTATTCCAACGAAAACATCTTCTATTATCAACAACAAATATGATTATTTGATTAATTAAAAAACAGCTCTCATCATTACATCTTAAAAAAACGTGTGTAAAGTATAAAACTGCTTTTTAAATTGTGTTTTCAAACGCACTCTCAATTTTTATTTTTAGTTTCACTTCTTCATTTTAGGGCTTGTTTGGATCGACGATAGCACTGGTTCTGTGAAAGGAACGTGAAAAAAACATTAATGCAGACTCAAACGTGTTTTCGCGTTTGCATTGTTAACATGTAAAATCCTTTCAAATCGAGGGTATTCATCGCGTTCTTCTCACACCGTGGGTTTTCCTCCCAGATTCTCACGCCACGGACGCTGGAACACAGACCCAAACGGGCCCTTAATTCATATGACATTTATATAACTTTCAAATAAATAGGAACAAAAAATAGGGTGTCTGAGTATGAAAGCCCGTTAAATACCCGTTACACCCATCACCAACCTGGATAAGTATAAATTGCTGTTTGGATGCGATGATATCAGAAACATGTCGCCCCCCACGTGACTTATAAAAATAAAGCAAGTCAGAACTGCAGAGATTCAAAACGCCGGTCTGGCAATCAATGCGGTTGACAACCGCGCGCATCCAAACAGTCTTTCCATCCGAACCGTGTTAACTAAACCTGTTCCGACAGAACTCGTGACCCTGATAAGAATTCCAGTAGAATCTGAGGCTGGCGTCCGATCCAAAATACCCAAAAACACCCTATCAATTCCCTTCAACACAAACGAACCCCCCGTTTTAGCTTTCCCTACGATCCGTTATGAAGCACGGATTTTATGAGATCCATCGATCGGACGGTCCACGTCAGTGGTCCAATCAGCATTATCGAAAGCGCGTTTAATGTACAGCTCGATGAGCACTGTTTCTCTGATAAATCGATATCACTTTTTGTTCGTTTTTTAATTTATAAAAAAAATATTGACCGATTGGATTCCAAAACGTGACTGCGAAACAGCGATGAAGCGTCGCTCCAACCAGCTCCGCCGACCTATATAAACCCAATTCACGATTCGATCCTTCCTTCGCATCTTCTCGTAAGTCCTCTCTCTCTCTCTCTATCCGATCTTGAAATTTAGGGTTTGAATCGGTCAAAATTAACTGTTTTTTTTAGGTTTCTTGATTTGATCGATTTGATCGGTGCGGTTTCTCTTTGGATGAGGGAGGCCTGATCTCTCAGCGTTTCATGGGCAACACATGCCGTGGATCATTCGGGAGCAAGTACTACAAGGGATACGAGGAGTTCGCGACGGACCGATCCGTCTCTAAGCGCACAAGCAATACGACCGCGTCATCCGAGCACTCCATCTCCGATCGGACGGTCCCGGAAGAGAAGCGGGCGAAGGAGAATCCGGCGGTGATCGCAAGCCCTAGGTCGAAGGACGGGGGAGTGATGAGGAAGTGCATGGACCCCCAATCGTATTACGTCTTGGGGCATAAGACGGCGAACATAAGGGATCTGTACACACTGGGGAAGAAGCTCGGGCAGGGGCAGTTCGGGACGACGTACCTGTGCACGGAGATCGCGACGGGGGCGGAATACGCGTGCAAGTCGATCTCGAAGCGGAAACTCATATCGAAGGAGGATGTGGATGATGTGCGGAGGGAGATCCAGATCATGCACCACCTGGCGGGGCACAAGAATGTCGTGACGATTAAGGGGGCGTACGAGGATCAGCTTTACGTGCACATCGTGATGGAGTACTGTGCGGGAGGGGAGTTGTTTGATAGGATCATACAGAGGGGGCATTACACGGAGAAGAAGGCGGCGGAGCTCACGAAGATCATCGTTGGGGTCGTTGAGGCGTGTCACTCGCTCGGGGTGATGCACCGGGACCTCAAGCCAGAGAATTTCTTGCTTCTCAATAAGGACGATGACACGTCTCTCAAGGCGATCGATTTCGGGCTCTCCGTGTTCTTCAAGCCAGGTATGGAGGAGGAGAATGATATAGACTCTGTTTCTCTTTCTTGGATGGATGTGTTTCAATGGTAGTGGATTGATAAATATTGAGAATTTAGGAAGCTTTTAAATTGATGGATGTATCTATATTGCAAAATTTAGATTGGTTTTTCATCTGTGCTTGTTATTAGGCATGCAATGTGTTTGTCTTGCGTTGATACTTTAAAGAATCCAATATGATTTCTGGCTTGATCCTTGATGTGGTAATTTATATATAAATTGGTACGTGAAAGGTTTGGAGGATTTTGCTTAGATGATATTCTTGATAAGTTCAGTTCCTGATCTTAGATTCTTAGTTAGCATTAGTGCTTCTTGCGTTGCATCTGTCTTTTATATTTGGATTAGTTTGTGAGTGCTGCTTATACAAAATGTATTGTTATTGTAGTTTTGTATTCCGCTCACATGTATTGCATCTCGCATCAACGGTATTGTTTCTGTTTTTTTACTATATATGTGGTTAATACTGGATTTTAGATTCTTAGTTAGCATTAGTGTTTCTATGTACTTTTCAATTGGGCATTGCCTTTCTTTGAATAAAACTAAGGAGATCGCCTACCATTTATTTCAGAAAAAACAAAAATACTGGATGTTGTCACGCTATGCCCAGGCATGAAAATATGAAATCATCTAAAAAATCTGCAGCATGATGTATTGTGCACAATTGACGGCCCTTGGGTGTGTGGTACGTGACTAGGCATGTACCTAATATGGTTACTTCATCTATTCGAATTATAGTCCCT